>OU426995.1:3781479-3878905 GCA_911387935.1 Dolichovespula saxonica | reverse complement strand
GTATTCTGCAAACAAAAAAGAACTTTCAGTATTTACTATAAAATTTATTGTAATGATTAATACAAACCTGAATTGCTTTACGAAATTTTTCATATGCTAAGTAACAAACGATCATAGATACGATAGGGAATATCTTAATGAGTAGATAAACATTTTCCATTTGTTTCGTCGAACAACACCACTTAGAATTTGGATTTAACGATGTTATTACCTTTGCTATTCTATATGGCACCATAGTGAGAAAAAACGCCCAGACTAGGCCAACTGTAAAAAAGAAGAAAAAGAAAAAAGAAGAAAAGGAAAAAAAAGAGATTAGAAATAATTTCAATTAGGATTGATCTTGATAATTTGTCACTTGTTGTCAATCGTTCATCATGTTTCTTACTTGACAAACGAAAATTATCCAGATCTCTTGATCGCCATTGTCCTTCGATCGATTTGGCCAATAATAGCTCGTACATGATTGCACAATGAATCAGAACAAGAATTAAAAATGGCAAAACAACGAACATTATTGTCGAAGCTGCGAATATATCATGCATGTCGTCTCTTTCGAAATGATCGTAAAGATGTAGTTCCATTGCTGTGATCATGATCGATATCAACCAGATGAAAACTATTCTCTTACTCGTGTTAGATAGTTTTGTGAAGTATTCATGTATCGAATAGTGTCGCTCGCAAGCACCGATATAATTTTCGATACTAAGTATCACGATCGTTAATACCGCCGAATAAAAGCTAACGTGAAAGACGTAGTCGAGATTCATAGGAATATTTAATTCGAAGATAGATCGTAAAATCCTTTGCGATGGCTCGATCATGATTATCAAATTCGAAGCGACCAAACTGATAACGTAACAGCTCGTCGATACTCGTAAAGACGAGTTCAAGGCTACGATGAAGATTATTGATAAATTTAAAGAGGCACCTAAAATCACTAATGTTATGTCAACAGCATTTTGTGTATATTCGGAAAGTGTTACAGCGATTATGTTGATTTTTGTTAACTCCGTAGTAGTTGTAATCATTGGACCCTTTCGATAATTCCGGAAGAGTCCTGGATATTTGTGAATTTCATCTAACATCACACTTATAATCGTAATTGATAATATTTATTAGCACTTTCGATTTTTAACAATATAACAGACGTTGTTAATTTTCATATCGTTATCACTTCAAATCATTTTTTCTTTTTCTTTTATTTTGACTTAATACCGATCAAAATTATCTGTTCCGTCAAACCTAAGTTATTCTTTTGGATGGTTCAACATTCGATTAGAACCTTGTCTCGTTATTGCTTTCTCGCGCACCTGGTTGGTACTGAGCAACCATCGGTCAGCACTTTGTGGGTTGCGCGTTCTTTTTTTTTCTCTTTTTCCTTTTTTTCCCCCCACGATTCCTTTGGGAATTTGACACCGTAGAATGTACGCCAAATGAGTGCAGAACGTTGACCATAGTGCGCACGCCCCAAACACGCGACTCTTTCATTTTATAGAGTGCTTGTTTTCAAAGGCGTGGCATATTATACTACATATATTCTTTAAATTTTATATCTAAATTATACACATACATATATACATATACGTATATACATATATACATATACGTATATACATATATACATATACATATATACATATATATATATATTTATATATTTATATATTTAT
This sequence comes from Dolichovespula saxonica, assembly GCA_911387935.1. Taxonomy (NCBI): domain Eukaryota; kingdom Metazoa; phylum Arthropoda; class Insecta; order Hymenoptera; family Vespidae; genus Dolichovespula; species Dolichovespula saxonica. The sequence goes on along the minus strand of OU426995.1, from coordinate 3,877,235 downwards.
ATATTTATATATTTATATATTTATATTTTTATACATATATACATATATATATATATATATATTTATATATTTATATTTTTATATATTTATATTTTTATATTTATATAAATTTGTATCCTTTCGAAAAAGAAAAAAAAGAGAGGTAAAAAAAGTCAGATGGGCCAAGGAACGTACGTATGAACAAAGGAAAGTTGCTTGACCTTGAAAGTACCATTTCAAGGGTCTCCTTCTTAGTTGAACGAAGCAAGCCAACGTGAAGAGAGCAGAAGATAGAAATAGCATGGTCGGAATAAATCACGATTCATTCTGAGAGCGTTAGTCCTCAGAGAGAAAGAGAGAAAGAGAGAGAGAGAGAGAGAGAGAGAGAGAGAGAGAGAGAGAGAGAGAGAGAGAGAAGATGGCGAGGGTGAAAGAGAGATAACGAGAACGGACGACGGAATATCTACGGCTCTTTGCATCCGACTGCATAATGCGAGCTGCAGAACGCAACTTCGACTACTCCGCTGCATCTCTGGCATATAGCCAGATTGGTGCAATATTGGACAGCTTGTGTCTTCAATTTATTTATTTTTATATCTGTCGATCGGAAAATCTCATTCATTCGGTCTAATGTGGAGCCAATTTTTTTTCCTTTTTTTTTTATTTTCTTTTACCAGTTACCTTTTTCCACATACCATTTATTTCTATCATCCGTTTCATAAGAATTTTTCGTGTTTTGATTTTTTTTGTTCTTTTTATATATATCTTATATATTACGTATAATGTCAAATATGAACTCTGACATAGATACCAATATATTTATACATATATGTACATGTATATGTATATCTTTAAATATACAATATATATATATATATATATATATATATATATATATATATATATATACATATATATTTAATGTAAATAATTTAATTTATTTTAAATTAAATTTTATTTAATTATTATTTTTATAATTTATTTTATTTAAATTAAATTTTTTATTTTATTTTTTAAATTATTTAAATATACAATATGTATATATATATATATATATATATATATATATATATATACGCATACACACTTCGTTTCAAATAATTTATTATAATGAAGATATGTGACATTATAATTCAACAAAATTTTGTATTACAAACATACTTTTCCAATACACAAATAAATGTATATTTGTAAAAAGTATTTTTTTCTTTCAAAATCAGAAATAACATGTGTATTATTTCGTCATAATTCATTCTAACAAGGATATTACATTTCGCAATAAAAAATCTTATAAAATATTAACCTACAGAATTTGTCGAATCACACTCGACATAGAGGTTGGAAATAGTAATGTAATACAAATTGCGTAAAATGTGCAATAGAAATGATTGATTATATTTTTAACGGGTTTACAAATTTTCTCATTTGTTTTTTTTTATTTCTTTTCATTTTTAACTATATCAACTTAAATCTCTTATTCTCTCTCTCTCTCTCTCTCTCTCTCTCTTTATTCTTAGATACCAGGTGCGAGATGAAGTCGAATTCTTTATTTTTTATCGATTTCGTCGAATTTTCACTTGTTCTTTTTTTCTCTCTCTCAGTCCTTCTCTCTTTCTTTCTCTTTTTTCTTTTCCATCGGATACCTTGATGAAGGGCACATGCGGGGCCAAATAAGTGCAGTGGCAGGGCCTTAGGGTCCACAACCGGTTCATGGGCCCTGGCATCGTTACGATGTAACTTAAGCGAGTTTGTAGCCTGCCAGAGGGCTTGCAGGATAATCAGAAGGCAATATTATCGTTCGAGAAGAAAAAGAGAGAGAGAGAGAGAGAGAGAGAGAGAGAGAGAGAGAGAGAGAGAGAGGGAGAGAGAGATAAAAAAATACAGGTCTTCTCGGCTGAGGTGAGTAAATCCTTAATATATTTTTTTCTTTTTTTTTTTTTTAAAGGCAGAATAATTTATTCTCGTCTATGTATATATAATGTATAATCGAACTGATCTTTTTGTTTCTCTCGTTAAAATATATAATTCTTGAAAATTCGTCGGAGAGGAAGAAGAAGAGAAAGAAAAAAAAAAGGGAGAAAAGAAGTTAGATAGGATTCGCATAATTAATACAGGAGAATTATTATCAGCCATATTTCATAATTATTCATCGTTCATTCAAGGGAAAGAGAAAGAGAGCAAACGAATCACGAGGGTTCATTAAAAAGTCGACCGATCATATTCAATCGAGGCGAGAAGCCACGAGCTATGATAAAATGCTCAGTGACCGGGTAAGCACGCTTCGACGTTTTCTCGTACCGTCTTTCGATTTCGTACTCGTGATACCGAAACGATAATGCTCACTGACACGAGGATAGTTCGTTCGTTGCTATCGTTCGAAACGATTTAAACATTTCTTCGAAATTTCCGACTTCTTCTTCTTCTTTCGCTTTTTCTGTTCTTTCCTTTTTTCATTTTTATTTGAAAAAGAATAATTAAGTACCAAGTTATGTAACAAAAATGACGGTTGATTTCTTCCTCCTTTTTTCTTTTCTTTTCTCTTTCTCTCTCTTTTTTTTTTTTTGTTCCCCCAAGAAATATTTCGCAAGGAAGTATTGCGATTTCAATATTTAAATGACACGCTCCAACCGAAGATGTAACCAGTTTCATCTCTGACGCCGACAGTCAGATTGATTTTCGTCTAGCATTTACTCGGTGTTTACGTTAAGACAGGTTTTGCCATTTATTTAACCGTTGAATGCTGGAGGGTACTCGTAGCCAGTCATTCCACACCTGTTCGACGAGTTCCATCCAAGCTTGACCGACGTGACGCTCGACCGTTCGTCGAATCATCCTACGATAAGGCTTCTTTTCTCGTCTATCGCTTGCACGCGCTCGCGCGATGCGAATAGTGGACCGGTATGTCATGATGTATATCGGTATATGTAGTACTTTCATCGTGATTCCACCGTCTTCATTCAGAAACAAATGTGGAACGTATACTACCATTGGTTTCATTAACGAAATAATAGGCTAAATTTCTGGACAACTAATTTATTTATCGTTAATTCATTTTAATGTACATATTTTTGCTTCTCGATTGCAATGATATTCCTCGTTTCAACATATTTTCTTTTTCTTTTTTTCTTTTTTTTTTTTTCCCTTTATTTTAATATCTTTCTCTTCGCATATACGACACGAAAAATGTAATAAAATCAAATATTTCGATTAAATCACGTAGGGAATATCATACGTTGGAAATTGTGGTGGATTTTTTCGTCTCTTCTTTTTTTGATATTTAATTTCAGGTTCGATCGTACAGGAAGATGTTTCGATTTCAAACTCTCTCTCCTTCTCTCTCTCTCTCTCTCTCTCTCTCTCTCTCTCTCTCTCTCTCTCTATCTCTCTCTTTCTCCGTCTGACACTCTTTGTTTAGCTATCTCTCTGAATGTTTATACGAGATATTTACAGCAATACGATATTGAAAAAGAACAAAGACAAGACTTGGTTGGTTGGAGACATTTGCCGCAGTCTCGTGCTCACTCAGGGGATCCTTTGCATTTCTTCGGTAGCACTGTTACAAGGAGGTAAGACTCTCCAGCGGTATATTTTACTGGCAACCAGTCGAACGAGTTTTTCCCAAAGACCACAAATACGATGTGCAAAAGTCGGCAACATACGATATATATCGACGTACCTATATATATATATATATATATATATATATATATATATATATATATATATATATATATATATTTCGTATATTATATGGAGATACATTAAGTAAAGTATCGAAAAAATGCAACGGATCAAGATAAGTAACATCCTGGGCGTCGTGATTACTCTCGTCAAATTCATGACTACTTGCCAAAGTGTATAAAAGAAGGAAACATCAGGAAGTCTATAGAAGAGTTATACTATTTGGCTGGTAACTATGTAAACTTATACGGATGAATCTTCTTCTTCTTCTTCGACATAAGGATAGGATTCCGTTATTTTCTTAAGTGGAAAACATCTCTCTCTTTCTCTCTCACTCGATAGGGCTTCATCTCTCTCTCTCGTCGTCTTTCTTTCTCTTTCTTACATTCGATTATAACTTTGATTCGCCCCGCTTGATAATTCAGAAAGAAAATATTCGATTTTTCGTTGGCAAAATCGTTACGTGTACAAACGTTATGTAAAGAATTGTAACAAATGCAAGAATTGATCTGGAACGAGAAGGAAGTGAAAAATTGTCGAAATTATCATCCAACTTTGAAATTTCAACATTACCCTCTCCCCCCCGCCCGCCCTCAAGGAGAGAATTATTATTTTCTCGGTGTTTTGAGTCATCTTTTGTATAATCATGTAGTAGACGTCATCTAGTATGCACAATAAATTGACGAGAATAATGTGAGAAACGTTTGGGATATACATGTAGTTTCAAGCATCGGTTCACGATCGACCGTAGGTAGGCTCTCACGTTTCTTGCTGACTCTTGCTGGCAGCCACGCGGCTCTGTTAAAAGCACGACTCTTTTCCGTTCTACAAGATGAACTGTCACGTTTCCTGGTGCTATCGAGAAAGTCTTACTAGAACAGAGACCGCTTCGGCGGCCTGGATAACGTCTCGGAGTTCTTTTACCTTTTTTTTCTTTCTTTCTTTTTTTTTTTTTATTTTTTCTCACTTGACTCTCTTATTTGATGATATTATGTGGTTTTATTATCAACGAGGTATCGTTAATATTATCGAACATGTAGCGCACGATAATCTTTAAAACTCTAAATTACTCGTTTGAAACTATAAATTACTCGTCTAAAACTATAAATTACTCGTCTAAAACACAGACTTCAACACCGACGGCCTGAATAATTTCTTACACTTTTCCTCTTTTTTTTATTCCTTCTTTTTTATTTTTTTTTCCCTAAATTCATTCACGCTTGACTCTTTTGTTTAATGATTTACCTACTTGTTTATGTTAATAATTTCTTAGACGTACGATTCGACTCATTCAAATTCGACTCATTTATTTGAGTGATAACGTGTTTTTATTATTAACAAAGTATCATCGAAGTCATGAAATATGTAGCACATGATAATGAACTCTAAATTATTCGTACCTAGATACGTTTGAACATTCAAATTATTTTGTTATCGTCGTTGGAAGTTAAAAGAGAAGATTTGAAAGGATGCGGAGAAGAAGGTCGAGAAGGAAAATGTATGCTCGACGATCGTCTATAAATATGCTCGCTTACCACCATTGTCATTCAGAACAACATAGCTTTGTTACGTTACCACTCGTAACACGTACCTACTGTTTGGCCGTGAAGACGAAGAGAAAGAGAAAGAAAAGAGAAAGAGAGAGAAAGAGAGAGTAGAACTTGAGAGTAGATATGTATATATAGTATTTTATAGCGGGACGATGGTGTCCTTTTTTAAATTATTGTTTTTTTTTTTTCTTTCAAATTACTTTTCCACAACGTTTCTTCCTTTCCTTCACTATTCGGGCTTATTTTTAACTTATTTTATATCTTTTAATATAGGTTCTCGAATTAGTAATTTTTTATGACATTAAAAAAATTGTATGTTGTGGATATTATATTTACGTGTATATATTAATTTTGTATATATATGTATTATATATATATATATATATATTTATTTATATTACATATGTAATTGGTATTATTAACAATATATAGTAATCTGAGATATAGCAGAAAGTAAAAGGTACTTCCATCAGTCCGGTATGGTCTAGTGGCTAGGATACCTGGCTCTCACCCAGGAGGCTCGGGTTCGATTCCCGGTACCGGAATTATTATTTTTGTTTTTACTTTTTTTTTCATTCGCATTTATTCTTAAACATATTATTTTGTTATACTTCGAAAAATATTCTTTCTTTTTATGTTTCACGATCTTATTAATAATAAATCGCTAACTAAATCGTTCGGTAAATTTCACGTTTTAACATCATTAACGGCATTGTCGAGATCGGCTGTTATATCGTATGCAAAAGATAATGCGTCTCGCTAGATATTTTTATAATTAAATGATAATCGTTATGAAGATATTAAAAATTCTGATAAGTTAATAATACATAGATATTAAACTAACGTGCAAATTCCATGCGATGAAATGTATCACAATAACGATTTAAACAATTTTGTAGTTTAATAATGACACAAGTTGAATGCATCTGCGAATAACGACGGTTTAACAATGTACCGCGACGGTTTAACAATATACACAATTTCTTTAATAAGGTACAATGAAATTTTCCTTACAGTATCATATTATCTAGTAAATTATTTGTTGTGAAATTTTTCGTTTGAAAATTCCATTTATCGTTGGAAAATTTAATTTATCGTTCCGTTGAAATTCCATCAACTTTATCGGGAATTCTATCAGACTGTTAATAATACTTTTTTATCGAAGATTCCATATCGGTAGAGAACGTTAATTAACGAAACGCTTGAAATCGATCGATACATGTGTCGTCGTTACCTTTTTTGATAATTCAATAATCACGGCATGAGACTGTATTTGTTAGACATATAGTAGGTAACTGTACAGTGTCTACAGACGTAAATGTTCGAGGTGGAAACTCTCAAAAAGGATTCGTTTCCGTGCAGGAAATTGTCAAGGACTGTCCCTCGAAGCGATAACTAGTAACTGGAACGAATGGATGGTTACCTTCGGCGTCTCTCTTTCGGTCACGAAAGAATTGCTTAATTAACAACGAGACGGTGTCAAATAATTTGATTCATTTGTTTCTATTTTTTTTCCTTTACATTTCTATTCATTTGGTCAGTAGTTTTATTAATTAATGGTAAGTACTTCGTAAAATAATTGATCGGTATATATATATATATATATACATATATATATTTTAGCCAGTATAAATAAAGAAGTGTGAAAATTGCATCAGAATTGCATCATATTACGTATTGATGTATTGTTATAAGTACTAATGACATGTTTATATAAATAGTAATCGAATGAACGGTAACCCTTCTTGTTTTTCTCTCTATTGTTAAATTGTATTCTTTTGTAATCATTTACCGAGAATTATTTAACGAGAAATACAGGAAAATGTAATGAGGCGATTCCGATAGACGCTCCTAAACATACTTGTGTCTTTTTCAATCGATGAAATTATCGAATACGAAAGATTCACGGTCACCCATTATCTCGTTGAATCGATCGACCACTCGATAATCTCGATGTACATATGTTTGTATCCGTCGAACGTGTACAAAGCTTTCAATGGAGTCGAGTGACCCTCTTGTTATCGAGAAAGGCTTGGCCATGTTTCGAGAAGATAGAAAACAATTCTATTATTGAACAATGTAATCTCTCGATCAAGTTTACGAGTGGAATTACGATTCAAATTTCGTATTCGTTCTATTTTTTTTCTCTTGTATTTATTCATTGATTCATTTATTCATTTTTCTTTATTTCTTCTGATTTCGACAGATGATAACGACGTAGTTTAGATCGAAAATGCCTATCATCATGGGACTACAGCAGCAAGCTACATCCCAGGACACCGTTGACTTCCCCGATTATTTGAAACCGTCAACCCAATATCATCAGGTCCATGGAAGTCTATCGCAAAACGAACAAAAATCACCTCACAGGGATCACAACACGAGCTTTACCAGTACAAAGGGTTTGCTCAATGGACCAGGTCAAAACAATTGTTTTCTCAACAGTGCAGTGCAGGTGAGTAATATTATTCAACGTATATAATATTACTCGGGACACGTATAACTCAATTTTTATGAGTTTTCGCTCTAGACTCCAGGCACGTGCGCCTGCCGATATGAAACCCGTTATTCGTATACGTCGTCTAGCGTCATAGCGTAGCTTAGCTCTACGTTAAAGGTCGAACAATAGTCGTTGACTTACTTTCTGTCGCCATCGAATTTTTCTTCTTCTTCTTTTTCTTTTTCCTTTCTTTTTATAAAATAAATGCGAAATTTTTTTCTCATTTATCACAATTTTTTATACTTTCAGATAAGTAACTTTATTATTATTATTATTATTATTATTATTATTAATGGAAATTGTTTGTTTTTTTTTCCTTGTCTTTTCTTTCTTTCTTTCTTTCTTTGGAAAATGGAAAAAAGCTTGTATTCAAATTTTCTGGTATTCAAATGAGTAATCACGTAAGCTTGTAGGTTCTTTTCGTTTCCTTTCACCGTTATTTTTGTGCTTGGGTAAAAGGTTCGTTCTATCGTCTTAGGAAGTCTCGAGATAGACGGCACAGTGGTCATGTTACTCCTCGGATTATAAAAACGTTCGTAGTTTTCGTGCCGATTCTGAAGTCAAGCGAAAGGTCAAGCGCATTTCTGCTCGTGACATTGTGCCACGCGAAAAAGTAAGAAAAAAAAATGAAATGGCTCAAATATAATGCCATTTATATGCCGAGGAAATGAAGAGAAATATTTTATTTCAAGGATATCTATATAATGCATATACCTTTACATATGGATCATTTAATGATACTTGTTTAACATACATGTTTAATTGTACTAATTTAATAATTTTTTTTTTTTAAAGATATTTGATTAAAATGTGTAATGAATTAAAAGAGAAAATAAAAATAAAACAGGATATTCCATATTTTCCATAAGGAAAAACTAAAGATTATAAAATGATTTTTTATTTCGTATTCATAAAATATTATTAGATAAATGATATAAAACTTTGCTTGATGTATATTTATTTTCTATTGCTTCTAACAAACGTCATATCCAACTTATCCTTAATTTATAATCGACCTGTATATCCATGGGTCATGGTCATGTACGTGAACAAATTTGTCTTGTAATCATATAAAAAATCATATAAAAAATCATCATATAAAAAAATATGCAGCGTTTAAAAAGTTGACGATCTCTTTTGTGTTTTGAAAAATATTAGATATATAGAATATTGATATATACTATTGCATAGGTCACATTATATATATATATATATATATATATATATATATATATATATATATATATATATCCAAGGTCTCTAATTAGATTTCTTTCTTTCCTTTCTTTATTTTTCTTAGAATTTGAATTTCTAATCGTCCAATCGTTAGGATTCGATTAGTTTAGTTATCGAGTAGTAGATATTCGTTGGATCTGCATGGAGCACGCGTTAGCTATACCGCGTCTTACGTGACACGCGATACAAGTGTTTTAAGCGTAAACCGCGTACGCAGCCAGGGTGTGGTAACTACTTCGTCTCGTGTTACGAATAGAAAACGAATGCATAGGTGGTAATTCACCGCACGGTTCTACCGGTACATCAATATCGACGGATAGATTCGTTGGTTAATTTTTAATTGGATTTCTCCGGTCGCTGATAACTTTCGAGATATCGAAAATAAAATATATTATAATTTAAATAAAAAAAAAAAAAATCATACGTTGACACATAGGTCGATCGTCTTGGATAGATTCGTTCGTAAAATTGCATGACTTAATTTCATTGATCATTTTTTACTTTTGATATAACGAAAATAGATTGATGTTCTTTAAATAAAAGGAAAAAAGAAATATATGTCGATAGATAAGTATTATAGATGCATGATAATAATCGATAAAGATTCGTATGCAAATGACTTATACAATGTACTTAGTTATTGACATATAATCGAAATAAATTGGACATTACACGAATAAAAGAAATTGTGTTTATGAATTATGGTGGATTACAAGAGAGACAGATCCACGACACACGATCGATCGATCATCTCCAATTTATGATCGAGTTACGTGCTAAACGTAAATGATAAGCAAAAGCGTAAAGTTATTTAATTAATAACAAGAAGGTATATATATATATATAACTAAAGAGAGTTTCATCCCAGACGATGAATTTCATCCTTGAACGATCGTGCTCGACTCGTTTCACCGGAACGTGCACAAGACGTCGTCTGCCAAGCAAGCTTTGGTTAGAACCAGTAAACCAATACACATAAAGACAAACACGGATAATATATATATATATATATATCTTTTTTCTACGAGAAACTAACACATAAGTTTATCTCCGAGTGTAAATATCTCTATTCTTGACTTTAAATCCTGATAACGTATCGCTAATGACAAGACAAAAATGTGGGAAGAATGTTTCAGGTAAAGCTGGTATCACGTGGTATACAACACCGCTTCGTTTACCATCCGTAAACATTCTTTGCTTATATGAAACCAAAGGATAATTGCTAACGATGTTAAAGCGAGAAGGAAAGTGTTACAACGAGTACACGTGACTTGATTTACGTCAACCACATTAGTAATCAGCTTAGCGAATGCTAGAACATCATGTATCGACTACTTAATCTCTAGTGATCATTACATGTTTCTATTCCGTTTATTATTATTAATTATTAATATGTCTTTGGTAATGAAGTTTAATTAATACATATTAAAATTTCTTATAAATCTTCGATTCATTTAAACGTACCATCTGAAGATTATATTAACAGTAATGTTTATCATTGTTCCTTTATCAAAGAAATCGTCCGAAGAATCGAAGATAACTTATGTGTGAAAATATACTGTAATCAATATTTTTTCTGTTCTTTTTTTTGGGAGGGGGTGGTGGTGGGCGGGAAGGGGTAATTTTAAGAGATTATCGATGCAATCCAGCTGGCGGCACGAGATCGAATTGCACCTGACCCCAATCCTCTTCCTTCGAGGATTTTGCTTTTGCAATTGGTGGCAGACGTGCTGTTCTTGGACGTACCAAAGCACGTGCCGTCGCTAGGAAACAGCTGCTTCATGATAGGAAGGCTGATGCAGATGTGTCTTCTCCGGCTTCTTAAATAATAAGACGTCCTACGCCTTACTGATGTCATGAATTAGTTTCAAACGATAACGATCTGTACTTTAAAAGATTTTCCTCAATACCTGTTGATCGGGCGATCTATTTTTGTCGTTGCAGATGAGAGAAGATGGCTATGAAGTCCTTCCATAAAATTCCACTTGGTACGTAGAAAACGTAGGAATCAACAGGTTGCTAAAGTTCTTGAAATGTTCATCTCTTATATATCCAAGATTTTATCGATTCAATTTTATCTTATATATATATATATATATATATATATATATATATATATATATATATATATATATATGTATGTATGTATGTATGTATGTATGTATGTATGTATGTATGTATGTATGCGTATATTTCGACAGGTCACATTTTTTTTTTTTTTAAAGAAACATTTCGTTTGTATACCTAAAAGTACTTACATAATCGTCCGAGGAGTAATCTCAACCAGGACAAATTGCCTGTTAAATTTGTAGTCGAGCAAAACGAAGACGGCGAAGCTAAAGTCGTCGAGCTGTAATGATGAGTTTCCACGGGGGTAATAGACGTGTCAGGGTCGGAAGAAGGAATCAGGAGTGCCTTGATGACCCTAAAGGGTCTCAGGCTTAATGTCATAAGTCGCTGGCCCATGAATCCGGGACTCGTTTCGGGGACAATGCAAGAAGGCGGTAGATCGTTTGTGGTAAAAAGAAAGAGAGAAAGAGAGAGAGAGAGAGAGAGAGAGAGAGAGAGAGAGAGAGAGAGAGAAAGAGAGAGAGAGAGAAATAGAAAGGAATAATAAAGAAAGAGAGAGTAATCGTTCTCAACCCTCGAGGAAAAATGCCCGCGTATGTCTAATGGCGGATGGAACCTGCTACGCAATTCGGACTTGGGGCAGCAGGTGTATGGGAAGCGAACTAACTTCTCTGACTCATCGCCAGGTGATGAGTTTGCCTTGTTCAGTAAGGAACCGGAAGCTATCGTGCGCGTAAAGCAAACCGTTTCTTCTTCTTCTTCTTCTTCCAAAGAGCTTTTCCTTTTTCGTTACGTCGATTATTTCTTCTTCCTATTGTCTTATTTATTCTTTTATTTTTATTTTGTTTTTTAGCGAGAGAGAGAGAGAGAGAGAGAGAGAGAGAGAGAGAGAAAGATAAAACAGAGCAGGCCGGGGTAGTGGGCTGACAAATATTGAAATTCATCGTAGAAAGCTTTTCCTTCACTGTTTGTTAATCAATTTTTTTTCTCGTCCTACTTTTTTTTTTTCTTTGAAAGGGAGGAAGAGGCTGGTGGGTGAGAGTGGGGGGGGGGGAGTTATGGTGTATATTGAAATTCATCGTTGAAAGCTTTTCTTTCTTTGTTCGTTGATTATTTCTTTTTCTCGTTTTCCTTTTTTTTTTAATGAAAGAAAGAAAGAGAGAGAAAGAGAAAGAGAGAGAGAGAGAGAGAGAGAGAGAGAGAGACAGAGAGATTAAAGGAATGAATATTAAAATTTACCAAGGGTAATGAAAAATACTTTCAATAAAACTTTCCATCATTCCAAGTTTCATTCGTTTACTTCCCTTTGTCTATATATTTAGAATAAAAAGAGTGTTCGTTCAACGTTTACTTAAAAAATTTCTTTTATTAGAGTCTTTATCACGATCGGATAATATTTTGCGTTAAGTTACTTGCCAACCTAGATTCTAAATTTTATGGTCCAGTTCTTGAAAGGAGACTTAGCTTGTCCTCTGTCTCGGTGTTATCGATCCTCCCTGCGCATTCAGGTGAATCTATAAAAACGGAGTGCAACGGCGAAGGGACACTCAAAAGATGTAGTGGTGTGTTGTGCCAGAGACGAGTACAAGTACGTATTTGTGTAGGTGAGACATGAACGTAAGATTGTGTGTGAAGGAGGGGAGTGGGAGGAGGAGGAGGATAAAGTAAGAAGGGGAGTTTTACGACTAACACAAAGTAGACTGTAGACGAGAGAGAGAGAGAGAGAGAGAGAGAGAGAGAGAGAGAGAGAGAGAGAGAGAGAGAGAGAGAGAGAGAGAGAGGACGACGAAGTCTTATTCTTTCTTTTATCCTCTAACGTAAAAATTACATGTGGGAAAACTCCACGATGCGAGACTGAGAAACGCGTGCGTTCGATCTCGAGTTCGCACGTGCAATAGTGTTATTGCCTTTGCTCAGGAATAGGAACACATTTACTTACATGATTCACCAACACCCACGTATCCGCCAGATTGTCGCCAGTTAAATCGATTTAACGCGTCTAAACTCCTTTTCAGGGATCGACGATTTTTATCATAGTAATATGTAAACAGTTTCGAAATAATCCTCGACGAAACATAATAATATTATATTGCGCGGTAAATCTGAAACTTAACAATAACATTATTATAACATAATGCGAACTGGCGTAATAACGTTGTATTAGTATAGATAATATTGTATAGTAATGTTAAGTGTGTCGTTCACGAGGAATAATTAACAATTGTTTTCTATTTGACGTGACTCATAATCCCAGACACGTATCATATATAAGAATTCTAGGATGATCCCCACTCTATCTGTTATTGTCGGTCATGTCCGATTAGGGGGAGCACGGCTGATCCTGAAATACCACCTTAGGGCAAAAGTATCTCAGGACATTGCCGGCTAGAAGACTCCTCACGCATGGCCTGCCGTGCTAATTCGAGTGGCTCTAGATCAAGGATCTATCTGAGTTCCTATCTTTGTGCTCCAGCGATTCCTCTCTTGCAAAGGGAGAGAGGATCAGCCTGTGAAATCTAACGCTCTCGTCGCTTCGACGATTCCACGTACCTTTCCCGTGGGTCTTATACGTCAGTCTCATTCTCCCTTTCTCTCTCGCTCTCTTTCTCTCTCCCTCATCCTCCCTCTTTCTTTCTATCTCTATCTCTTTTCCTTTTAGTGAACCAGAACTGTCCCACTCATCTCGTGTTCTGGGCAAAGAAGAAGAACGAAGGGCTATCGTGTCCATCTTCTTCTTACGTTCAGTCGTATATACGAAAGGAGACTTACATAGGATTATATATGAAGTATCTTTTGGAAAAAAATATAACTAATCTTTTCAATGTCGAAGTTTGGAAATTGTATCACGATGGAAATCGTATGTTTAATAATTTTTTAATATTCTCTCCCTTCTATCTTTTCGGTAAGTCCATCTTATCTAGATGTATTGTATTTTAATATATATTCTATCTATTTGGTATATTTTTTAGTATTTAGTATCTTCAGTTTTGTTTTGTTTGTTTTTACGTAAAATGCCATATATTCTCCCGCCATTGAATATTCTCTGCCTGTCTCTTCCTCCCTCCCTCCTTCTCCCTCCCTCTTTCTTTGTCTCTCTTTCTCTCTCTCTCTCTTCCCTCCCCCCTATCCCCCCCTCTCTCTCTCCGAAGAAGGCTATCTTATTAAGAAACAAGCTATATTTGTTTGTTAGAACGAATATAACCTCCTCAGTGAGGTAAGTCTGCTCCGTCGTGAACGATCTACTTTTTTATGCTGATATCATTGACGTCATCGTCTTCTTCTACGCCCACGCGAGCGAGGGAGACATACCATTAATAGGTCTCATTGCGAAAACGATAATGCTTGGATAACATGACTCACGGCTTTGAGGATCGTATCCTTGAACGAGTCTGTGGTATCTCCGAATGGAACAGCGTCTTCATCGATGGACTAATTAATTGAATCTGATCGTTCAATTTTTAGGATCTCTTTCGTACTTGAGATCATTTTGTGTACGGCGAAACCGAAAATATTCTAATGCAACTCTATGAGATTAACGTTGAACCGATAAACACTATTTTTTTATTTGATCGATTTTGTTAAAAAAAAAAAATTCTTGTAATATATAATAGATGTTTTATATGCTTGTGATGTGTGTTTGTGATTTGTGAATGATATGCTTGTAATGTATAATTGAAACTCGATATATATATATATATATATATATATATATATACACATGTGTTATTGTATATGTATATAATAAATATACATACTTATAAAGATGATAATATAAAGAAGCAGAACAAACATTTTTCTTTTTTAAATCGAAATGTCGTCCGAAAATAAATTAGGAAATTAATGATAGTGCAAAAGTATTATTAAGTGATTTCGGAATGATTTAAAATTACTTCAAAGAATATAATACGTAGTTGAGTCTATTCTAAGACTGTTAAGCAAGCACGTGGCTTTTGAACTTCAAACGGGAATATCCAAGGCGTGGTTCCGAGAGCAGGAAAAGGAAAGATAGTAATAGAAAAATAAAATCAAAGCGACGATCAACGAGTTAGCAATAGGAACGAACTCGTTCCTGGTTCTTGCGGTTTATCCTTCTACTCTCACCTTCTCTCTCTCTCTCTTTCTCTTTTTCTCTCTCTCTTTCTCTGTCTTTTTCTTTACCGTTTGCTAGATACATTCCCATGTTTCAAGGTTCAACGAGAAAATATAATACAGTATTCGTCAGCATGACTTTTGAACATTCGAAAGGATTCTTTATTAATGATTAGAAGAGAGAAGTCAACTCATTTGAATACTCAAAGCTGTCAATTACGTCTCAAAGTACTTAAGGGTTTACGTAGACTTTGGTCAGACCAAAAGAAAGGCAATTTTTATAATTTTTTTGTTTGCACATTATTTATTTTATTAATGCGCGATAGTGCGTACGTTGAGAAATATTTTTTAACAAAAAAAAAAACCTCGTTGGAGTTATCGACGTCTAATCAGGCAGAATCGTTATGTACGGGGTTTGCGATGTCAATAATATATCCTCGGGATATTATCGAAAATGAAAAAAGAAAAGTATCTTGGAGTACCTTTAAAGTACATTAAAAATACCAGTCTTCTTCGCAAAGCCCCGATTTTTAATATTAATGACTGAATTTAACGTATGATTTTTGATAAAAATTTTCAATAGTCTTTTAATGATAAACAAAAAAAAAAAGGAAAGAAAGAAAGATAATGGCCATTAAAAAAAATTTCCGTACGACGAAGACTAGACGTAATGATATGAGTAATCGTCGTATCATATTTCACTAAAATCGATTCGGTAATTTTCGAAATATCATTTGTACCAATTTGAATAATATAATATTGAGAAACATCGTTTAAAGTTTATGGTAAATGTGACGTTGGATCGGGTAGACTGTAACCTTAAAAATTTTGAAAGGTTTCTGATCAAATTTTACAGAGGATCTATCGTTAAAGGATAATATTATCGAGAAAATAAAAAAGAAAAAATAAAAAAAATATCGTAAAAGAATTGATTCTTTTTTAACTTTCTGGGTATACGTAATCCATTTAGAAGTATTTAAGTATTTTATTTTTCTCTTTTCCCTTTACACTCTCTTAAGCATCCTAAAGATTTGAAAAAGAAACAAAAAAAAAAAAAGAAAAAAGAAAGAAACAACACAAATTAGTTTCTTCCAAACAGTAAAGTCTGAGGTCAAGCTCATCGTTCTTCCTTGGAATACCAGAGTTAATGACAATAATTCAAAGGACTCTTCTTATTTCTGGCTCGTGCCAATCGTTTCAATGGGGGATAATTTGAGAGAAGAGGGAGAAGAAAAAAGAGGGAGAAAAAAGAGACAAAAATAGAGAGAGAGAGAGAGAGAGAGAGAGAGAGAGAGAGAGAGAGAGAGAGAGAAGAGATAGGAGAATAGATCCCCCTTTTCATTTTCAAAGAACTCTCGCGGAAGTACTTCCTCGTAAAACATTGACTTTATGCGTCTGATTTTTCGCTCCAGCATCCCTCGGCATTCCTAGCTGGCTTATTTTACGTCTTATCCCTACATTTATACGTACGTTTGCTTTTACCTTGGAGAAAATGGCAAATCGCAGCAATTTCTTCTTTACTTCGCGACATCCTCCACTCGAGCTGGTCTACCTTGGAGAAAGAAAAGGTAGCTTGAGTAAACGTTTATATTTATATCTTTCTCTCTCTCTCTCTCTCTCTCTTCTGTTTTTTTTCTTTTTATTTTTCTCCTGTCGTCTCTTGGAATTTCGATAAAAACATCGTGCATTCAGGCGGTATCTCTTCAAAGCATCGTTGCACAGTGTCAAAGTTTTTATTTCCCCTTTCCAAACAAAAACTACTATTTCTTTCTTCATCTATTTGTGCACTTCTTGGATCTTTAGGAAGAAACTTTTTTTTTCTACGGGTTTGAATTAGGATCATAATTATATTTAACTTGTTATCGGTGCTTTCGATGGTTAAAGAGATTCTTGTTGATCAGTTAATCAAATTAACGAATAGCAAATGGTTACGAATATTTAATAGCTTCTGTTGCAAGAAAAAAAGAAAGAAAGAAGGAAAGAAAGAATGGATCATTTGTTTCTATAAATCATTAAGAAAATATTATATTTTTTAAGTGATTCTTTTTTTTCCCGTTTTATTATTATTCTTCTTCTTATTTCTTACTTTTCATTACTTTTCATACGAAACTTACTGTTTTCTCTTATCCATATTATCTTAGGATTAAACCGAAGTAAATTTTATGCGTCCACATTTATCCACGAATAAAATAAAAATTTGCGTTTGATTTTAATCCGTTAAAGTCATTGGATAAAAAGAGGATTAATAAGTCAAATACGAAACTTCTTCTTATTTACCGGCTAAGCAAATACATAAGCGTTCGTAGGAGACGATGCGGATGAGTCTCTTTCCCTCCCTTTTCGAGTTTCGAGTCCCGTGGGAATCCTCCGACTTGGAATTGTTTGTATCAGAATTAACGCCAGACGTTGTAATCGTCCACACGTAATTTCGTTGCTCTCACGAGTTGCCGCGTCAACGCCCCCGCCATTATGCGCGATTTGGTAAGGTAATGTGCTGCGATAAGTTTGATAAGATCATTCCTAACGAGCATAGTAACTTGACGAGTCATTTCTACGTAATATCGTTCATGACCTCTTTACTGTCGTTTCGATTTTTTACTACGTCTATCTCTTCTTCTTCTTTTTTTCTTCTTCTTCTTATTATTATTTTTTTATGATGAGAGATTAATTATATCTTTTTATATAAACTTTGATCAAGTTAATGATCAAAGTTCATTAACACGATCCTTGTTAATGTTAATTACCAATGTTAATGAACTTTGATCATTAAAACGATAAAAAATAAATCGTCGGTAAAAATATATATATATATATATATATATATATATATATATATATATATATATTTACCCCGTACTGTAAAGACTCCTTTGGTCATTAATTCTTCCCTTTAAGATTATATATATATATATATATATATATATATATATATATATATATATATATATATAAATTTTCAATTAAACGATTACCAAATCAGCTTAGATTTCCCAGGGAACCAATTATCAACCCAGACAATTGTAAATCGCATAATCGAATCTTCGAGGGAAGAATTAATGACCAAAGGAGTCTTTACCGTACGGGGTCACGGTAGTTACGTTACGTGGGAGTCGACGATATATGACGCTTATGAGTCGGCATTGAGGTAGGAACTTCGATTGTTTTCTTTATTCCGAGCTTTCATAATCACTTTGAAGGGATCGATCGATCGGTAAATCAATGTTATTTATATTACGATCGTACGGTTTAATATAGGATCAGCGATTATCTAACGTTAATGAATAGTAATAGAATTCGATGAAAATGAAAGATGATGGATCTGCGGTTGGATCTAAGGAAACCGTGCCAGGTTTGCCCGATTAGGAGCGCGGGAAGAGTTTAGATTGCAATAATTAAGGGCAAAGCGTTTCTTCAATCTAGTGAGACGTACAAACTAACCGACAGTAGTGAAAAGAAAACGAGAAAGAGAGAGAGAGAGAGAGAGAGAGAGAGAGAGAGAGAGAGATAGATAGATAGAGAGAGAGAGAGAGAGAGAGAGAGAGAGAGAGAGAGAGAGAGAGAGAGAGAGAGATCGAGGGTATTGTTCATCAGATCAATCTCTATGCTAACTAAAGCAGCGATGTTATTAAAGAAGTGCTCGTGAAGCGCCAGCTCTCACGTGGCTCAACAACCGTGACCACGTGGTAAAGCGATAGTAAACGTTGAAGAGATAGGAGCCGTGACGATGGCGGTTGAATGGAAGACTCTAAAGTCAGAAGGAAGAACGAACTAGCCGGTTCGAGGGACTCACGAAGGGGGAGTCAGAGAGCTTCGCTCTAACCGGAAGTTGCTACCGGAACAACTTCTCCTTCGCTAGGTTCACATGGCCGTTGCGAAGTTACTCTTTTCCCTGAGGTCAAGATAATTTACATCGGTCACAGGTGCGCGCGAACGCGTCGTCTTTCTACGAAAAAAAAAAAAAACACAAAATAATAATAATAATAATAATAATAAAAGCGACCTTCTGATACGCGTCGTTTTAGTCGTTAAAAATTCATTACTTTTTATCCTCAATTTATGTAGATAATTTTTTGTTAACCAAAAGTTTCGTTATCAAACGTCGTGCTACGTTGTTCTGATACGATAATTAAAATTGGATGTCTAATTTCAAGGATTTCCATCGAAATTTGTCTTCGCGAATTGACACGATATCAAATTTTGTTGGTGAGACCTCTGTTATGCGTTAATAAAAATTTTCTTTTTTTTTTTTTTCAAAGGATTTTCATTGTCTCGACGAAGTATCGAATTTTGTGTTAGACCGTTCCTACGCGATACTCACGCTCGTGAAAGATAAGATAGATTTATGCCAGACAATTCTATCCTGTTTTTTTTTTTTTTTGGATAATTCAGGTAAATATCGATGGATTCTTTTTTGATTCTTCTACTCCCTTTGTTGGTTACGCTTACGTGCATCGTAAACCTTTAACACGGACCATTAACTCAGCGAGCCCTTTGGCTTTCGAAGGGCGTGTTCTCACGGACGATTCACTTCGCTGAAAAAAAGATTTGCTCTTAATGGAATGGTATAATTGGAAATTGTCTTGAAAACAAAAAAAAAAAAAAAATAAAGAACAAAAAGAATGAGAAGACAAAGAGAAAGTATCTAATTACCTCTTCCCGATCAATTAATTTTCGATAGTGTGTTACGATGAAATTTCTGTTGAAACGAAAGGCTTGATTACACGTGGCGATAGAAGAAATAAATAGGTCGGTATATAATATGCGTGACGTGCAGTTAATGTTGATTTAACATATTTAAATACCCCTTAAGGCACGAACAGGTGTACGCATAGAGGCTTTCGCAATATACCTCCGAGCGATATTCCATTTTACTCGGGTCAATTAAAAACCCCCTATCGTCGATGTAAATACGAATGAGATTCTAACCTCGTAGATTTTTCTTTACGATCAAATGGGAATATTGATTAGCGTGACAGATTCTATCCAATAAAAAAATACATTGTAGCATGGAGCAACGATAAAAGAAAAAGAAACAAAATTATTGAAAATATATTAGTGTTGAAGTCAATAGAATACATTTATTTAAATTACGTAATTAATTCTCATACATACTTAATTATTAAATAATACGTAACAAATGAATAACATATATTGCAATGATACTTTATACGCCTGTACCTATGCAACCACGCATACAGCATCGCATTGCGAGCATCGAAGTTTCTCTCAGGCGCTTCTCGAACGAAATCAACAAAGGATCACGTACTTGGGTACTTCATCTACTTGTTCATTCTTTCCATACAATGAAATAGAATCTCTTGGTCATCGTCGATCCACGGAAATGATAAAAACTTTGCTGCAAGTTTTATATAGCCGCCTCTCTCTCATTAACATCAATTCCATGTCTCATCGATGTTATTTGATCCATACGATAGAAACAGTATGCCAACGTTGTTTACGCCGAAGCACGCGCCATCCACACCCTGACATGTATAAAAATGATACTCGATGACTATAAATTATTTCGGTGCATTCTAACATTACGATTATCTCGTATCAACTCCCCTTATATTTTCATATTTCGTGAAAAAATGTTATCAATCCGACGTACTAACATCATCGAGGAAATTAACAGTAATATCACGGTTAAATTCGTTTGAAATTGTTTTAACAAAATTGTCCACGAAAAATGATCATGCTGTTTATTTAACATTGTATTAAAATTATGGCCGACGTAATTTCCAATAGAATTAAATGGTTTTGATCGATTCGTAATTGTTTATAAAAATTGTCGATCGTCATGGCTGTCGTGGTAGCTACGAAGATCGAATCTTTAATCGGTGTCACATAAATTCGAAAGCAATTCTCGTACAAAGCCGATACGTGTCATTCGTGTGTGATGACGCGTCGTTATACACGTATACAAGCGCGTGCATGCGCGCGCACACATACACACAACACAGACACGCACATCCAGATACGTATCGTACGTTCACGTTACTCTCTACGTGCACGTGAAACGTCGCAATACCAGCTGTGAGTAGTACTACGATCGACGGTATCCCGTCATTCAAGATGGCGCACGAGGGTCAACATCCTCCCGCC
Source organism: Dolichovespula saxonica (assembly GCA_911387935.1). Taxonomy (NCBI): domain Eukaryota; kingdom Metazoa; phylum Arthropoda; class Insecta; order Hymenoptera; family Vespidae; genus Dolichovespula; species Dolichovespula saxonica. The sequence continues at coordinate 3,856,025 of OU426995.1, read as the reverse complement.
CTGGAGAACGGACTCTCCAGGAGAGCTGCTGGACTCTTACTTGCTCAATCACAAGCTAAGGCCGCTTGTTGGCGCCACAATCGTAAGTTTTTAACGGAAACTGGTTTTCTTCGAGCTTCGACCATGGTCCAATCGCCGAGCTCTCGCTTGACCTCGGAGAGGAGACAAAGCGAGGACTCACAGACTCTCTCGTTGGGACCAGTTGGATGATGGCCCATAAGTTCAACCCTTGAAATAATATATTCTCTTCAGATTTCACGATGTTATCTTCTCGCAAGGATAATCTTTCCTGTGATGCTGTGATTACCTTAGGATTATTTTACTTTGAAAGAAACTTGTATATCGTTGGATTTTTGATCAATTTGACCTCTATATGCCTGGCTATCGTAATGATTCATTGACAATGTTAATGTCAATCGATCATCGACATTGGTTTTGAGAAAGTTCAAATGGCCGATGGAAGATATATAGGAAACATGTAGTGTCATTCGATAGGACAGATATCATTGTATTTCTGATAAATTTTATCGCTAGCTTTCGCACGATTCATCGAAAACGTTAATGCTAAACGATCATTGAATTTTTTTTTTTTTTCTTTTCCCCGAGAAATATAAGATCGATGATTGAGGTGTAATAAACATACAGCGGATATAATAACGTGAAATTATTTCTCATTCGATGACGAGGAAACGTTAAAGACAGCACAAAGGAGCGAACTTACCACTGGGTAATTACTTAGTAGATAATTAATTATTCATCGAGTAACACATCGAGCGATAACGATGTTAATTGCAATAAAAGAGTACGAAAGACTCCGTCGAGTCTCACGCCTACTCATTGGAGATCTCTGCGTTCGCCATTCGTTCTGTAAGATATTAATAAATTTTACAGCGTTAATGTAACTCGACAATCGTTTCTTCGCCTTTCGGAAAAATATTATATCTCAAGAACAATGGCGATAAGCGCGGGAAAGCGATTGAATGTACCTCCTGCGGATTGTCAAACGATAAATATTTCTTTGGTGATTTCAATGCTGACTCCGCGATTATGGCACTTTCTCTTGTCCATGGAATTTAATCGAAAATAATAAGTTCTCTTGGCTTATCATTTGGGAAAATTTTTCTCTCAAGGTCTCGTCGATTCGTACCGAGATCGTATCCTTTTCCGACGAGCGAACTTCGACGGGTATATCCTTGAAATACTCGTAATTACATCGACGGACAATTTTCGTTCTTGAGATATTCAAATTGAAAATAACTTTGCGAGATAACGTCATTGAAATTTTAACACATTTATTTGAAACGTCACTTATTTACCCCTTTTTTTTTGAATAATTGAAAAAAGAAACGAAAAAAGAAAGAAACAACATGTCCTCAAATTATTTTCAAAGAAACAAAAGGAACGCACATCTATTTTTGGCTAAGTAAGATAACAAACCTGGATCGTAAACATGGAAACGCGCGGCTCAGTTTGGCGAATCCCAACGACGACGATGCAATACACACTTTTACTCCAGTTTGAATCGTAAAACCGGTTTTCTCTCTCGTAACAGACCACGCTAGCCTCCTTTGGTACATCGTAAGTGTCCTCCTTCTTCGTCTCTCATTTCTCTCGCTTCTCGTGGAACCAGTTCTCCTTCGAGTATTTCTTCTTGTATTATTTTTTATTTCTCCGTCTCTCTCTCTCTCTCTCTCTCTCTCTCTCTCTCTCTCTCTCTCTCTCTCTCTTTCTTTATTCTTCACTCTTCGACTATTTCACATTCGCTGTCTTTCAATGGGTATACCTTAATTTAATTTTTATTTTTCCGAAACTGAACATTGATTCTTATTTTCTTTTTTTTTTTTTTATAGAAAATTTTACCAAATTTTCAGCGGTCGTTTGTTCGATGGTTAAAGATATTTCCAATTGCACAGTATCAGCTGTCTTTGTTAATTCGTGTCACTTAAAAAAATATTAGAGTATTTTTAACAAACAAAACCAAAAGATATTTTGTTAATTTGAACGTAATGAGAAAAGTTTACTACGTACTTTTCATAGAATAGTTGTTTTTATTGGTAAAAATCTTTATTAACCTTATGTAAACGTGATTACGAAAATGAAATAAGAAATATTCAATTGGAACCATTACCTACTACTGGTTCGAACGATAAAAGTTACCAATGAAATGGCAAAAAATTATTAACCGGTGTCACTGAATTCTGTTAAAGCAATAAGAGTGCAAAAAAGTTACTGTTAACTAATCATCAATCCACTCATTTCTAAGTCCATTGACTCTCGTTCGACTTAAGGAAATACACTGAGATCTCTTACGAAATCATAATAATTTTCACCCGATTTCACGTAATTTCCGTTTTCCGATGAAGATAGATAGTAGAGATTTGAACGCATAAATTCATACGGTGGCCATTAAATCGTGAGATAGATATAGGTATATAATCCTTTCGTTGAGATATCTTGCCACGTGCGCGCGAGCACATTACGTTTAAGTCGTAGATCGTAAACTCTCCCTCCCCCCCTCTCCCCCTACCAAGCAACCAACCGACCAACCAACCAACACCATCTTCTGGTAGAGATCGTTTGTTGAAAACCTGTTTTGCTACTTCTCTCTTTCTTTTTTCTCTTTCTCTTTCTGTCTTTCATCTCCCCACCAGCAGTCTTCTCAATCTCTACTCAGAGCCTCTTTGTGCCGGCTCTACGGATTTTGTTTATCCCTTTTTTCATCCTCCTCTTTCTTTTCCCCCTCTATCTTTCTCTTCCCCTTCCTCCCTCCCCCCTCTTCTCCCTCCCTCTCTTGTCTTCTCGTCTCTTCTCTTCTTATCGCGGTGAACGGCGCACGTGCGAGCAGCACCTTGGTAAATGGAGCCTAGACTATGAGATCTAGACTTTCCAAAGAGACACCTTCGCCAGGAACCATCGAAACCCTTCTCCCGAAGAACTTTAGGAACTTTTATTAAATTATTATTATCGAAATTGAAATCTAAATTTTTGAAATATTATTTAAAAAAAAAAGGTAATGACCGTTATGAAACTTATTTTTTTTTCTTTTACATATTTATATGATCAAGAGTGACAAGGTTATCGTAAAAACATATCAGTTGATTCAACGTAATAAACAAAATTAGTTTGAGGGTGAGATCCGACGATCATTTTTTTTAAGGATTAAATACTATTGAATTCAATAATACCGTTTCTCGTATAATTTGGATATAATTCATATATATATTTTTAACAATCAAATGGGTCGTATAAATTTTTGTCCAAATTTCTATATATATTATTACAATTTGTCAAGAACGTTGTTAACATTATAAATTACATTTTTACAGGTTCAATCTTAATTAATAAAAAAAAAAAAAAAAACATACACTGACACCCTTTACATTGACACAATTCTTACACCTATGTCCTACATATATCATAGTCAATATTTTTCTTTCATTATCTTCCTTCAACTTTCTTCAATTTAGCACCAAGATGAATAGATTGAAATTATGTAAGAGTGTACATGTAAGATAACACATCACGCATGTAACTACGATAAGCCTTATAGAAAAGGAACGGATGTTAGCGGTATTAGTTTTCGGACTGTTAGCTGCAACTGCGAGGTTCATGCGCATACATTTTCCCTAGTAATTTTTCTAAGAACGTATGGCTGTTATCTTCACTTGAAAAAATATAATATATATATGCACCGTGCTTGACCTATCATTCCTCGAAGTATTGTCTCATAACGTCATTGTTAGACTACGGTTGTCGTCATCGATCAAAAAGATAGAAACCTTTACTCTCTGTTATATCGGATGTAGTATCTTATCAATCGAGAGAGAGAGAGAGAGAGAGAGAGAGAGAGAGGGAGGGGGGAGGGAGAGAGAGAGATAAGGAACCGCACCCACTGCAATGCATTGTAAGTGTCGTGTCAAGGTAGATGGCTCTTTGAAAAATAATTTGTCTTGTTACTGTTAGTTAATTGGTCCGCTTTATAATGGAATTAAGTTGAACGTTCTTTTTAGATTAGGATATTTCCATATCCTAATTATTCGATTAGTATTCAATTATTCAACCTTTTGTTTAATTAATTCAACTATTACCCAACTATTCTCCATATTTCCTATATCTGTATGCGAACACGTGCCGAACAGGCAATGAATCTTAACGTAGACGAGGTCAGTAAGGCACGCTACAGGTGTTCCATAGGTCAACGTGGGTCGAATAGGGAATAAATGTCAATTTGATAGAGAAAAAGAAAAACACAGAGAGAGAAGGGGAGAACGAGCAGAAAGAAGAGCCAATCGACGCATTCTAGCTTCTCATAGATCGGATCTCAGTGAAAGGGAAGATTTCGTGTAGATGGTAGAACACCGAATAGAATGCCAGCCTCGTTGAACACAACTTATGTCAACTCTGTTCATCCTCCGGGTATTACACAATCTCATTGAGTACTATCGAAATACATGTTTCATTTGACTTAGAATAAATTGGCTAATTTATTTAGGAAATAGTATTATAGGTGATACCGATTAAACCCTTACAACGTCGTTCAATTTACACGTCTCTATATTTTTTATATTGTCCATCATTTTATTTCCACAGATAATAATTGTTAATTCGTATAAAAAATTTATTCGTATTTTTTAAAGATAAATTATAATAGGTATAGCATAATTATATTACAGATTTTTCAAGTTATATGATTTTCTTGTGAAACGTGACAACAAATTGTATTATAAAAGTTTATAAACTAAGTTTTTCTTTCGTGGCAAGAGAAAAAGAAAAAACTGTTCAACGTGAAATTAATAGCATAACTTTTATCAATCTGACTGTACTGTATTAAGTATTGTTCATGTTTAACAAACATTAACAAGTAGCATATAAAGTATGAATTAATTTCGTTGCAAAATAAGATGCAAAGAAAATCTAAATATACCGTGTTACTTCAAAGATTACTTAAAGTTATCGATGTTTAAGGATATAGAACAAACACACGATCTAATTTTAGTCAAACGTTCAATATTATACTCAAAGATTTTAACCTCGTGAGATCGGACAAAGGCTACTGCAGAGAGTTACACGTCGTTGACTACGAATCTGGAATCGAGTACTTACCGGATCGATGCGCCTGCATCCGACATCAAGAGAATTTATTTCGGTTGAAACTTTGAAGAGAGGGAGAGAAAGAGGGAGGGAGAGTTCGACTTTTCGAAGCCAACGGACTCTTCCAACCCCATAGACTAAAACTAGTACCTGCTACTTTATACCTGGAAGAATTAGTTGGCCTTTTTCCCTTCGAACCTGTTTCGTGTATCTTCTGTACCACTTGTCGGAGCCATCTCGTGGGGTGGATTTAGGACGAACGTGACTTCAAATTTTAATGAACCTAACACCGTCGGGGACAGGTTGGACCAGGTGCAACTAAAATATACATTTCTTAGAAAAGACTTATACATTTATTTATTTATTTATTCTATCATATTTTTATTCGTCTTTGGAAAAGTGTGAAGAATTCTTTTTTATTCCTTTTTGTTTTTTTTTTCTTTTTTCAAGTCCTCGTTCGATGAGAAATTTCGAATGCAAAGGATCTTTTTGTTTAACAAACCTAACGAACACCCATTACTAATAGTGTGCAGGCATCTAGAAAGACGAAAAAAAAAGGTATTCTCATATAATGGCAGATGCGTTTGCGAAACCCTTCAAAGGGGGTGAGGGTGGGGGTTGTCATTGTGAGGCAGCTGAATTACTGCTTGGAACGTGCTTATATAATGCGTTTAAAGGTTCCTATATTGAAAATAAGGGTCTGCTGTCTCTTACGCTAGACGGGACGAGTGTCCAATAGCCCTCGACAGACGGCCCAGCCGTCTTTTCCTTCTTCGATGAAAAAAAAAAAAAAAAAAATTAAAGAAAAAAAAATTATCAAGCAAAAAGTTCTTATACATTAGGCGAACGAATCGTCGAAGAATACGAGAATTAGAATGACGATTATTCATTTCTATTCCATTAGGTATCGGACTTAGTTGTTCTACCGAAGTACGAAAGTATATAAGCAAAGATTTATTCTCGCGATCGTGTTAGCCTGTCAGGAATTCTAAACGTGGGTTCATAACGGATTTAGTTTAATGAACGCACGATGAGATGTCTGCGATTGCCGATCACTTTCCCATCCTGACATTATACACTCCGGTTCATCGGCATCGGGAGTAAACATATATATATATATATATATATATTTATATCTATGCGTAAGTGTCGAATATATGTGTGTTTGTGTCTATGTATTAGTAACATCAGTCTCGTAACAAACGTTCTTTCATCGTTTCTTCCGCCCACCTAGGCAGCTCTTTCTTCTTCTCCTTTTTCTTCTTTTTCTTTTTCTTCTTCTTTTTCTTCTTCTTCTTCTTCGTTTTCCTTTTCATTTATTCTCTTTTTTTCTCTGTCGATGAAATTAACGTCTCCCCTCGCACCGTACTTCTCTTCGACAAACAATAGCATCTTACGGCGTCCTAACAACGCTCGAGTGTCGGATAATAACGCGAAAGTCTCTTTGGTGACATTTCAATTTGAGGTTGCACATCGTCCGCGTTCTTTTTCTTTCTTTCTTTTTTTTTTGTTTTTTGATTCCAAAAAAAAATTTTCGAAGAAAAATTGACGTATTTTGGGAATTTTATTTTAATTTTTTTTTTTTTTTCAAGAAGGCAGTAAAATAAATTGAAACATTAATAACTCCGTGCCGTTACTTAACATTTTTATTTGTAATACAATGAGAAAATAGTTTCGGAATAAACGAAAAAATTCATTTAGGAAATTTTTCCGAGCATAAATCAAGTTGGTTTTTTGGATGGAACAAACGGGGTCTGTTCTTTCAGGTCTAGACAAATGGTTTTACGTTAGCTTTGTTTAGTTTAAAGTTTAGCAGACCATAAGAGAATTCACTTGAAAAGGATGGGAGTGTCTCTTTCTTCTTCTTCTTCTCTCTTTCTCTCTCTCTCTCTTTTCTTTATGTATCGATGAGCTTTTCCTAAATATACCGAAAGAATATTCGTGAAGAAACGTCAAGGCTAACCTCTCGAGGAAAGAACCCCTAGGGTAGGTAGACTCCTTCTCATCTTTCGCTTTGCCTTTGAGAATAGAAAGATCTCATTGTGTAATTGTAGTTGACAAGTGGTGTCTGGTTCTCTTTGAGCATTGCCATGCCACGGAAAATTCATTTTGTGCCCTTATGCGTCTCAAAAATAACTTACATTCTAATGGAAGTAACGAAGTAAAAAAAAAATTAAAATAAAAAAAAATTAACGACGCGATGAATTTATTTTAGAAAAATTTTTTTCCATGAAAGGAACGTTGAATAAAAGTTTATGAACGAAAGATGATAAAGTTACGTCCTGTAGGATCGATCAGAAGGATATCGATCGAGACAAGAAATTATGATAATTAAATAAAAGAAATAAATCAGAAGAATCAACAATCCGTTTCAAAGCATCGAATCTATAATATATCTTCTTGTAGCAACATACATAAATACATACATACATACATACATAGATCAATCTTACAAACTCCTTTCATTTCATTTCATATCGTAACGTTCAAGACAAAAGACGTGTTGTCCTTTATACAAACGACTATCCTATTATCTTAATATTGTAGTCTGACACTTATGGCGCCGCATAGGCATCGAACCAGTTGCCTCGAGTTTTATTAGATCGACCTACTCGATATTAATCTGTAATATTCAAGACGAAAAATATCTTGTGGTTTATCTATCATAACCAACTTTTTTCTCTCTCCTTTCGTTTCTTGCATTGCCACGCGTATTCAATAATTCGAATCATTCAAACATCTAAACAACGCAAGATAATAAATATTTTTCTTCTTGGGATCACGTTGCAGCTTCTGGTCTTCGATATTTCTACGAATGCAGAACGTTCTATCCTTTCCTACGCTCATACATACATACATACATACATACATACATATTTCTTTTACCTTCGGAATAAATTCAATGTTCTCTCGTCCAATCTCTTTGCACTATTGTACACTGCTGTACCGGTTCTGTTGTAAGAACGCTATCGTAATAATACCATGTTCTTTGCGTACCAGTTTCAAACTTATCTAGTAAGAACATTAGAAAGAGAAAAATTGTAGAAATAGTACGAAATGATATTATTCATTATAACAATGTTACATATGCATTGAGACATCTGAAGAGGTATATTCAATGAGAGACAAAATTCAAGTGAGTCGGTAACTAAAAGACAAAAAAATAAATAAAAGACAACCAATTGGATAAGACTTAGTCAAAAATATTTTCTTTCGATATATATACGAAACTAATCGTTTTTTAATATCACACATGTATTTTTACATACAGAATGTTTTGTGTACATATATATATATATATATATATATATATATATATATATATATATATATATATGTATGTATGTATGTATGGATGAAGAAATGGCACGAACTTTCTGAACGAGTAAATATTTTACATATCTCAAATTAAATAGGCTAGTGTGACGTAGAATCTTGTCAGTTCTCATACTTTCCTTTGGCCCATAAGCCGGTACCGAAATCTTCTTCCTCCTTAAAACTTTTTCTCTTCACAGCTCTACTCTTTCTCTTTTTCCGTTTCCATTATTCATCCCCTCCATTTGACCAAAAACCTCAGTAAGCTAAAAGAAAACGCTGAACGGACTCAGGTAGTCTATCCCCCCACCATTTGAACGTCGCAACTGACCCCAAGCCTTTCGCACCCACGACATGGCCTCGTAGTAAAGATGGCCGCCGCCGCTGCGTATACTGTAGTAAACAACAGGGACGGAGAGTACATCTATATATATTTACATATATATATATATATATATATATATATATATATATATATATATATATATATATATACACACACACACACACACACACACACACACACACGAAACTTGTAACTCGATCTTATCAAACGAGTACGAGTCTAAGCTAAACGGTTATTTTTTTTATTCATGAGAGAAGTCCCCTCTATCAACTTTAATGATGACAACATTTAACTCTATTATCTTATAATGAGACCGACAATTTACGAGTTTGTTAGAAATTTTATTCTAGATTTTTAAAACGTAAACCGTAAAGTTGAATAAAGAGAGATTTAATTCGTAAACAATTCGTAAAAATATTTTGTTCTTCCTTATTTTTTTCACGTCTCTTTTTTTTGTACAATGATACGAAGAATAGTAAATTCATTGATTAAAATATTGAAATAATTTTCATTTGTATTCTTATTCTTTGTCCCTCGCTGGGCAAGAGCCATGAAATCACATTGCGACGGAAACAGCTATCCTGTCGTTTCGCTCGCGTCCCTGTCAAAAGACTCGACCGGTAGCCGAACGTTGAATCGTACTATAGAATGCACAACTTTACTACTTCTTTACTATAACGTACTATAGCGTACTACGGGCCGGCACGGCGAGTAGAAGAGGCCCGCGTTTAGTAGTTTTACTACCTGACCACCGGAGTCCCTGGTGGCGCTGCAGTCGAAATAAACCAGTCCCAGCCCTATCCGGGCATTGTTGCATCGTCGCCCGGCCAAGAAAGGTACTTACTTCGTGTGTAGTGAGTGCCATCGCGTTTGGTGTATTGTTTCGATGCGATATTACGCGGGCCAATGTCAACTTGGATAAAAACTTTTTTCCAATAATTCAAATATCAATGATTTTCACCGCGTTAATTATCATAACGCCGTTGTAACGGTTTTGCGAGATCATTTTTCACGAAGTTCAATCGTGTTCGAAGCTTTTGGAGTCATGAAGCAGGATCAAAGACCAAGGAGGCAAGCCCTCTTCCAGATCGCCAAGGTTCTACTTTATTTTTGTTTTGTTTTGTTCTGTCTTAGTTTTTTTTTTTTTTTTTTTTATTTCGTCTCATTATTTCTCTTTAATTTCAAGAGCTATTTCGTGTATGCTATATATGTGATGCTATATAAGATACAAGTGTATCTTTCGCGTATGCTATATATATATATATATATATCGTACTTCATTCACTATAGCGATTAATCAGGATTATTTTGTTTATAATTTTCTGTTTTTATTTTTAGGAAAGATTGTTCATATCTCTTAGTAGATATTATCGTGGTTGTGTAATTTGCGAAGGTGAGATCACGAATGTTCAGAAAAACAGAAAAAGGGATCGCGAGAAATCTTAGAAATACTTAGTTGAGGTTTGTCCGATAGGCGCGGCCGTGTTCATGTTCTTTTATTTACGCAATTTTAAGATAATAACACGACAGCAAGAGATCTAACCGAGTCTATTAGAAAAACACAGCACGAAACCTGGATTTCTCGGTTTCACTCATTTTCCACACATCCAATTCGATATAATCGATTCGTATCGACAAGCCCATTTAAACCGAAATGCACTATTGACAATCTAATCGTTTAATTAACTCCTCATGCTTCATCAAGTATTCCTATAACGTTTCTTATTATAGTAAACGTGTTATATTTTATTAATTAAACGAAAGTCAATAAGTTCCGGTCTCTTTCGAGATATCTGTAAATTAAACGTCGAAAGGTTTTCTTCGAAGGATCGTTAGTAAAAAAAAAATTTCAAGGTAAAGGATTTTGATCGTCATGGAGGAGTAACTAGGTATTTAGACCGCCTAAACGCTCTAAATAACGCAATTCCTACTGTACTTTTTGCCCTAACTTCCTAGACTCATCTTTTAATTATCGTTCAAAAAAAGATCATTTACTTTTATAATAATGGGCATTGTACTCTATCGAGAACGAGTAAAAGTTAGTTATACGCACAAATTGTATTATAATATATTATTCCATTATAATTAGCATTTTAAAAATAGCGATCATTGTACTATATCAAGAATAGGTAAAAGTTAACCATATTTACTGTTATATTTTATCAAAGATTGTAACCGTAAATAATTATTTTCCGGACAACAATAGCAATAAATAAGAACAACAACAACAACAACAACAACAACAACAACAATAATAATAATAATAATAATAATAATAATAATAATAATAATAATAATAATAATAATGGTTACCGTTATTGTACATCTTTGAGGCGTTCACTGTCTTATTAATTAGCACGTTGAACAACTTGCAATTAGCACGCATTTGATCGCCAAGCCGAGCACGAATTATACTAACGTTACTTCTTATTAATTTGAAATTTAGGCTACATAATCTTATATATATATATATATATATATATATATATATATATATATATATATATATACTACATAGTACTATATCTACCGTTTTATGGTGAATTCTTTAAGTTTTCCATGTTTTCGTATTAACGGTAAATAAAAATTGCGTAGAGTTCTGAGAAGTATATAATTTTTTTAGCGTAGATTAAAATTGTGTGGTTTTGCTTTGGTACCGCTTAAATCGTTTTCACCTAATCGTTAAAATATTCTATCCTCATTTCTTCTCAGGATACTTTCGAAACGTGTATATATATATAGTAAAAAAAAAAATTCTCATTTTCGGCATTAGATATTTTTTTGTAACTTTAATGAAAGTTAGATCTTAGGTTCTTTTTGATCTTTAAAAAGTGATAATTTAAATTGGTGAAATTCTAGTACAAATCATCTTAAAAAAATTAATAGGTGTATACGATGAGTCAGTAATAGAAATTATTTATTAATACTCGGAAATATATTAGAAAGTAATGTATGGATCATCTGAAAAAATGAGTAAGAAGATTTACATTGTGAATCAGGTGATTTATTAGATGAACTGACATCGTATTATTATAATTCGTTATTGAATCAGATCAGTATTATAGTAAAGTGGAATTAGAACTAAATTAATTCAATATCCACGATCGTTATCATAATAAAAATTATTTATTAATACTCCAAAGTATAAGGAAGTAATGTATCGGCCATTAAAAAATAGAATAAAATAAATAAATAAATAAATAAAAAAAAAATTGGTATACGTAAATAGTGAGTCACGTGACTTGTTAGAAGAATCATCACGATATTAATTTAGTACTCGATCAAGTACTAGAGTTGGATTAATATTCGATTCAGTATACGATTAGTTCACTACCGATTTATCCACAGGATTCATGAGTATACGATTTTGTCGGATTTTGGGAGACAAATTTGCGGACGACGAGGGATGGGGGTGTGGGTGGTGATGTGGAGGGGGTAATAGCAGCGGATATTTCCTCGGCGACAGCGGAAAAGAGGAAATTTATGTTCCGCTATGCTATGCGGCACGACGTGCACGCCCGCGGAAATTGTGATTTACTTTCCCTCAGCATAATAATGTACTCACGATACGGTGGGCTACTATCATGTATAGTTATGGGTCGGTGCTAGCACAGTACACTGGGACTTTCAGACACATTTGCATATTTCCTTGTAGTAGTAAATCCCCTCCACTCTTCTTTAACCACTATCCACTCTTTCTCCCTCTCCATGTCTCTCTTTTTCTCTGTCTGTTTCTCTCTCTCTCTCTCTCTCTCATTCTATTTCCTTTCTTTTTCACACATATTGAAAATTAATCCCGTCGAAGGATACCGAATGTATACTCGCGTAAATTCATTCATGCTTAACTCATTTAAAATATTCCCAACGTATGGCCTTCGTGTTTCTGCATTCCCAAGAGTTTTTTTCTTTTTCCTTTTTCCTTTTTTTTTATGGAAATTGCAGTTAGCTCCGACACGTTGCTTGATTTATTTTCTTTGCTATTGAGTTAATTAAGAGCAATCAGAATCAACCCACTTTCGTCTTAATGGAATAGTTATGCGCGTACTTGCGATTGTTCGTTCTCCCTCGTCTTCTTTTCCTTTTTTTTTTCTCTTTTTCGTTTCTTTTCTTCTTTTTAATCTTTGTTTTCTTTTTCTTTTTTCTTCCTCCTTACTGATCGTAACGAGGAATAAGCAAATCGTAATAACGAACGCGATAAAGTTAATTATTACTTTATCTTTATTAATAGTTTTTATATTTCTTTCAGGTTCTATGGCATTTGGATATCTTCAGACGCAGCTTCAGAGAACTCTCCGGACATGCTTGTATGCCTGAATCCTGCATCTTCTGTGCGCTCAAGGTAAGCAACAGAAAGGTCACTAGGATCAACTGCTCGAAAAAAAAAAATAATGGAGAATGACTGGGGGAAGCTACGTAGGGAAGACTATGTATTCGATGTAATATCCATTTTGAGTTAACTTTCTGAGTGAACTTTTATGTCTGCTCGTTACAGATTTAACATATCCGTTTCCCCGTTTCTCTCTCGTTCATTTTCGTTAAGTTAAAAATCTCTTAGATTATTTTTCATCTTAAAAATCACGAAGACACGTTTCCTTTATATCTTTTCTCGTGTAAAAGCAAACCGCTCGAGTTCTTATCTAATGCATACTTAGACACTCAAGATGGAGACACTCGAGAGCGTAAGCTTAAGTGCTTCCTATGCTATTTGTTGAAGTGTCAAAGATAATTTAATCAAGATACGTGCAGTGTCTCGTCGTTACTTTGATCCATGATATAATAATTAGTAAATATGTACTTATTATTTTTCATAGTATGTATATCAAAACGTAAGGAGCGCTTAACTCTTATAATATTAATATTACATTATAGAATTATCAGACACTTTTGAAATTCAAATGTAATAGAACTCTTACGAAATGGCTGCTCGATTGTCAGAATACATCAGCGTGTTCACTCGCTTTACAACTCGTATAGATACACACGGGGAGCCATTGTAACGGATCCGCCGGACCAAGAACCTTTCTCCTGCGAGATTCTTAGTCTCTCTGGTTCTCCGATTGGTCGAGAGCATCGAAGGTTCTCTCCCTCTCGCTTTCCTCTCTCCTCTCTTCTCGTTTCTCTTTGCGAGAACGTAGTAAACGTAGATACTACTCTGGACCAGTCTTTGTTGTGTAGGGGGTCAGCTGTTTCAAAGAGACAACAGTCGAAAAGAAAAAAATATATATATATATATTTTTTTATACTTTTCTTTCCTTCCCCCCTCTCTCTCTCTCTTACTCCAACTTATTATAATTCCCAAACACCGAACGTACGGTAGCCGTACGTGTATTTTTTAAAAGAACTCATGGCTTATTAGACTGAAGAGTTGCGAAGGATTGTAGTATTCGGTCCCGGTTGAACAGCAAGCAAAGAAATTTTTAGTGCCGCAGCAGTCTCTATCCGATTTTCTCACGGAGTTAATTAGAAATCTCGAGAGTTAATTGCTCCAGACGAAAGAGTGCCTTGTCTCGCGTGAAATTCGCAGGGAAGAGTTCGCATCGGAAGGACTACAGGGAAAATTTAACTCTATAATGTAATTCCGTCGGCGCGATTACGTTAACTCCTCGATACTTTCGTTCTGATAAATTACGATAGATTTTTCATAATAGTTGTTTTTTTCTTTTTTTTTTTCTTTACTTTCTAACGCGTACAGGGAATCACTTTTTTTAACGTTGTCGATAAGGTGGCGAACGTTCTTACCGACGTTATTCGTGGTAATTTTTTTCCTCAACAATCGTATATTTGATATAAACGTGGTCACATTATCGACGGTTTTCGTTATAATTATATTAACATAATTAGTGCCTTCTCCATCAGATGTCGGATCCTTTCGCCATATCGTTTATGATTCGGCGCTGTTATTGTTGCTATTAATTGTGATACTTCGAGCTCGAAGTTAACGTTTGAGAACCACTGAAAGTAGAGTATGTATACAGTTCTTGAGCATGAGATCCATTGTATGCGGTTTCATCCGAACTGAAATAAAAGATATGAACGTCTATTATGTCACATAATGGTGTCAAAAGGAAGATATCGCGATACTTGATGCAGTAACGAGTTTTACTTGCTTTGCTTTTATCGTTTTACGGTTGTATCTCCGAAGCTTTGCCGAATTATTTGAACATTTTCTAGGTTCTTTAGAAAGTTTTTCAAAGTTTTGCCGGCATACGGAACAAAGTTTGAGTTCTGCGAATGATTCTAATCTCTTCTAAGAACGCTTTTCTTTCTGTACACGTAAGATTTGGCCGGGAAAACTTTCAAAATGATGGGGGTCGACCCTAAAAAACCTTTCGAATCTTAAAATCTAGGAAAGGTAGAAAACAAGCTTGAAGAAAATCTACCTGTTGCTCACGTATCATCAGTACGAAGGGAACAGGTTTCCAGGGACGCTTACGCACACACAAAACACACACACACACACACAACTTTGAGAAATTCGTTCTTCTTTGGACGCCATGGAAGTAGTACTTGGGTGCACGCACGATGATTCGTGATCACGTGACTCGAAGTTGAGGGTGTCGGATACCAATGGTTTCCATTTTATAAAACGATGCCGCGTATCTTTGAACGGCGATTGTGAAACAAAAATCATATAAAAAAAGTTTTGATATTCGAGGGGAAAATCGATTTGTCAGTTACTAGAGGCTAGTAGTATAAAAGAAAAATTAAAGGAGAAGAAGAAGAGAGAGAGAGAGAGGGAGAGGGAGGGAGAGAGAGAGAGAAACTACCTTTGCAAGGGCACGTTGCTGACCCCTCAGAGTTTCTTCATAGGAAATTCCAAAGTTGATTCATCCTGGACGCATTCGGTGGTCTCGCAGCATCTTTGAAGTTAGTAACAAATACAAAGACCCTTCTCATCTTTAGACCCTTCGGGGTTAATGAACACATTGTCCTTAAAGGACGAACACGAATTCTTTCGAAACTCCATCTAATTTTTCTTTTCTTCTTTTTTTATTTCTTTCTTTCATTCTACCTTCTATGATTAATACGAGTCCCATAGATCCAAAGATCTCAATGAATTGTAAGTTTAGATTATTATAAATTTAAACAATCAGTGTTTCCGATATTTCGATGAATACAATAACGTGCACGATCTTAGTTATCTTATCTAATTGCTCGTATAATTAAACGTAATGATGCGGTCATTACGGCTAACTGTTTCTAACGTAACAATTACGTTTAGAGGAAACTTAGAGTAGTATAAACATTTTCGATTCTATAAATGGAATTCTTACTACCCACGTTGATATCACAAATTCTGCACAAACAGGACTAGATTTACTTACATCCTGTCCCACACGAAGAGGAAGAAATATTGATAATCCAATCGTTTCCTACGTAATGTGAATGGATATATACCACCACCTTTACGTCACTACTACCCACGTTTTCCCCTGTTAAATAATAACCACTCCGTTTGCTAAAGTTTACATAAGATTATTTTAAAAGTTACCTTAGGTCAGCATCCTTAATGAGAGAATACAGCGAGGTAATTATTTACTCCAAAAACTTTCGAACATACCTACCGACTCGGGCTATTATAAACTCATTAATGTAACTTCTCGATAATATTTTCAAACTCGTTGAACTTCGGGGAACATCAGCAACATATTTTGAAAGCATGTAAATTCTCTTTTTTTTTTTTTTTTTTTTGGGAAAACCATCGTTAAACGATTCCGATCGTCGATGAAATGTGAATTCCAGGTTGAACACATGCACCAATTTCCATATTTATATACTTGCTCCTGTATCGCACAAACAACTCGTTTGCCAGTTCTTGGTATATATATGGGTCGATTTTACAGTCTATGAGCACGGCCCAAGTACGCTCTCGTCGGCCGCGTAGTCGCGTCCACTTTTTCCGTCCTCGATACTTTTTCGTCGAACGGCGTGGGTCCGCGCTTTCGTGTACGGCCAATACTGAAAGAGACATGGAAGTTGGCTTTGTTCGATGAATATTACTCTGATGTCTCCTAGAGTTCTACACATGTGTGTGTATATATATATATATATATGCCTACTCTTACTCTCGTACGATGTCATCGTTGTGAAGCAACTTAAGTCTAAGTGTTCGTAACGTTTACGATAACTTACGGGGTTCAGGAGCGTAACGATCAGGGAGATGAACGTGGGTACCGTTATTAAATCTGTCTCTTTCCCTCTCCTTCTCTCTCTTTCTCTCTCTCTCTCTCTCTCTCTATCGCGTGAAAGTAATCAGATATTCGTGCAAGTGGAAATATTTATTTATTTATTAATCTCCAAATGTATTACAGCCTTAGAAGATGATATTGATATTTTAGGAAAACGATTTAAATTTGAATTTCAATTGGAAAAAATTAAAATCCATCGAAGTCACTTGGCGAGGATGTATGACAAAAAGATGTATTCGTTTCTTTGAATCTCTTCCTTCTCTCTCATCATACGATCCTGGTCGGAGTAGTCGGCCAGGTTGGTGAGCGTAGGACAGCTAACCGGGTGACGTCATTGGCTTCTCGCTTCTATCGGCGAAGGGACAAGGGGTACGGGGGCACCGTGCTGCGGCCTCTTAGAAAGACGAGGAGAACGGGAAAAGACGAAGAAGGGAACGGGTGGGGGAGGTTCGGCAGCACTCCGCGAGTCGCTGCTGCCTTCGCCGTGCAGGTAGTCTCGTGCTCGTTGTCCACGTTCTTCGACGACGATCGACTCCAACCGAACGCGTTCTCCTTTCTTTGGTTCTTATAAACGCTATTCTCAAATTCATACCTCATTAGAATCGCCCGATATATAATATCAGCGATATTAGAAACGTTTAAAACGCCGAATAAATGTCTTCGAACTGTTCCATCGGGATCGATCTTCTTCGATTCAATGATTTTACCATCGTTGGGAGAAATAAAGGTGTCAGGGTAATTTAAAAAAGTGTAAAAGAAAAAGAAATAAAAGAAATTGCGGTGATTAA
Organism: Dolichovespula saxonica; assembly: GCA_911387935.1. Lineage (NCBI taxonomy): Eukaryota > Metazoa > Arthropoda > Insecta > Hymenoptera > Vespidae > Dolichovespula > Dolichovespula saxonica. Next base: position 3,838,296 of record OU426995.1, on the reverse strand, counting down.
TATATTCCATTGGGAACATCTTACGAGTGATTTGGACTATTGAAAAAAGAAAAAAAAAAAAAAAAGCAATGTGAACAGTGAAGTGTAATTTTTGCGATATTATCGTTATACGTTCTTTACGCGAAGCGTATCGTTTGTCTGCTAGTTCACCTTTCACTCTTCAAGGTACCAAGAGGAGAACAATTTCTTGAGAAGATCAAAGAGTGGCAAATAGTTTAACGCAAGATCCAGACAAATTTATGATGTTTGAAGGGTAGAATGGCAACCACGTGGTAGGTGGAAGTGGTGTAGTTGGGAAGCGACCAGGCGTTAAGCTCCGGAAGAGTAATCTGAAGCGAGCTCCTCCAGGTCTTCCGCAAACGTTTCCTTTCAACTAGAACGTATAGATCACATTGAAGAGAAAATTTGACAGGATCTTGGAAAGGAACGATCGATTACTTAGTTTACGAGAACGATCTTATATATATATTTATAGAGAGAGAGAGAGAGAGAGAGAGAGATCTCGAATAGACAAGATTATCCTTAAGAAATTAGTTTAAGAACAGAATCCAGGAAGATAAGATTCATTTAAGTTTTGCAAGGGCCAATAAAGTGTGGATAATTCTCGTTGGAAGAGTTCCACCGACCAAACGAGTTTATGTTTTTAATCGAGTCTTCGGCTAGAGTCTAGCAACGGGTTATCTCAACGAGCTTGTTCACCGTGCGATCGCCTTGGTTATGATCATCATACTTCTCTCTAACAGCATAAGCAATATACTTTTCTACGAGACAGACCGGAATCTTTGCTAATCTTTATTTATATTTTCTTTTTCCTTCTTTTACATATATTCCCTCTATTATATACATATATATTCTTCTTCCTGGAAAATAATATTCATACATTATCTCATAGATATTTCTTTCCTTGATCCTTGAGCTTATCGACGTGTTACATAAGGATAGAAAGTCTTTGGCATTCCCAACTCGGTTGTTGCAACTTTACTCTGCCAAGAAAAAAAGAATGCAAATGCCGAGGAAACGTATGAAGAATGTATCGATCATTGTGACGATCTTCATTACAATGTGAAAGGAATATATATATATATTCTCCGTCTTTGTGATCTTCGAAGAATCAGCGAAATGTTGAAGTGGATAAAGATACGACAGGACATATCGTCCACGACTTCTTCGACCACCTCCTCCGTCTCATCGGCCTCGTCTCAACGTTTCAAGGAGGAAGATAGGATTCAGAATGAAGTCACGACGAAGAGAGAAGACGAGGAGGATAGCGGAATGGAGAGGGAGGATTCGCCCTCGAACATGGACCTAAATGATCTGAAGAAAGTAGGCTTGAATATTTTTTCCCCGCAAAATAAATTCGTTGTTTTTCTTAAACATTACATTCACGTTGAGGAATTTCTATTGCATCGGATTATCGATGTGCTTTATAGTGGGAATTCCTTTTTTAACAGCCTTTGCGTTAACCAAATGCGATTGATAAGCATAACGACATGATTACGTTCGTGTAATAACGTCGTTAAAGTAGGAACCTGCAGTGAAAACACTCGAGAGAACACATGGCCCTACTTAAATCCAATCGTAGAGTTACTTTGAAGAAGATATTGCATCGATTCAAAATGATCTTGCATTTTTATTAATCTTATCCTTTTTTATTATTTTCATCCATCCACCATATTCCTACAAAAAGTTGAGTCATTAAATAGTGATCAATAACCTGGTAGCGAGCTGTTATTCGTCGATTTCACTTCCCCATTCGTTCGAAGGGGCTTAGCACAATTTCTACAAAACCGGCTGGATGTCTCTCTCTTTTTCTCTCTCCCTCCCCCTCTCCCTCTTTTTTTCTTTTCCTTCACGAACGCACGACTAACCAGCTTCGAACAGGTGCGACATCCTCCACGCTTGCACGTGATCGTTCCGGTAGTATCATCGTATGTACACATATACATATGTACCGGTCCTCTCTTCGTAACACATCTGTCACTTCCATTACTATACCTTGCCACAAAACCGATCGAACGTTTTTCATTCAAGAGTTTCGTTGAAAACGCCCTGTAATTTTTGACTTCCCGCGAATTTGTTTCATGATGATCATGCTTCTTAAATGTTTCATTGAATTAGATCAATAAGAGAGAATCCCTAAATAAGCGTTAGGACTACTTCCTGTTCCTACAACAATCGTTCGATTCAATCGCACTGATTTTGGTTCTTTTCAAAATTTTTTCTTTCTTATTTCTTTTCTTTTTCTTTTGTAGGATCTTATTTACCGTTTTTTTTTTTTTTTTTTTCTATAAGAAATATACTTTCATCGGGAAAGTGATCATATCCTGTGTATCAGGAAGAGTTTTCACTTCGTCTTGCCCATAGACCATATTCATAGATCAGGTTTAGGACACTTTGAATCCGGTCTTTGTGCGATCAATTCTAGCTTTTCAAGTTAGACTTAACTGGTACTGAATTGCCTCGTTAGAGATCTAGGTGAACACTATAAGAAGAAGTAATCTTAGACGGCAAGAGGGTAAAATTTATCTTTTATCTCAACGAACTTGTAATAGACAGGAAGCGTTACCAATTTAATAATTTTATGGCATCGATCCTCTTGAAATATTTATAGTAGGGATTAGGATCTAACGAATAATGTAAACACGAGTTAGGAGAAATTTTCCTTTTTATTTTTTTTCTTTTTTTACACCTTGACACCATAGTGCAAATTTTCACTTGCGCAATTGTCGCCAACGGGGCAATGGTCGTTTCATATTATATGCCGTACGTCAATTTTTCTCCATCTTCACCAGCATCGTCTCTCGAAATGTTAACGTTGAGCAAGATCGGACCAACTCGTTGCAACTCGTAGGTGACTTTCTACCGATGAATGTTGTTGCATTCGTGTTCGTTAAAATAACGTCGATTACGAAAGAGATCGCCTTGTCTTTTGATCGATCTCATGAAGATGTTCCGATATCTGTGAATCTTTTTAATTCAGAAATCTAGAGTTTAAGCTGAATAGTTTACTTGTTTCCTATTACTGATTATTTTATTCGGATGGCACAACAGTGAATAAGAGACCTTTCGCATGTTCACACAGAGCCAGTTCTTCACACTTTCGCTAGCATCCTCTTTTGAAATCGCTCGCGATTCCCCGAATCGATTGTCTGTTAAACGAGATATTGTGAATACGACGAAGAGAGAGAGAGAGAGAGAGAGCGTTTCCTCTCGAAATTCCGTCGTATATTTGCAAAATTGCAGAAATTATTTGGGTAACGTATAGAAATTAATCGTTTAACACAAAATGTTAAGTACCATTTTGAGCAACTTCGAATGTTTGTTCGATATTCGATTTGAGGCTACGATCGATGAACAAGTTTAAATAGCACATTATACAAATTTTTTATTCAAATTATTCAATGGAAGTTTGAATATTTTTATTCAATGTTCGTGTTCGATGTTCAACGTGGTGCAGTTCGGTCAGGGAGCAAAGTTTGAATATCTTTGTTCGAAGTTCAACGTTGAGCTCGATGGAGGAACAAAGAACAAAGAAATTCGCTGATCGCAAAGAAGATTAATGTCTCTAAACGATTTCATTTCCTTTCGATCACGAGCAAAAAGTATAAAAAGTTTCATTTGCCGATCAGTTCGACTTCTTCTCCGTCTTCCTTTTCTTTCAATGAAAGACCGACATTAAATCTTTGTCACTTTGTGTGTCGCAGGAGCTGTTCTCGGAGTTGCAGTCCTCGCAAAAAAGTGCCTTGCCACCCGACACGTTGCGTCGCGCCCTCGCCGAGAGCTTTCTCGATCAGCAAAGGTTTCAGCTTGGATTTATGGACGATGCTGCGGAATGTTTCGTAAGTACCACACGCATGCACACGCGCGCACAACATACATACATACGTACATACATAAATACATACATACATACATAAATACATACATACATACATACATACATACATACATACATACATAAATACGTACGTACGTATGTACATCATTTCCATCTGTTTTCCTCGACCCCTTTTGTTAACTCATCTTAGCGTCTTTCGTACGTACTTTGCCACGTAATAAACGTCACGCTAATTATTAGTTACCTACATAAGAAGAAGATAAGAAAAATAATAATATTAATAAAAAAAAAAAAAATAGATAAAATTTGATCGTTAATGCCATCGAATCTTTTCACCACTAACCGCGGTATAATAGTCTAATGGTTCCTAGCAGCGGTTAACAAGCCGCGAGGTTCGAACGATCCTTGAGAGATCGGCAAATGCCGACGAGAGTCCACTTTCTCGTTTACACCGTGGTCACGTTTAACGCAAATATGTATGCACGCGTGTGTCGACATCGATCACCAACGGATAACACCATGAAAGTAATTGCGAACTCGTAAAGTCGATTACAAAGTTTTCCTTGTACTTTTGCTGACGAGGTATTATATGAATGAAGGACGGTTATCTCCGTTGAAAATATTTCTTTACGCGATCCAAAGAAAATTAAAATACATATTTCATGCCCGTCGTCTATACTTCAATCCGACGAGAATCTCGATCGCGAAATATATATTTTCTCATCGTTATTATTCATAATTGTTTGAGGTAGTTCGATATGCGATGTAAATTTTTGTTTTTTATTTTTTTATTTTTTCCCTCTTTCTTTTCTTTTTTTTTAGGAGAATATTCTGCTACGTATCCATTTGCATATAGCCAGCGGACAAGCGGAGGACATGTGTAGTGCTGGACATTGCGTGCCACATCAAAAGTTTGCCATGACCCTCGTCGAACAAAGCGTTTGCGGTGCGTGCGGAGCCACCTCGGAGCCTTTGCCCTTTACGCAGGTTCGTCGACGTCCCTTTTACAGTATCATATAATTTATTCATAGCTCGAAGCTATATATCGCCGAATCGATATAGAACATATTGCGGGGACCTTCAGGAAAATCGTATTAACCGAACCTATATCCTTTGTTGATTCAGTTTGATTTAGTCAGAGAGAATACGAGAATTCTCCCGAGTTGAATTTTTCTCACGACGAGAGATTCTCAGGTAAAATCAATATGGCGAATTTTTGCTGGGAAGGGTTATATACCAAGAATACATAAACCCAAGGCTCGAGGGTCAGAACAACCTTTTTGCTGCACGATTGATGAGCAAAAGAAAGAAGAAGGGTCCTTGTGGGTGGGAAAAAGGGTTCCCTGTAAATTCTAACGTAAAAGGGAGATAGAAAGTGACCCTTTCTTGATTCGTACGGGATTTAAGCGATTTAAGCCGGAAGCCATTTTCACAGCCACTTTGAACCTCGAATTAGCCAATCATGATTTGACGGTTCATTTGTTCGTATACGAGAGGGTAAAAGAGAAAGGATTTCAAGATGGTGATATTCGTGTTATCTTTTTCAAAAAAGAAAAAGAGGCGTTAGATTATTTGTACATTATAATAGATTCCTTTGCAAAATGCGTTTATTCGACTCAGCAGTTAAGATTGTCGCAACCCAAATACTTATTTCCTTTTTCGATCAATTAGAGCTGCTAATCGAGATACCCAATTCAGTTGCCAGACAACGTGCGTATAGACGCATGTGCAACACAATTTCATTGCTCGTTAAACTAAAGCATATATTCGTTGGGAAATCTATTTCCTTTCATTGGTATAATCTGCAGGCGACAGTGATTACAAAGAAAAATTAAGGAGAGTTTACTATCAACGTAACTACAAAAGGGCAATCGTAAAACGAAAGTGGCACGTACGAATCTATCAATCAGGAACACACGTGGGGACATGGTAAAAGTAATCGGCCATGACCGATGCACACGATGTATGGAGCCAGTTTGCAGTATAAACTTTTTCTCATTTACTTCTACTCTCGCCAAGAGACAAAAGAACCTTAAGGAAACGGCTCCACCCACGGGGATTCGTGCCTGTATACTCTATATCGAATTCTAGGCTGCTCTACGCCCGATAAAAATATTTATTATGCCGCCTTTGAAAGTTTACAACGAACTAGTGCCAATATATACATAGTTGTTATACCGGTTGCGAAAGTCTACTCCGTGCTAGAGTAAACCGCATGGATGTATTGTATTCACCGATTCAGAACGCGGCTAACTATCTCGTAAGGATAATTGATTGGTCGGTCGTTAATATAATCAAAGACATCCATTGTCTTCGATGTCGTCGGATAATTATGATACGAGTATGATTAGGAATATATGTAACGTTAGAAATCTAGTTGAGATTGACGATCGTCGTTAATTAGAAGAAAAAAAAAAGAGAGAGATAAATCTTCATCGTTATTGCAGATGGTCCATTACGTGTCAGCATCAGCGTTAACGTCACAAGCTCGTCAAACTCAAGCTAACTCACGAACGAGTCCGGATCTTTTTGGTCAACTTTTGAGAAGAGCCGGTGGAATGGGAGACATTCGTGATTGTCCAGTAAGTGGGGATAAGATAGGAAATTTGTCTATTCGAGTTTTTAGACCTGCTGATTAACACGGTATATCGTATTTTAGAGTTCGTGCGGTGCGAAGATCCAAATCTGCAGGACGCTCATAAATCGACCGGAAATAGTTTCCGTTGGGGTTGTTTGGGACAGCGAACGACCGTCCTTAGATCATATAATGGATGTGTTCGCTACGGTAGGGACATCCCTTCGGCTCACTGATGTTTTTCATAGCGTGGTCGATTCTTCTTGGGGTGCCTCAACTATACACAATCTTGTTGGGGTTGTCACTTACTATGGAAAACATTATTCCACTTTCTTTTTTCATACTAAACTCAAGGTAAGCGCTGTTTAATTCTTATCAATAATAACAACAATGATTAAATAGACTGTTAAATCGATTAAAATTAAAATCGTTATTTAATTTATCCAGGTTTGGATTTATTTCGATGATGCCACGGTTAAAGAAATAGGACCAAGATGGGAACAGGTAGTTGAGAAATGTAGAAGGGGTAGATATCAACCCTTATTACTACTTTATGCAACACCCGACGGGACTCCGGTAAATACTGAAAACGCTCCGAAAACCGTCACACGATTTCCAAGTGGAAACATATTGAAAACACCACCGAAGAATAACGTTCGTAGATCCATCACACCTAGTCCAGAGAAACCTTCGATCAACAGTACAGCCAGACGTGCCATTACTCCTAATCCGGATAGTCCTCCTCATATTTACGCTCAACGAATTTACAGTGATTATCAAAATCTTACAGACATACAGAACAACATCTTTGATAATCAGGTTTGCTCCCTTTCCTAAAGTGGTTTATATATTTTTTTGATAAATTATTTTGTCCAACTAATAGCGAACATTTTTTGTTATTAAAGGGTGTTGATGTGGTCGATGGAGAAACCGAATCAAAATACATAAGCCGTAGAACAGTCGAGAGCGTCATGCAACAACAAAAGAAGCAACAAATGCAATTAACTAGAAGTCTTAGTGCTGGCTCAACACCTTCGGATGGGATTAGTATACCTGAACATTTGAACGTGCCAAGAAGACGGGACTCTGGGAATTGGTCTGGCGATAGGAATAGTGCATCTTCAAGTTCGTCCACGACCATGGAAAATCCGTACTTGTATTTTGTCAATAAAGTTCAGAGAAACTCTGGAGTTCCTAAAAGTCCAACCAGCAAGTCTGGTGAATTGTCCAGTAGCAGTAGTGGGCATTATGATGCTGGATACGATTCCTACTCATTGTCTTCTACGGACAGTCTTCCACTTCAACAGGGTCTTAAGCACAATCTACAGGTTAAGATCATTCAAAAGATTAATCAACGATAATTATATAACGAGTATTATTCTTATTATTATATCAATGATATTTTTTATCGCAGCTTGCACAAATTCCGGAAGGCTACCAACCTTCGTCAAAAGATGATTGCGAACGTCTTTGCAAGGAAACGGATGCCCTTTTGGACAAATCTCGAGCTGCCGAGGAAGCTGGAGATCTCAGCACGGCTGTAGCTTTGTGCAAAGCGGCTAGTAATAAAGCAAGAGCCGCGATGGAAGCGCCGTACAATAACGATCATACAATTTCAACCGCGAGAATGAAACACAATACTTGCGTTATGAAGACTAGGAGCTTGCACAGAAGAATGTTACAAGAGCAAACATCGGCCAATGGGGAGAAAGAAGGTATGCGTGTAATTATTTTTTATGTTTGAGCTTTTTAAAAGGATTGTAATTGATATATGCGTATGTCTCTTTAGAAGGAGCAGTTGAGGGTAGGCATTCGAGAGAAAACAGTAAGTCTGGTCAACATTCTCGACAAAGTTCACGGGACAAGGGTAATCATTCCCGACAGAATAGTCGCGAACTGTTGGTTAACGCGCCAGTAACAGTTGTGGAGAAACCAGCTACGAAGAGCATCGAGATTTATGCGACTCTACCGAAGAAAAAGACATTGAGAAGTAAGGCTACAGCTGTAAACGTCATCGAGGACGAGGAGTATATGCTCCATGATCGTCCAATTCAAAGAACAGGATTATTTGGTCGAACAAAGCGTTGCGATGACGATAAAAAGGATAAGAAACGAGCCAGGAGCGAAGAGAGAAACAAAAACATATCGAAAGATTTTTCTATAGCACCCTCACGCACTTCACCCTCCCCGAAAGGTATCAAATCGATTGAAAAGCCAAAGGAAAATATCGAGGTCGGTGCAACCAGCCTAAGAGTTTCTCAACAAAATAACGTGAACGTGACTGAGCAGAAACAGGGTAAAAAACAGCATAAGATTCGTCGAAAGTTATTGATGGGTGGGCTGATAAAAAGAAAGAACAGAAGCATGCCTGATTTGCGAGAAGGACAGGACAATCAAGCGAGTATCAATGTCGAAGGTACCTCGAATACTTTGCCAAAGCAATCCGTGGACGATTCAAATGTTGGTTTGAAGGGTAACGAAATGTCACAATCTTTGAGTGGTTATCTGTCCGAAGGACATTTGGAATTCGCTGGCAATGCCAACAATACTCTTGGAAATACGAGCAATCCAAATTTGGAAAGAAGTCGTTTAATGAGAAAGAGTTTCCATGGTAGTGCCGGTAAAGTGTTACATGTAGCGAAGGTACCACCCCCACCTCCTGTCAGAACCACTTCTCAGCTTAGCAAGTCTAAGTGTTCGGGTGAAGTGCATAGCGATCAGCAAGCCGACAAGTCCACGTATTCGTCGTCAGACGGGCAATGTTCATCTAACTCGGGAACAGGATCCCAAGATCAGAATAACGGCTATTGGAATCACATGAACAGTGGAAATTCGTCGAATTCATCGAATCGTAATTCTAACTATGCTGATTATTCGACGGAATCCCATTCCTTACCTTTCATTCCGTCCTACGGTATAGAACAAAGCGGACATTCTGCTAATGTTCAGAATAACTATAACAACAAGCCTAGAATTCAGGACGATGTTGTTCAATATGCTAATGGTATTCTTTATGAGCCTACCTATGTGATTACTCGTGCGGATGTACACAGCGAACAAAGTCCTATAAAACAACAAGGCTCTTTGGATTCTCTTCCACCATATCCGGAAAATGGAAACGTTTCTCATTCAAGACAACCGAGCGAAGAGTTCCCGCCCCCTCCATACCCATCTATCCATTCAGTGTCACATTCCAGACAAGCTAGCGAAGATTTTCCACCTCCACCGCCACCCATCGATGAGAGTAATATTGGTCACGTTCAAGATAGTCAACAGCAATCACTTCAGCAGCAGTTCGTTTCGACTCAGCAACGTCAACACCGATTAGAAACCCAACAGATTAGTACGCTATTCGCTCAATTGCAGATGAAAAACGAACAGATTTTAGCTTCGGATTCGAAGGACTTAAAAACGAGCGAGGAACAGGAAAAGGAAGAAAAATCTTCGAGCGAGACTTGGTTGAAGGAACTCCAAGCTAAACAGGCAGAAAAGAGAATGAAGAAGCAGGCTTCGCTCGAACAGGATATACCAAAAATTAGGTCTCCGTCTGTCAATACGAATCAAATGTCAAGCATAGCAAGAAGAACTAGCGATTTGATGATGAATAGTCTTGGATATGATACGGTAGGTCGGGATGTTACCGATTGTCCTAGAGTAGTGTCATCTGTCAAAGACATGGCAGCAAGATTCGAACAGAACAAGTTACAAATCAGTACAAAAGTTGATTCCGAACCTAAAAATCTTGTGAAACAATCCAATTCAAATTCTATCGCTACTCCTGCGATCGATACGTCACACGAACATCAACAGGTAGACGATACGCGATTGAAATATTCTTCGGATAATTTGAACGCTTTCCCTAAAGTTAATAATTTCACGAATCAACAAATTCCAAGTCCAAGTTTTGAATCCACGACTAATCAAGATACTTATATATCAACGATGGCACCTGATAATTCCTGCAGTGTTCAACAGAGTGGATTAAACGCAGCCATTCTCTCGATGTCCTTAACATTACCACATGAGAATGGGCTACCTATCGATTATCCTGAAGATGACATCAGCGAGGTCGCCATGCAAAATACCATTCAAAACAAAACGATACTTCCGAACGAAGAGGATATCGAATTGAGAAAAGTTAAGAGGAGGATAGGTAAAAAGAAGAGCGTGTCGTTTTGCGATCAAGTAGTTCTCGTTGCTACAGCCGAAGATGACGAAAAAGATTCGTACATACCCAATCCCATTTTGGAGAGAGTTTTACGATCCGCAATGAACAAGCCAGAATCTGCTCAAGTACTTCGTGAAATTAGGAATCTTCAGGAAGCTGAGATGAACAGGGAAAGTACACCAAGGTTCCAGCAACAAACTCTTCCTCTTAAATGCGAGGCTGATAGTGTGCCGGCGACACCCTTCCAGGATCAGTTGAGGAGCGTTAATCCAATTTCGATTCCTGAAAGTATCAAGCCGACGTTCGGCAGGCAAAATTCTAATGACTCCATTGGTTCAATAGTCGACAAAAAAATGTGTGGATCTTATAATACTGAGACACAGGATATAAGTAGAGAAACGTATCCGGGTATGATCATGTCTGCATCAAATCCACCACCAACTTCATATTCTCCACAACTTCAACAACAAATACGTTACTCTCAAAATGGATACCCACAGTATTTGCCATCACAATCTTCCTACACGCAAACTCAAACGTCGCATCCTAGAAATCAGAATGTTCCATTGTCACAGACACAGAAGCCAGCTAGTCCTTATCCCACGCAGATGCATGGTAATCAATATATACCGTCCGTGTCTCAGCAGCAAAAGAATTTGTGTCAGAAGAACACTTATCAGAAGTATTATCAATTGGAACAGCAACACAATCAGATGAACAAACAATTATCAGCTAGTGGATTACAGCAGCATCAAAATGGCCTTAATCAGAGGATTTCCAATCACAACGCCAGCCCAATAACTGTTCAGTATTCTCAGCAACAATTGAACTATCCCTCGAATCAATCGCCAAGCCCTTATCCGAATCAATACCCTCATAATAATTGTCAGAATTATCCTTATCAATCAGTGCCTCAATCAAATAGGATCAATCAACCCTTACCTCAGTATCAACCACCACCTAATCCATTATCGTCGACGACGTTGTCTTATCAACAGAAACAACAGAACGTTCATAATTATCAACAGAGGCATGACAATTATCAAAGACCACCGCAGAAGGATCAGCAAAACGTTTTAGCACCTAATCAAACTTATCCTAATCCTTTACAGAGCGGACAAATCCAATCGAACATGAAATATCCAGCTTATCAGCACCCACCTCCTCCTAAACAGAACAAACAGATCCATTTTCTTTCTAGTTCGAAGAGTAGCTCACCGATTAACCAAACGACGTCTTCCATACAGAAACCAAGTATAGTTACTTCATTATCGTCCAGAAGCGTACTTTGCGATCTCTGTCGACAAAAACAGGTGATGGAACCTGCGAAATATTGTTCCGATTGTGATTTCTACATGGCTCGTTTCCAGCCAAAAAATTGAATTCGTGTCCATAGTGTCAACTTAGAATTCGCCGTTAGGTGTTAAGTCATTAGACTATATTGTAATAATGTTCTTTGTTATGCCAACAAGCTTGTTACTACCTGTCATCGTATATTATTATTAATTCGTAACTGGTATTTGTAGAAATCTTGTCACGCGGACAGTATGGATTTACGTGATTTACTCGAATTATCGTTCAAATTTTTTGCAGATAATTAAAAAGAAAAATCATAGACGTAACATGTTATCGGACTGAAGAGCCCAGAAAAAAGCAATTTCTGGCAAATCTGACATACCCCAATTTACCAGTTACGAATTAAAATAATTATTCTGTATATACGTAAGTTAATTATTAGATTGTGTAATATCGAATCAAAGACCTTCATCGAGCAGCTATTAACTCATTGACATTCGTATTATTGTATGTGTATTATGTATATTATTTTTATAGGTCTTTTAGTATTTCCTTTCTTTTTCTAGTTTTACTTTTCTTTTTTTAAATTCATCGCCATACGGTAACGTAATTCATATACCGTATAGAGGTAGACAAAATTCGCGAATCGCATATAATTCTAGCTAGGTTAACAAGAATCCGTCTCTATAATTTTAATTATCTATTGTGTAAATAACTTACACTATCGTTCTCGAATTTTATAATATAGCTCTACAAAATTATTATTATCGAACAGTTTTGTCAATTAGAATGTATTTCCGAATCTGTTACAAACAAACAATGGTATTACGAGATTAGTTAGTTGAAAGAGAATGCAGAATTGTGATACTAGCAATGCTACGTAGAACTTACTCCTAAGTTAGGATAAAGTACGTAGGGAGATAATTCGGATAAAGATAATTAGAAAATAAGAAAGATAGAAAGAAAGAGAAAGAAAGAGAGAGAGAGAGAGAGAGAGAGAGAGAGAGAGAGAGAGTGTGTGTGTGTGTATGTATGTGTGTGCATGTCTATATGAATGAGTGAACTAAAAGAAGCCTTGATCTCCAAGTAAGCGTGAATTTTATTTTATGTTAACGAATGTTAAAATGTTACATATTATTGTACTTATGTATCATGTTATGTCATACTCTCGTTTAGATCAATGTACAAACCCTCGTTTTAATTTACTTTATTTTTTTTTTTATACTTTTTGTATAAGTATTTTGTTTTAAAAATACTTTATCTTTTTTTCATCCATAGACAAATGTTTACTTTTTTTGCATTATTTTTTTTTCTCTATTCCGAACTGCACCTATCCACGATATTATTAAATTTCAGATTCGAAGAAGTTGGTAGTAGTAGCCATGACATAATTTTTATCATTAAGGTTTGCTCACTAACCCCTTTTTTTATAATGGTTTATATAATGATTTACGCCTTAACAAAGAATTCTGTTGCAATACTTGACTGAATTTCATGAAAAACTTATATTGAAGACAAAGGTTTTAACGAAGAATCGTCTTTTTCAAATTAGGAAAAAATCTTTTTCATACGGATAAATTATTTTGGAGGAAACGGTATTTTTTTGACACGATCTTTATCCAGTAAAAAAGCTTTTTCAAAAATTCAAAGAAGCCAAATGCTCGTTTAAACCTTCATTTTTAAAATGAAATTTAGTTCATCAAAATCGTTCAAAAATTATGTCCGGATTAATTGATTGTGCAATCGTTTCTTTTGACATTTTTCGTGAAAAACAAGTTTTGTATAGTGGCATCCTATTAAATTTCTGGAGAAAGAGACGAAGCTCCTACCCCTACTACTAATTTTTATATCACGTTTAAGTGATGAGTTCTGTTACCGTGACCTAGCTTATTTTCTGCTTGCTTGTGTGTTTGCATGAACCGATGCTCGAACTTTCTGATTTATCCCAAAACGCAAGGAAACAAGTTTCGCAATTCTTATATGAAGAAGCTACGGTACTCACTCGGTGATTTTATCGACTATTTCGTCAGAAATAATAATTAGCGAGTACTTATATATTATGCATTACCTCAATAAAAATCAAATATAAGTTTGTTTCCACACAATTTATGATATACAACTCTTAGCGTTATTTTTTTTCTATGCTTACTCTTGTAGGACTAATCCATTTAATATTATCACTATTACTATTAATACCATAATAATAATGATGATGATAAGAATAAGAAGCAGAAAAAGAAATATATACTTAAATATTCTATACATGTAACATAAATTCTATATCGTATACGAGGACGGTAATCTATAATAAACTCGGGCCAGATTATATCGGATCGAGTCAAGCCAAACCGGTGAGTATACTTCCTTACATTATTACTATCATTTAAAGTTCAAAACGGTATCAATTAGCAAAGAAAAATCAAAGTTACAGGATGGCATGTCACTCAGCGAGAACTCAGGTGTCAAATATCAACGCTGATCGTAGATATTTAAAGCTTGCTTGACTGATAATTCTGGTAGACAATCGTATAAATATTCTACTTATTTAATCAGCGTACGATTAGCAATGAAATATGCAGCCATTCGCCCGATAGTACCTACATCAACTTAGATTTCGATATATCACAAGTAGTATAATACCAGTCCAGGTATTATATACCATGTAGATTTTGCTGCTTATATAGATTTATGGACCAACGGTGACTCTTTTCTAAAATTCGTGGTTCGGAGTGACATGCCACTTAACGAAAATTCAAGTTACAACGCTAACTGGATTTGTTCTCCCTATCCTTTTCGTATGGAAGAAAGGAGAATATATTTTCTCCGCATATAATGCGAGAAGGTTCCGTAAACTTCCGCGTAAAAATCTAATCTCTCGATGATGATGAACCGTGGTCCCTCACTCGACGATATACCGAACCCTTACTGTTATAACGAATCTTTACTGACCATTCCCCCATCCTTCGTATTCGCCACACCCCTTAGCGACCCATCCCTCGATGGTCTAGCCTGAAAAAAAACGAAGAATTAAATAAATGGAAGCCGGAAAATTCGATGAAACGTACGAGCGCGCGTAAGAACAATGGAATTCAGAGTCAAGGATGAACATCTCGAAGATGATTTAAATCGAGCAAAACCGGAGTATTAAAATCGAACATGATTTTTCTCTGTTGAAAGAAGGAATCCCGTCCAAGGTTCCATCCTAAGAGCCATCATCAACCGCAATTTATAAGTAGGTGTAAACAAGCGTACATAAGGAAAATTAATAAGAAATACGTCAATATGATGGGAAGCATAAATGCAATAGGAAACGTAGCATTGATCTTTAAATATTAATCTACTGTGTCCTGTCTTATTATTAATACATTGTCATTTAACGCACAGCTTCGTTTTATAAATCAATCTATTTCCCAAAATGCGATTTTCACGCATGTATGTTTGCAAGTCGTGGCATCGTCTTGTTTAAAAGATATCCGCGAAACTGAAATCGACGTTTTGGTTCCTCCATGGAACTATGACATCATACTGATATCTCAGTTTTTCCAATATTATTTTTGCGATATCGATACTTATCTCATCTATTAACGATGCTCTGATTAATAATTGTTTGTGTTGACAGATACAAATATCGACAACCCCTGCACGCATATACATTCGCATACATTTCAATTTTCTATTGTATGTACCAATATCGATCTGATATTTTTCACCTTTCCGATTAGGGTACAAATCAAGAACACTACGTAGTATGATAGAAATAATATTTGAAACGTAATCGTCCTACACGTATACACGTAAGTCTATCTGTTTTTAAATAAATATGACGATGCTCTTAAGAGAAAGAGAGAGAGAGAGAGAGAGAGAGAGAGAGAGAGAGAGAGAGAGAGAGAGAGAAAGAGAAAGATAGTATTAAGATATAAACAATAGCTCCCCCACTAGTGTTTATTAATTTCCAGTCTCTGGCAAGTATAAAAACAAGAAACAATTGCCATGTATGTTTTCATATATATATATATAAATATATATATGAAATATATATATATATATATAAATATATATATATGAATATATATATATGAAATATATATATATATATATATATATATATATATATATATATACAATATGTATAATATGTATAATATGTATATCATTCTGAGTATTTAGGAAGTAAATACATAAAATGTATTTCTCGGCGAAATCATATGTAAACAATCAAAAGACGATCGGGAACCTTGACACGATCTTCCTGTTCGTTCTTACTAACATGTTACTCAGTTATCGTTTACACAAGCAACTTTACAGACGTCTTTAGATCTGTTCTCACTTCGTTAATTCTGACCCGTTTAGCTTCTTATTTATATTATATAGATATATAATTTTTTATAAGCTTGATTTAATTGTTTACTGATTATTAATTTTATTTTACATCACATTAGACTTTAATACATATAGAATTTGTATATTGAATATGCAGATCGTATTTACACGTTATATACATAATGTATGTTTATGGTAAAGCGCTCCTTTATATTTTTGATTTCAACATAATGGACATGCCCTCGTTAGTTTAATGGGAATAAAGATTCATACAAAGAACTCCATTCTTTACCGGGTAGGTAGGTCGATATCAAACGGATTCATAAATTTTCGTCTAATCACGATCGTTTAGATAGAAATGTTTGATTCATTTTGCGATTGATTAGCTTTCTCTTTTTTGAAATTATAATAATTATTGAATATGTTATAATAATGATTTTATATAATTCCAAAGGAATTGATATCGACAGGTGGAGTCGTTGCCCGTCGTGGCTCTCTCCGTATGCAGCAACCTCCATGCGGTGAGACCTGGAAATCGATATTACTTGCGATATATGATTAATTCAATTAACGCAATGTTGAACTAATGTTAATTCAAACTCAATTAAAATTTATTATGTATTCTTGTGAGGATTTTTTTCTTTCTTTTCATATTGTCCATTTCTTGTGTCCCAATAAAGACGTAGAAAAATTATTTTATTATTTAACATATTCATTATTATAACTTTTTTGAAATGATATACACGTACGCAATTTAATATATTTTTTTTATCGACGTGATCATATAATTATTAGCGCGTAAATTCATATACGATTGGGTAGAGCAAACCATACGTACCTACATATTCACACTCACACATCCAACATACATTCAGCATACACACACTCATATATATATATATATATATATATATATATATATATATTTATATATATATATTTATATATATATTTATATATATATGTATATATATATATTTATATACATATATGTTTATATATATATTTATATATATATTTATATATATATATATAAATGTATAGTATTTACATTATATATTATATACATAAATATATATTTCGAGAATAGGGTTCCAGGAAGATACAAGAGCCCGAACACATGCTCCTCACCAGGGATTGGCACCAGCGACAGGTTGCCTACCCTGCGCCAATGACGTCATCACTTTTTGCGTCGACAAGTTGTGATCATATGAGTTTAGAAAATCACTAGAATACTACGCGAGTACCCGGAAGAGAGGGCGCTTGAAACGACATGTTATAGACGGAGACTATAATCGGACGTGTTATACACGTGAATGTTATTTTGAGGTTACATTTCTTTATGATTTAGTAATTTCTTATTTAGATTTAATATTTTATCAAATCATTCCCTGCGAAACGATTAAAAATGAGTAGGCCCGAATTATACGAAAAAAGTTCATCTACTGCTCAGGTAATTTTATTTAATATACTTTTGCCTATGTTGTTTACAGTTTTCGTTCATATGTGATTAATAATGATTTTATTTTCGTAGAAAATCTCAAAGAATATAGAGTTCTCTATATCTGAATTTCCAACATTTGTTGACACTTCTCATCATGTTGATAAAACTTTATTAATGAAAGATGTCATAATTGAGAAGGAAATGGTACTAATCAGTGCACCAAGAAGTTATGGCAAGTCTACGAACGTGGGTATGCTACAAACATTTGTTGAAAAGGAAATGGACAGTAATAGGGAACGTATTGAACTACAAAAAGGATAAAGATGGTTATTAGATAGAACGATAGTCAACGTCAAGGAATTTTAACACATACATAGGCAAACATATTTGTTCTAATTACTAATGTACTGTACAAAAAATTCCTTTCTAATGATGATGCAGAGTATTGTTATAAACATTATTGGTGCTCCAAGTTCAGATTTATTAGAAAGTAATCTGTATGTAAGGAGAGCATTATTGAATAACTGTCATCATATTGGAAGGATTCTGTCACCATACAATATAATATAGTACAATTTCTTGCGATATGAAACATATTGCGAATATTATGGGTTGACAAGGAATGAAGTAAAATATTTGGTAGGAAAGGTAGTTATCTGAAAAATTAAATGAGTTAAAAGAGTGATGCAATGGCTAAGGTATGGAATTGCATAGTCGTAAAATTGAAATATATGATCTATTATAAATTATATATATGAAAAACAAATAGATAATTTTTAATGTGCTAGTAGTTTTGATAATTTAGTTTTAAGTCGCTTTATTAAATCGGATCAAAAATTTTACCTTTTATACTTGGTGAATCTATCCAAATATATTACATACATAAGATAGGAATTGTTAATGTCAAAGTTTTATCAAGAATTGTAATTACAAATGTTAAAGAAAATGTGAAAATCAAAAAAGAGATTTTTCTGGAGGTGATATATAAATGTTTTTTATCCAACGCATTATCTTTACAGTTACTATTTTATTTATTTCTATATCTTTTTCCACAGAACATTCGATCTTCTCTAAAGCAGATATGATAGGTTCATAAATTTTTTCTTTAACTTTTCCATATAGATGAAGCTTCATTGAAAGCAATTAGACTGTTGGGTGAACATTTGTCAATTGAAATGATTTTTTTTAATTATTGTATAAATGTATAGTCTTTTTTTCTTTGGACGTTTCAATATTTCGATAAATTTTTTACAATATTTGGTACACTGGTTACCCAACTAATTTAATAAAAACAATAATGCTCAAATGACAAACCAATCCCCTTAGTAATCAAGTTCTGCAATAATGTGGTTTATCCTGTTTCTGATGTTCCAATAATCAGACATTTAATTGGTAAGAATAACATTGTAATATGTTTGTAATATTATTCAGTAAATTTACTCGCATATTTCCAAATTTACTCTGCCTTATTTTTAGTAAAAATAATATTTACACCAATAAAAAAAAGAGAAGAAAATATCTAAGAATCTTTTCAACCGAAATCTCAGGTTTGAACGGTTTTTACTTTTAAAATCTGACAAAAAGTACAAACCGAGATTGGTTAAAAATTAATGATACTGACGTTCGAAAAATAAAAATAAAGAAAAGAAAATAAAAGTAAAAATAAAAATTTCTGATTTCGATATCAATTTGAAACAATTCCGTTGAAGAATCATCGAAATAAATAATATCAATAATTCAATTTATGTACAAAATAAAAACATTTTATCGTTAAATTTTTCTTTATATATTGACGACGTCGAAGAAGAGAGGTGTTCGGTCGGTTGTCAGGTGGCGCTGCTGTGGCATCATGTCCGTAATGGCGTGCAAGGGGCAAAGTAAAACGTTGCAACGACGCACACGCGAGTGCGCTCCGTTTCGTCGGGTCGTTCGTGATTGAGAGAAAGAGGAAGGAAGGTAGGAAGGAAAGAAGGAAGAAAGAAAGAAAGAAAGAAAGGAAGGAAGGAAGAAAGATAGAGAGAAAGAAAAAAGAAAAGGAAGAGAGAAAGGAACGAACGAAAGGAAGGAAAGAGAGGGAAGGTAGAGAAAGTATAGAAAGTTAGAAAGAGAGAAAGACAGAAGTGAAGTGTGCCCTCTCTTCTTTTGGTGATCGTCTGAGTTGTCATAAAGGTAGCCAAGGAAGGAGACGTTTAGCCGCTTCTTCTTTGGCATTAGTGTGCCCGTGTCGTTAATCCAGTTTCGGTGATATACGTTTGATATCGTGCCAGTCGATCCAAAGAAGGTTAACCCAAAGGAGACGCGAATTATCTATATATATATATATATATATATATATATATTGTCGAGGAGTGTGTCGTGACTAGTTGTTTAGTGCAATGACGTCGGCGAGTGGAGGCATCCTCCCGTCGTATCAGAGACTGGCGAACGGCGGCGCGCCGGCGTCACTGTTTTCGAGACGTTCCTTCCGGCCGCGCGAAAAGTACCTGATTCTAATAGTTTTCGTGATGTTCTTAATCATCTGCTTCGGCGCGTACTTCTTTCTACCGGACTTTGGCGCCGGTGGTGTCGCAGTGGACAGCGTTTATCGCGTCTACCGGCACATGCAAAAAGCTGGACCAGACCTTTTGATACCAGCACCACCACCACGTCATTCTATTGGCGATTCATTCAACGATGAATCTTACTCATCCCATCATCCCAATGCCTTACCTATGCCACTTGGCCACGAGGCAGCCGGTAACCTCGACGTACATCTCATCGAGGATCGGTTGAAGCTTCAGGTGTGCTAAAGGAGATATTATCTTTCAGAATTTTCATCATACGTGTTCTACTTTCTCCTCTTTCCTCTCGTTCTCCACCGACCCCCTCCCCTCCGTCTCGTTTACTCACTCATTCACTCAGTCATTCACTCGTTCGCTCGTTCGCTCACTTTCGTGAGAAACGACGGGTCGCTTATATTGTGAAATCATGAAATCACGGTCAAACGTCAAACGCTATGCAGACGAATGGATAGAGAGTGAGAGAGAGAGAGAGAGAGAGAGCGTGAGAACGTGAGAGAGTGGGAGAGAAAGAGAAAACATTAGCGTTACTCGGCCTCTACGTTCGTGCGAGGGAGAACACGAGTGGCGCTGTGTATACGTTCGTGCGTCTCCGTCCTATCCCGTTTGTTTACGTTCGTTACCCCGATATCCCGCGATGACGCACGAGTAAAATGCACGTGCAGACACGCGCTCTCTGTTCCGCACATGCGTGCTTTCGACGGATTGGCGGGAATATCCGAAACTTATTTTCTTGTTTTTTTTTTCTTTTTTTTTTTTTAACTTTATTCTTCAATTTTATCGTTTTTATCAATCGAAATAAATTCATTTCCCTTTTAATCACCTCGAACAACATCATAATGTAATAATTACGAGTGAGTAGTAATGGGGAGGAGGTACGGTTGCATTCAACGAGATCGTTTTCCAAAATGTCTATCGCGCTGTTTTCTTTTCTTTTATTTTTTTTTTTTATTCTTCTTCCAATTACCCTAATTTTGATTTTACGAAAACGATCTCTCCGAGTGTCCGTCATCAGATTGAGAGGAGAAATTAGATGCACTATGACGGATTAATTTCAGGCAAAAATCGACGAAGAATATCAACAACAAAAGACATTGGAGAAACCGGAAATTGGTGGTGATTCGCGAGTGCGTACGAGTAGTTTGTCGTCTTCCGTCGTAGTGCAGCAACGGAATGAGCAAGTTTTTCAAACTGTGCCGCCGGCCCCAGCGATAAAACTTCCTTTGATCGTTGCTGGCGAGGACAAAGATAGAGTTGCCAGAGAACGCAGGGACAAAGTTAAAGAGGTTAGTTCGTTACGGTTAATTTAAGTTAGCAATGTAATATCGAATATGTGTTTGTGTGTATATATATGTATATATATATATATATATATATATATATATGTATATATAATCTATAATATATATATATATATATATATATTTATATATAATCTATAATATATATATATATAAATCATTTTCCCCCTATCACATAAACGTCAGTGTACAAGAAAATCCAACGGATTAATTGATGTTGTTATATAGATTGCGATAACATGTTGCATTTATCTTATTGTACTCTAACAATTCAATTTGTTTGCAATATCTCCGACTAGTTTCACTTATTTCGTATCAGCTCGTCGTTATTTGCGATGAACGATAAGATCGTTTGTTGTATTATATTTTTTTTTAAACACTCGTCAGTTTTACACGCACTATCTCTCTCTCTCTCTCTCTCCCTCCCTCCCTCCCCCCCTCTCTCTCTATCGCATTAAACGAAGAATTGATTTTTTCTTTTTTCTTTTCTTTTTTTTTTTTTTTTTTTTTTTAAATAATCCGTATCGTTGATTACTCGTAATCCTACATATTTCCTGTAGCGTGTTCGATTTATTGATAATAATAACTGCATGTACGAAGCGAAAAAATGATTTCAAATATTCTCACTGTTGTCACTTTATCGCGTGAACACACTGTATTCTCCGATTCCTATTGGCCGTTGACCGAGTTCCCCTCTTTTCTTCTTTTTTTTTACAGTTCTTTTTTTGTTCATTTTTTAATTTTTCGAGCTCTCCCACAGCAAACGTTCCAACACTCGCTGTAGATTATCTATTTATCGAGCCATTAGGCAGCATCGGAACATCCGGGATAAGCGACATGGGCCTCCATTAATTTTTCAACCTGTCGAATCGTGAATTTCGCAGGATAGTATACACGTGTATACCTCACACTTCCATCTCCCTTTCTCTCTCTCTCTCTCTCTCTCTCTTTCTCTCTCTTCCTCTGTCTCCCTAATAATTTACATTGTTTCAAATCGATTCCATTCGAGGATAGGCGACAATTCAAGAGAAATGATTCTCTCTCTGCTCTTTATTTAGTACGACACGAATTTTGTAAATGTCGAATCGATTAGAAAATAAAAATCCGTTATTTATGAATTTCCAAATTTTTTTGTAAATTTGCATTATATAATAATAATAATAATAATAATAATGATAATAATAATAATAATAATAATAATAATAATAATAATGACAACAATAATTATTATTATTACACTATATTATATTGTACTATTATAACATAATTATTACACTATACTATGATATATATTATTCCTATATTATACTATATTATACAGTGTACTAAGTTATAGTATATTATACTATTATTATTATTATTTTTATTGTTATTATAGTATATAAGTATAATAATAATTATTATTATTATATATTGTACAATAATAATAAATTGTAAAAGATAAATAATTATAATAATATATATTATATCACAAAATTAAAATAATAATAATAATGATATAATTAAATATTATTATTATTATTATTATTATTATTATTATTATTATTATTATTATTATTGTTGTTGTTGTTGTTGTTGTTGTTGTTGTCACGTTCTATCGTTCGGAAAATGTATTAACTGATAAAGTCGATGTAAAATCGTTAAAAAATGGGCCACATTGCCACATATTTTCATGGTATTCGAATAAACATTCGATTACGTTTAATTAGTTGCGATTCGTAGATAACAGAGAGTACTTGTGCGTGCGCGGGCGCACAGACACACACACCCATATATGGACACACACACACACATATGGACACACACGTCATTGTCCAATCTCTCTTCTGCACTCGTCTCCTCTCACCTCCCTTTCCCTCCCGTGGACACTTCGTCACCGTCGTTGATTGCGTTCGCTTGTTCTTCCGTTTCACGAGCACGTCGATACATATGTGTGTTTCAAGTGAGGAACCAGCTTGGCACAATTCGCATTTGCAAATTCGCACTTGTATTTGCATTTGCCGTTCTCTGATCTGGACGTTCGATCTTCTGTGTTAGGGGTTGCCTCATTAGGCTCGTGGAGGGATGATCCAATACGTTTGAGAGAGAGAGAGAGAGAGAGAGAGAGAGAGAGAGAGAGAGAGAGAGAGAGAGAGAGAGAGAGAGAGGGTGGGAGGAAGAGAAGAAATTAATAAAATTAATGTATTTCGTCAAATGTGATGATAGATATTATCGAAATGAGATAATTTTCTTTTCCCGCTAATAATTGTCGATCAATACAACAACTGAATATGACAATATATTAATCACTTATAATATATTATTTATGAATACAATTGTATATACCGGTATATCTATTAATATATTTATTAATATATTTTATTTACATATTATATGTATATGTATATATTAAAAATATATCATTATAATATATTATTATTTGTAATATTTCATTGATGGATACAAATATATATTGATAAATATATTAGCATATTTAAATACTTATACCTATATTAATGTATTATAAATATATGAAATATTTGTGTGAACGTTTTATAAATATATTACAAATTATTATATTATCATATTTAAAGTTCTAAATATATTAATAAATGTATTAATGTATATTTAGTTGTTGTATTTATCAAAGACTATTTTATTCTCTCCTTGAAATTTATCTGTTTTTCTTTTTCTTTTTTTTTTTTTTTTTTTTTTAAATGTGTAATATCACATTTTCGTCATATCTTATAAAAATTATACAGTCTTGTTTTGTATTACAACTTGCACACGCACGCATACATATATAAATCTATTGCAATATACACACGGTAAAATAATTTTTATTCCAATAAAAGACAATACAAATACTAGTATTCAGATAACACAATTTCTAGTGACAACAACAGTTACTCGATGTAAAAATTGATAATGTTATCACGCGAGGTAGATGAATTGAAATTCGAGAGATGGGGAAAGGAGAGATAGAGATATATATATATATATATATATATATATATATATATATATATATATATATAGAGAGAGAGAGAGAGAGAATGAGAAAGGATTGAAAAAAATGACGAAGGAGAGTAAAACGAGTAAACAGGTTCATTTGCTAGCCATTGTTTACGTTTCGTTCAGTTCGTCAGCTGCAGCAACTTTTGGAACTTCGGAAAAAAAAGAAAAAACAAAAAATGCAGGTACTTCGATCTGGACACGAATGAGCTCCGGTTAATCACTCGCGTGTAAACTACAGAAGAGGAAAGACTCGATATATAGCATATCTCTCTCTCTCTCTCTCTCTCTCCTTCTATCTACCTCATCGCGAAGCGTCACGTTTTGTCCCGTTATCGATCAATTCGAATCTATTTCTATTCGTGAAGAGAGAGAGAGAGAGAGAGAGAGAGAGAGAGAGAGAGAGAGAGAGAGAGCGTCGAACGAACGGAAATTTTCGAGATAGCTTTTTGTCTAGTTTGATCAAAAGCGTTTCGTCAATGGAATCGGTTCCATCGTCATCGTAATCTACGTCATTGTCGTTGTCCTCGTCTTCGTTCTCCTCATCCTCGTCGTAGTCCTCGTCGTCGTCGTCGTCATAGTTGTCGTTGTCGTTAAAGTTTAAAAGAGAATTTTATAAAACTTCGTAAATTCGATCAGTCTTATAGTCGCTTCTTCATCCTAAGAGATCAATTATTAATTGAACGTGTCAAGTTATAGGGTTCCTACATGTTTGATCCTTAGAGCGAAAGGTTCGAATTGAACGTAGGCGCCACCTTGCGATGCATCTTTATAGCAGGAAGTTGCAAGAGATTTTTACGCTCTCGGCCATAAATCGATATAATCGTTGCCTAATTTTTCGCGCGCACGTTTTCGTTCTCTTTTGTATTTTTATTTTTCGTTTATTAATTCACTTTTTTTCGGTGTATATCTTTTTATTCATTTTTTCCTCTCTTTCCTTTCTGTCCTTTTCCTTTTTTCACTTCGAATTATCGTCACATCGTTCTCTCGTTATCCGTTTATTTATCATTTTGTAGGAATTAATCCTTCTACTCGATCGAATTTATAATTCGTTTGAGATATTAAATTCAAGCACGTTTCCGATATACGAGTTTCATCGAGGCTGACATTCATGGTTTATTGAGTTTCAGGGTAACGTATATTCATTATTATACGCGTAATTATTAAAATAGAAAAAGAAAATATGAGTTAATTTATGAAATAATATTATAAAGATCGTGAGCGATCATGTAATTACGTAATAATGTGATACGCTATGAGTAAAATTGTTGAACTGTAACGATCGTGTTTAACGAAAGAAAAAAAAATATGCGGAGTTACGGAAAAATATCGCAAGATGGCGCCTCCGATCGAGTTTCACATCTTAAAAGGAATTCACGAACTTGTAAGAATAATTAGCGATCAATTTCTTCTCTCTCTCTTTCTCTCGTCGAAACGAAATTACGTATATTCTCATTCGTGGTTAGAGAAACATATGAGAGGAGAGAGAAAGAGAGAGAGAGAGAGAGAGAGAGAGAGAGAGAGAGAGAGAGAGAGAGAGAGAGAGAGAGAGAGAGAGAGAGAGAGAGAGAGAGAGAGGGTAGAGTTCGATGCTCGAGAAGTTGTTTCGCAAAGGAAAAGTTGACTTGTGGAACGCTCGGTTAACGGTTTCGACGTGTTCACGGTTAAGTCAGGAGCAAGAAAGTAGGCCGATTTTATGGTGAGCGGGATGTTTATATGGGACGGAGCGTTACGAATCATTTTACAATAACAAAAAAGACGTGAAAGGAGGTCAGACAAACAATTAAAAATATAGGAATTTCGAAATGATTTATTTTGAAAATTACTTTTCCTAAAAATGTTACGATCGTAAATGTTACGATTTCTAATAATGTTATTGATCGTAAAAATGTGTATATATATAAATATATATATTTTTTTTTCGTTTAGAAAATAAAATCGTTGATTTCTTTTAAGCGCATAAAATGTTACAACTCGTTCGAAATAAGATCGTCGATATGGATCAATCGAATCGATCGTCGAACTCGCTAATATATTCCTTGTAAGATAGAATGAATTCGCTTGTAACGATAGATCAAGTAGCTTAATTAATGCAACAAGAAGTTGAGTTGCTATATGCATCTTCGTTCTCTCTCTTTATCTCTCTTTATCTTTCTTTCTCTCTCTCTCATTTTCTTTTTTTTTCTCTTTCTCTATTGTACGATTTTTTCAAAATTTTTCCAAAATTCACGAACAAATGATTAATGTTATAACATTTATTAAGATATAATAATAATGTCGATACATGAAAACTATGATAACTACCTTACATAAATTTTTGTTGTTTTTTTTTCTTTTTAACATTTCTCTCTCTCTCTCTCTCTCTCTCTGTCTTTGTTTTTATATTCCTTTTGTATTCTCTTCAACATCGACATCAATGATATACCGTTGATTTTGAACAACGTATTTGAAAAAAAAATTTCGGGATAATTTAAATTCCATCATAAAATCGGATTGCCCGTGGAAAAGGATTTTGTGCTTGTCGCGTTTTGCTAGTGCCTGTGTTGGAAAATATAAAGAGGGGAAGAATTTCGAGCGGGGAGTGTATTAAGGGCGATGATTTTATGAAATTCCCTCGTTTCGTCGGTGTTTCCGGTGTCATTCGAGATTATCGCCATATCCGATTATTATCGAATCGGAAATTTCTCTCTCGTGCTCGTTCAGTTTCGATGGGAACAAATTCTCTCTCCATTTTTGCGAATTCGAATCGTAATTTTAACGAATACTATATCAAATCTTTTATATTCTCTCATTTTTCTCTCATTCTTCTTTTTTTCTCTATCAAAAAATTTTCTTTTTTTTTTTTTTTTTGTTTTCTCTTTTCGTCTCGTTTTTACATTTTTATCCTTCTACAAAAAACTCTTATTATTTCTTTTAACTTTTTTTTTTCGTTTCAGAGATTAAAAGATATTATATCGTTTTTAATAAGCCTTTACTTTGTTCGTGCATTTAATCGAAACGTTTCTTACGCAATTAGAAGACTCGCGCGTGATCGTAACGATTTTATTTATCTCTTTTGCGGCCTCATACCAAACTCACGTTTATCTACGTCAATGTCGATTTGACTAGTTCCTTTTTTTTTGTTTTCTTCGTTTTTTGTCTTTTTTTTTACACACTAGCTGAACTCTGAAAACGATCCCTTTTACCAACAATACGATCACACAATTCGTTCATTCGAAATCGCTCAATTCACCTAGAGAGTCTCGTGTTTTGTGAAACGTTTTCGAAGCAATATTTTCCGAAGTTGCAACATAACAAAAAAGAATGAAAAAATATTTTTAAAAAAGACAGTAAAAAAAGAAAAAAGAGAAAGAGAGAGAGGGGAGAGAGAGAGAGAGGAATAAAAAATATAGAGAATAAAACAAACAAACGAATAAACAACCAAACAAACAAAAAAGAGAAGCAGTTGGTACGTGAATCATGGCTTTTGTTGTTGGTGGTTTTCCGTGCGTCACTGATACGTTCTACGTGCATGGCAGACAAAATGGAGACGTTTTATTGGACGTTATCCTCGCTCGTTTGTAATCATTTCGTGGGAACGTCGGACTTAAAAAATGGAAAGCCATGAAAAGGAAGGAAGGAAGGAAGGAAGGATGGAAGGACGGACGCGAGCTGGACTGTTGGGAGTTGGAGGGATGTTGGGGGTGGTTGGGAGGGATACGGATTTGACGTTTAGCCGAGCGCTCTATAAATTACGATATTTCTGAAATCGTTGCTTCGCGGTAACAGCTATGCGGAAAGAAAAATCGTTTCGTTGCTTGTAACTCTTTCAGCGAGGTCGCTCATCATTTTTATTTATTTATATATCATTGCTATACGGGATAGAACTGAAAGAGTACCTCGATGGTCCACGATGGTTCAAAAGTGATTTTTTTTTAAAAGTCGTTTACACTTTTTCGTAAACCGTCGAGCTAATTTCTTTTTTTCGTTACAGATTGTAGAACTAATAGAAGCCTCTAAACTACGTAGAAAAATCTCGAAATGGAGTAATTTAAAATTCATCCAGAAACTTTTCGGCCATATCGTGCGATAGCGCAGTGACAGAACTATTTTTAACTTTGTACTTTTGTTTTCTCTCTTTTTAAATTCTCTTTTTCTTTTTTTATTTCACCCTTCGTCGAGCATAACAATCGAATGAATCTGAAGGGAATGTCGCCTTCGAAAATTTCATTTTATTTTTGTTTTTGAAAGGAAAGCAGGGAAGAAAGAAATAGAAAAAAATAAAACAAAATAAAATAGAAAATAAAACGCAAAAGAAGAAGTGGGGGAGGAGGATAAAAAAAAAAAATGCTGGGGACTTTCTACAGTCGCACGTTTTTTCGGCCTCGTTACACTACTGCTCGTTTATTTCGGTGGTCGGTACCGATAAGGGGAACGTTGGTGAAGTATTACGGAAGGCCGATAACTCCGCAAACAAAAGTGGATTATGACTTTTTCCATAGCCATCGTTCACGCCTTTTATTACACTCGGTTGGGTGCGTGTGCGTTCGTATGTGGGATTTTTCATGCGTTTTCTATACGAATGATAGAAGAAAAAGAGAGGAAAAGCTAAAGAGTGTATGTGCATTTTAATACGTGTACACCACGTATGTATATACGTACGTACGTACGTGTGTGCATGTATGTATGTATGTATATGTGTTATATGCATGCATGCTCGCGTTTGTATATGTGTTCATGTGCGAGAGTCCAGGGAAACGAAGAGGGAAAGATTTGCACCGGCCAAATTTGAATATCGAACTTGGAGCGCGAGTTATTACCCTAGATGCAAACGCCAAGCCGCCCTTCTCCCTTTACCCTTTCTACCTTCTCCCTTTTTCCCCTTTTGTGTATATATGGAAAGGGACGAGTCATTCCCTGCCGTTTCTCGATCGTTGTTTTTTTTTTGCCTCCTTGTTTTCTTTCCCCCCTATTTTTTCTTTTTCATTTTTTGTTTCTTCTTTTCTTTTTCAACTTTTTATATTTCTTTTTTTTTTTTTTAATTAATTTTTCTTTCTTTGACCTTTTCACTCCACCTCCCCACCTCTCAATCTCGCATTCAACGCGCTTTTCCATTCTCGATCGGTCATCGCCCGATTTATCGGTCCTTCGCGATTGCGAACAAATGACGTAGTCCGTCTACCATTGGAAATATTATCGCGCCCGTCGTTCTTCGTTTTCTTTTCTCCGTTCGTTGCCGTCTAGCTTCACGATTAAACTGGACGCCTTTTGATCGGTACTTCTCGATTGGTATTTTGACGATTGAAAAGGATATTATCGATCGTTATGAAATCTTACGATATATGAAAATTTTTCAAAACAAGTACGATTAACGGATTTTTGATCGTTAAAGATGAATTCTCGATTTAATTGTTATAACGATTACTCCACATTTCGATCGAAGTCATACAAGCGCGTATACATTTAAATATTGGATAACGGCGTAATAAAGAAAAAAAAAAGGAAAGAATAGTAAGGAAAAAATAGATCAAGTCACTAGAAATCTCTCCTTCAGAGGAGGTGTCATCTTTCGGAAGTATAAATCACTCGAGTGGAAAGAATTTTTTGTCGACTCTATCCGGTGAAAGCTATTTTGGAAAATCGGCAAACTATAAATTAATGGACCTGTCCTGAACCGGTGTCGCAAACGTGCCAAAAGCTTTTTCACTCACTTTCTCTCTCTCTCTCTCTCTCTCTCTCTCTCTCTCTCTCTCTCTACTGTATATCATGGACGAAGCTTTCCATTTTGCTCTCTTTCTCTCTCTCTCTCCTTTTATTTCTCTCTCTCTCTCTCTTTATCTCAGTACGTCAAACGGATTCTATGGCGCTGGTGTTTGCACGAAATAGCCGTAATGATCAATATTAAATGGTCCAGCTGTAGATTGGGAGGGAGAGCACACACGTAACACTCGGTTAAATGCAAATACCCTATACAGTGAGTTGGCGCTTCGTGCATTACCATACTTTTTCTTCTCTCTCTGTCTCTCTCTTCTCTTTCTGGCTCTCTTTATTCCTTGTTTTGTTTATTTTCTTGCTTTTTTTTATCCTTCACTGCTTCCACATCTCCTCTACGGAGATTTTCATATTTATTTTCTCATATTTATTCGGCTACCAAAGCGTCAGCGTCGAAAGAGAGGAATACGGTAATTAAATAACCTGGCTCGTGCCTATATCGAGAATTTCGCGTTGCTCGGGCCACATCGTCACGTTATAACGAGTTCGATGGCCCTCGTTCCTCTTGTACGTAAAAGAGAAAAAAAAAAGGAAAGAGTAAAAAAGAAAGAAGGAAAAACATTCAAAAGTAAAAGAACAAAACGCAAAAGGGGAAAAGAAACAAGGAAATAGAAAGTATCTACGGTATGGTTCGTTTATGTTTTCCTCATCAAAAATGTATGTAGAAACGTTTCCGTTTGTACTGCAAGTGAATCAAATATTAGTATGGGGAAAAAATTAAAAAAGGAGAGATAGAAATAAGGAAAATTGTATTGATTTCTTTCGATCTTTTTTTTTTCTCATTTTGTTTCTTCTTTTTCTTTTGTTTTGATTCCTTTCCTTTTTGGTTAATACGATGAACTCTTGGACTCTATGAAATTTCTCTTTATTTGTCGTCTCTATTTCATTATCGATACTATATGTATCGGTAAACAAGCCGCGACGTTTCTATTCATTTTTCATTATTATTAAAATCTTATTTCGTGTGTGTGTGTGTGTGCGCGCGCGCGCGCGCGTTTGCAACATTCAATTTCTTTCTGTTAACCTCTGCATAGTATTCCAATACTTTATAATCAAGTGTCCCCCTACATTCAATTCTCTGCATTGTCGAGTATAAAGAATAAAGTTCATACAAAGGAATTGTGAATTGGACGGAACGTTTGTGCATAACGCATACCTGAAAATAAAAATAAATAAATGAATGAATGAATGAATGAATGAATGAATGAATGAATGAATTTTGCATTTCCCGATATAAAGTAGGTACATAAAAAAGTCGCGTTGAAAAACGTACTGTCGCGAACAGTCGCCATTTCTTTTTCCTTTGAATTTAATCGTCGAAATAAATGGTTTTTTTTTTTTTCGTTTATTTTTTACCGTCGATTGAAATTATCGAGCAATAAAAACGTCAAGTAGATTATTGAATACCGTGATCTTTCGCGGAATCACGAGGGGTTCGGCTACTTCGAGAAGAAGGTCGACGACTCATAATTAGAATCAACGGTACGTGCGCTGGCTCCGTGGATCTCTAAAGGATTGTGTGTTACGAATTCGCAGAATATCACAGTGAATTCTTCGGAGGGCAAGAGTTCGCGATGCGTTGCGATGCGTCGATTAGCCGTAAGTACCTTTTTACTTTCGCGTCTCA
This sequence comes from Dolichovespula saxonica, assembly GCA_911387935.1. Taxonomy (NCBI): domain Eukaryota; kingdom Metazoa; phylum Arthropoda; class Insecta; order Hymenoptera; family Vespidae; genus Dolichovespula; species Dolichovespula saxonica. Next base: position 3,806,424 of record OU426995.1, on the reverse strand, counting down.
CCTTTCGAAAGGTTGCCAATTTGAAAGGATTTGCATTGCTTAGGGGGTAAGAATTTCTAACGGTCTCTTTTACAAAAAAAAAAAAAAAAAAAAAAATAAGAAAAAAGATTCTTAAATGAAATATAATTCATGTATCTTGAATATAATGAAGAATAAATATTTCTTGTATACGTAATTACGTCAGACATTTTTTTTTCTTTTTTTTAAATAATCCAAGCAAGGTAATCATATACGGTTTGACATTCGATTATGGTATATCGTTATTACGAGGTCATGTTAATTCAAGTTATACATCAAACGGTTACTAATATTACAGGCATTAATGCGTATTTCAATGTTAACGTTTGTTAAATAATAATTATTTCTCATAGAGATGTTCGTAAAACGTTCAATTTTTTTAATCACCGACACGATTTTAATTTGATAGGACGATAAATAATGGTCAAATCGTTATCTAAGATTTACATTGTCGATAGTGAACGGTAACTAAAATGAAACACCGGTTGGATATCATTAAACATATTACCAGGGCGTAATCAGTGGAAACCACGACGTAATATTTGAACACGTTGCAAGCGGTTACCGCGAAAATAACTGCGTGAATCCAGAGAGTCCATTCAGCTCTGCTAATTATCCCGCCATCGGCTATGAATACGACCGGACCGAAATCCCGACCGCACGATTATAGCGCTGTCATTCATTTATTTCCTTCTCGCTTCGTTCCTATCCCACTCTCTCTTTCTCTCTCTCTCTCTCTCTCTCTCTCTCTCTGCCCAATGGGAGATTTTGATAGCGTTAGAATTTGCGAAGGAAAGAGTTATTGTATATTGCTTTATAATGATACGTGTAGTTTAGAAATAATTTTTTTTTTAGTAAAACGATTAGGAATTTGTTTTTATTGTACGTTTGTTCAGTTTGGTTTAAATATAACGATAGAAAGATTGAAAAATGATTTAGGAATTTTTAACTTAGTTACAAGATATACCTCCGTATATTTCTGTGGTAAATGATTTCGATTAAGAATTTGCGTTTGAAAATAATTTTTCTTTACGATCAGAACGATTAGATATTTCTATCGTGTATCTGTTTAGATATTATTAATGTATTCGTTTATGATTCGAATAAAACGATTTAGATATTTTTTTATCGTGCGTTTATTTAATAATTGATATTTAAAATCGTTTGAAAACTTTTGAGACCACTTTTTATTACAAGAGATATACAAAAAGATCGGTCCTACGTGGAACGTGTTAGAAAGTAACAATTTTTTGTTTAGAACGATTAGATATTTCGATCGTCGATACTTGAAGTAAATATTTATTTATACATCTGTGGTGTACTATACTTAAATTCGATAGCTTAAATTCACTCTCAAAGGTAATAGTTTACCTTTAGTGTGTATATAAACTCATGATGATCCGTGGTAAGTATATATGTATGTACACACGTATATATATATATATATATATATATATATACACACCACGAGTTCTTCGATACTTAAGTGCCGGAAATTTTGTCGGGCACTTTCGCTCTCGAGTCGAACTCTCGCTGACTATCGACGAGGTCAGATCGTTGCTCTGAAACTGGTTCTCTCGTCTTGGAGAAATCGATTCTGTTAGATGTCCTTAGCATTTGTACTTGGTGAAACTATCGATCTACAAATCGATCTAATCTTCGTTAAATACTTACATATTTCAATCTTAATCTTTATAATATCGATGATCGTGTGCTTGAACAAATCGTCTAATTTTATTCGATTAAAATATATCGTCAAACAAGAATTTGTCGAGATGAATTAGTTTGAAAAAAATAATAAATATATAATCAGGACGATGAAAAATTATTATCGTATATTTGCTTGGGACGAGATTTGGATAGCGTACAAAATTCGTAATAATAATAGTAATAATAACGTGACCGAAATGATTTTGATTAAATTTAAAGCAGATTCGATCAATTAATTATTCGTGTTTTTTTTTCTTTTTAATTTGTATCATTTTTAATCCGTTTATTCTTATTAATATAATGGAACTTTTCGAAGGTATATAACAACACGTTGAAACGTTCATATTTTCGATTACTCCGTCGACATGACGAATTGGTTTCAATTAATTACTTTTTCAATTTATTTACGGAGCTCAATTTTTCTTATTCTCTTTAACAAATGCAGGATTACGATTTTAATAGAAATCAGTTATATAAAAAAAAGTTTTTTCGAAACTATCTCATCGGCCGTAAGATGTTTCCTTCTCCGATCGAAATCGTCGAAAAAATGGAATTTTGCAATAATGGATCGATTTCGATTTAATCATTAACATTCCCTTTTTACCAAAGCTAACATTTCGTAACTCGTTTAATATCACAAGATTACGATCCACCAATACGATCGTAAGTTACACAAAGATCCTTTCAAAGCAACATAATAGCTTGTTGAAATGTTCGCCTTTATAAGCCAGCACGATCCGCAAACGGAATTGCTCAATCGAATAACAACGTTAGAACGTTACGACCTAAGGACGCTTTTCTTCTAAACGATGTCGATTTCGATCTCTATTTCGATCTCTATTTCGATCTCGAATCTCGAATCTCAAATCTCGAATCTGGGATATACACGATCGCGCTTGACAGGAAAGAACAACTTTGAAATGTTTTAAGCGTTATCTCTCGTATGTGACGGTTCGAGTAATCTTTTTTGTTCTAATCACGCTTTTCTTTTCTTTTTTCTTCTTTCTTTCTCTTTGTTAGAAGCGCGAAAACGATAAACCGTAGACGGTTTATAATGTGTGTGTGTGTGTATATATATATATATATATATACACACACACACACACATTGCGCCGAATAATTTCCGCAACGTTGGAGAGGAAAGTTTGTTCGAGCAGGAAATCGAGGTCTCTATTACACTCAACTTCCGTGGTCCGGAGGTCGATGGATTTACGAAAACGCGTTTAAATTTGCATTTCATTCCGGCGTTGAACCATCGCCAGAGAAATAGCGAGAGAAAAAGGGAGGTAGTAAAAGGTTCTTGGAGATCGCGAAGAGAAATTATACGGATCTCTCGTTTCTTTCTTCGAGTTGATTTTTCTTTTCGATTATATTAAAGCGCCAAAGTCCGCTGGAAGTTATTTCTTTTCTTTTTTCATTTATAATAACATTTAATAACCGACAATTATTTTCAATGTTGTTATGAAAATATCTTTCGTAACGGTATAATTAGGCATTAAGATCCGATCCGTATTGTACGATCGTTAAGATCGTTAGTTGGATCTGTGACGCATCATTTTTCCATACACCCTACAACAATATTTAATACAATATAATACCTCAAATCAGGGCTAATCGTATATAGAATTATAATCGTAAGTTAACAATAGGTAAGTCTTATATGAATTATTATTATTTATCACGTAGTCGAAAGTTCAAGATTGCGATAATATATTTTGTAGTAATAGGGTATTTGGAGAGTTCCTTATTGATCATTTAGGATCATTGTCCGTTAGAGTTTAATAATTTCTTATTGTCAGATCGGGTTTAGTCGCATATGGAATTGGAGAATCCCTTGACCATAGGAAGATTTCAGATGAATTTTTTTTTCTTCTTCTCCTTTTTTATGAAGTCTCCCCGTATTAATCCTTTTACCGATATCATTCCGTCCTTTCTATTCGTAGGTCTCTCTCTCTCTCTCTCTCTCTCTTTCACGTCAGCTGAAAATATTTTACCTGCTCGGAACATCGTGTCGTATCTTAGGAAAAAGTACACGGTGGAAGTATGTCGACGCCGTTCTTCAATGTCGATCGGCTTCGGGAATACAAGAAATTACAAGATGCCTATCCGATGGTATAAGCCTAATGGTACTGATTCGGAGGCTATAAAGAGCGAAGTAAGTGCTCCCTGCCGAATCACTGTCGCGACTGACTGACTGACTGACTGACTGACGGACGGACGGGACCAAGAGCCGTTTCGTTCGCGGTAAAGAGAACATTCCATCACGTAGCCAGACAGACTGGACCTTCCACCGAAATCGGTAGACCTTTCGGATCGAACGCATTTAAAACTCGTAGAAGTCACTAACTTTCGACACTTTTTGTCACGCGAATATCGACACTTAACGATATTAACCTTTCAAAATTTTATTAATTCGTCAATCCGAATTAATTCGAATTCTTTTAACATCCCTATTTCGTGACGTTTAACAGTCACTTCGATTTTTCTCTTTCACGTTCATTTTTTTGTTTGACGAAAGAAGAAACCTTTTCTTTTCTTTTCTTCTCCCGTCTTTTTTTCTTTCTCCTTTTTTTCCGTTTTCTTTTCTTTTTATTTTTTTTTTCTTTTTTTCTTGTATCCAGCTGCAAACGAATCGACGAACGTTCGAGTGAATAAATACAATATATAATAATGAAAATCAAGTAAATCGACTGAAGGTCATCGTTATCCTTTGAAAGATAGGATGACGAGGAGAGTCCTCTTTAAGCAAGAGGACTGCAACTCTCAAAGGAATGATTTGCTAAATCCTTTTCGTAATCGGGTTAGGCCGTCTGAGAAAGATAGAAAGAGAGATATAGATAGATAGATAGTGAGAGACGGAGAGAAAGAGTGAGAGGGAGGGAGAAGGATATATATATATATATATATATATATATATATATATATATATAGAGAGAGAGAGAGAGAGAGAGAGAGAAACAGTCTCTTGATAAGCCTCACGAGAAGAAGCTTTCCCAAGGCGTTCCTTTCTCGAACTTGATGCTCGGAAGTCACGTAGCGAAAAAATGGCTTAATCTTGGAGGTCCTCTTCTCAGTTATTTCACTTCATACTTATTGCTTGTTCTCTACCTTGCATAAGAAAACCGATGGTTTTCTTATTCCTTTTTTTCCTTCTTTCAAAGATATCTCTCCTCGTACAAATTATACATACCTATAATATACCCACCATTGGATATAGTTTGAATGTCGTGTCGTTATTCTTTCCTTTTTTATTGATTAATGAAATTAAAAAAATAAAAAGAGAAAGAAGAAAAGAAGAATACAGAGGAAGAAGAAGAAGAAGAGAAAGGAAGACGAAAAAGGAAGGGAAAAAAAAAACAAAAATTCTCGCGACAAGGTCAATCCCCTTTATATCTCTTTGACATTCTAAAGACACTCTCGTCAACGAACGTGCTAACTATAGCGATCGAACAGGTTTCTTCTCGCATCGAGGCGCGGAGAAAAGGTTCCCTTGAATCGAACAGGTGTCGTCGGATGAGGAGCAGAAGGACCGACGACGCGACTAAAAAAGGGAGACACGCGAAAGGAGCCTCGAGAGGCTAGCGGTGTATTCCTTTCCCTTCTCTCTCTTTCTCTCCTTTTCTTTCCTTCTCTCTCTCTCTCTCTCTCTCTCTCTCTCTCTCTCTCTCGGTCTCCTTCTTTCTCTCTTTCTCTTTCTCTTTTTCTTCCTTTCACTGTCCCTGTACCGACATTCCGAGATTCTATATGTCCTTAGATACTAATGAACGGTCTTTAGAACCGTCGTTGTTTTCTCTGGAGTGAACATGCTTCAATAGTGAGTGCTTTATACCAACGGTACTTCTCCCTTTTATAAGATCCACCATGTGTACCGTCGGTTCAACCAAAAGTCAGACTACACACTAGCCTTCCTTGCCTGTTTGCTTTGGGATAATGATGTACCCTTTCTCTCTGTTCTCTTTCCTCTCTCCCTCCCCCCTCTCTCCGTCTGTCCGTCTGTCTATCGTTAACTTCCAACTTTTTGTGAACGATTTTAGTATACTAGTTTTGAAGAATCCTCGATGGGAACATATATTTCAGATCATCGAACGGATCTTTGGTGTTAAGGGATCGAGTACGAACATAAACATATTATAGAGGTTTTAAAGAAAATTTTTATAAAATTGATCGTGTAGCGATCGAACGATCGTCGATCGTCGTTGCCAAAGGAACGATCGTGATCGTCGTTGCGAATAAACGATCTAACGTTAATTGTTGTCCCACACCCTCCAACCCTTATCGGTTTCATTTTAAAAGGAAAAATTGATCGAGCCCTCGTATACCTATACGAAAGATCTAGTAATTAACGAAGCTGTTGCTATCACAATCTAGTCCACGAGAGCTGCTTCGGGCTAACGTGGGGACTGATAGAAAGAGAGGGAAAGCAAATTTGTTTGTGTTGTGTGTGTGTGTGTGTGTGTGTGTGTGTGTGTGTGTGTATGTGTGTGTACGTGAGATAGAGCTAGAGCTTGGCCAGCATATGCCACGAATATTAATGTGGCACCGTTCATTGTCTCCTAGCTCATACCTTCATCGACTTTTATTATCTCTCTCTCTCTCTCTCTCTCTCTCTCTCTCTCTCTCTCTCTCTCTCTCTCTCTCTCTCTCTCTTTCTCTTTCTCTCTTTCTCTTTTCTGATACTATTTCTGATCATTTTGGCACCGATTCATATCTTTTTATAGACTAGCTTTTCTCGTTCCTATGCATCACAATGGATGACCAATTTATGTTAATTCATACTTAATCTCTGTTTAATATCAATATAGTTAATTTAATTTGATATAAATAATTATTAAATAAACGATATCTATTATTTATTATATGTCTAATTATCTAAATTAATGACGCGACCACTGATCAATGTTCTAAACGAATACAATTATGTATCATTATTAATTGTCAATGTTTATTATATATTATTTTAACGTATACGAAAGTGATGATAATGTCATATGATAATTATGATACTTAACTTGACGTTATTTATTATTATATATTATTTAATCGTCGTTCATAATTACTATTTTATCGAGTAACATATGTTAATTATCGTATGATACTTTATTTACCTATTATATTATGTACAATATTATTACTTAACGATAATACTTATACGATATTTTAACATATCGTTAATTTTCGTAATTAATTATCGTTACGAAATATGAGCAAATGAAATCTTAAGAGTAATCGTTTGATTTATTTTTGTATTATAGTAATTTCATTTGTATCTAAGCAAGAGCCAATCTCGTTTATTTCAGGCCAAGTACTTATTTTTTTCCTTCTTCTTGTTTTTTTTTTTTTTTTTCGTTTCATCAGACATTCTCTAATTCGTTCCACGAGGCCGTAGAATCGGCATACGTTTGTGGAATTTGAAGCATCCGTTTTGCATTCCACGGGCATCTTTCCTCGAGGTACGTAGTCTGGCTCTCAACAAACAGTTAGCCTGCACGTCGGATCGCTGTCTGAGAAATTTATACTTAACCATTCAGCACGCGTTAACGCGTAATATCATTCCGAATGGGCCCATTCCTTTTGATTTTCTTACCGTGACGGAGTTTGTATCGAATAGGTATCGATATCCTTCATCATTCGACTTTAACTACCCATCGTACTTCATTGTAAATTTTCCTTGGCCAACTACATAAACGTTCCCTATCTTTTATTATCTCGTCGATTACTCGCTCCGATCGAATCGATATGTTCTCCGTGAGAAAAAGGAAGCAAAAGAAAGAGTAAAAAAAGAAAAAGAGAGAAAGAGAGAAAGAGAAAGAGAAAGAGTCCTCGGGGTGCAGTCAATGCGGTAGGCCGATGTTAATAGCCGATACTTTTTATTCAGGTAGAGACTCCAACGATTGGCTCACAATAAAAATACATACACAGGGTCCTTGACCGTATCCTGTCTTCATCGTTACCTTTGTAATCGTCATTCATGTGATTTAGGCGTTTAATACCCTTGAAGGTTCGCGAGTCTCTCGCTGATGCGACACGAAGGAGTCTGCCCTACGCGAAGAGTAGTACTATTAAAATTCCAATGACAAGTGTCTCTTTCTTTCTCTCTTTATTTATTTCCTTTTGTCTTTCTTTCTCTCTTTCTCTTTCTCTTTCTCTTTGGTTATCTTATCCCTACCTATAACCACGATGACTCCAACCAACCAAACAACCAACCAACCAACCAACCAGTCAGCCAGCCGGTCAATCAACCAACGAACCAACCAACCAGCCAGATGGACTTTTTCTCGTTGACACAAACAGGAACTTTCGCTCGTACCCTTTGTTCTCCGTCGCTTTTTCCCCCGTTTACGTCTTGTCCTAGCTACAGGCACATGCCATCGAACAGGATCAGCAACAGGGTAGTAAAGTAGGGCCGAACGATTCCGTTGGTAGGGATAGAGGCGGCATATTTATCGGTTGAGAGGACGATTCTCTCCATCTTCCTTTTTGGTTTTCTTTCTTTCTTTCTTTTCTTTTTTTCTTTTTTTTTTTTTTTTTAGTTTCTTTTTCAGAATTTTTTTTTCTTCGTCTCACTCGGAGCTCCGACGATAATAAATGTCTTTCTCGTCCGAAGGTTGAAACAACTTGACTGACTGCTTTGCCATTGTCAATGTCTTACAGGTCTGTGTGTTTCAGACCACGTGTTACTTTGACTCCTTGGTTCATTTTGGGTCTTACTCATTGGACGGGGACAATATCTCTCTCTCTCTCTCTCTCCCCCTCTCTCTCTCTCTCTCCTGATTCCTCTAAGAGAGAAAACCACAATGGTCCTGGTACGAACCTGGTCAGGTGGAACCGACGACGACCCTTTTGGGATCATTCCAAGCGGGCAATTTGAGGCGACTACGTCGGCACGGGTATATAAATTCGGTAAACGCCGTCATTAAGAGCCCAATCCGAAATACCGAGCGTCTATTAAACCTGAAACTAAGATAATTATCTGCCCTTGCAACTCTGCCCTTGGTCTCTTTCAATCGGACAAGGGAATACTCCTCGTAACTTCTTCTCGTCTACGTTTTTTACGTTTCTTACGTGGTGTCGTCGACTCCGCGTTTCGTTTACGTCCTCCTTTCTTCGTTCTTACGTAATTCCACACATCAGAAGGTTTGATTGTTCTAACGTAACGTCATATCGTCGTTTAATCTCATCGAAAGAAATTCTTATCTCTAGAAAATTAATTTTTATTTCGCTTCCGATTCTTAACGGATCGGAAAGAAAAATTTATTGGACTTGTTGATTTATTAAAATTTGACACGATAGGGAACTCTTTATATGTTATTATCCTCGTAATAAGACAGGGGTCAAAAAGGGTTTAGTAGGAGCCGAAGTTAAGCGAAGAATTTTGCAATAGTTTTTGCTTAAACCAGACTACTGCGCGACTACAATGACGATCCCAGACTACTCGGACTCGGTAGGAATTTCGGCACAGCTGTAGGAACGAATCAGCGTTAGGGAGGGTGGGATCCCTCGATAAAAAGTATTAAGCCACGTTTTTACTCGAAAATTACATTTGTCGGATACCAAAGACTAAAGATTCGTATCTTCGAATTCGTCTCATCGTTCTATATTCTATAAAAGAAGAACTATAGGAAAGTCTTTCTCGATCATTCTCGAAATTTTTTCGTTTCTATTTTTTTTTTTTTTTTCTTTAACAATAACATTCGTTGCAATCGTCGAATTTGTTATTAATTAAAAAAAAAAAGTCGTATTTAATTTCTTCTCGTACCTTGTAATAATTAATTTCACTTCATTCGTTCAGATATTAATTTTCAAAGTTGACAGAATTATTATTATTGTTATTTTTTTTCTCCTTATAATTATACACGTGATATCGGACATTGACGTTATGGTTTTTTTGCTTTTCTCCGAATGAAGATCTTCAAAATATCGACAACATTGATACATATCACGGAATTGAATGACAAAGTGTTCTCCCATCGAAAATGAATTCTTTACGCGCACGATTCCGTACGAAAGAACGTCTGGGATCTTGACTTTATTGATTCGAGACGGTTGCGTTCCCTTTCGGACTTTGCTTTGAACCTTGCTCCGATCCATCCCATACATAATAACGTTGCACCGTAATAATGGACCCAGCAATTGCTACGTTCAGACACGAGTATGTCGTCTTGGAAATATCATACGCAAATATCGTGTCATCATTCGTGTTTACAAGGTGAATAAAATAAAATTAAAAAAAAAAATATATATATATATATATATATGTATAATAGTAATCATTTTTACAATTATAATGTTAATTCGTATTGGGCATATAGTAATGACATTTACAAGACAAAATAGTTGGGATTATAACGTTGAAACATATAAATATATAATTATATTTATTGTTCAATTGGGCCAACGAAATAAATAATGTTAACTATTATGATAATGCCATAGGAAGATACATACCATATAATAGACTGTAGGATTATTGATCACCTTAAGAGAAGAAATAAGGATTGGCATTATTCAACCGGTATTACCACTCCTATGATACTTATTATTTCTTCTTTCTCTTTTATCCGCTAAGATGTTTTCCGCTCATTTAATTACAGAATCACCTTCAGCGTGATTGCATAATATCGACGTATTTATACGTACACGTAACGTGGAAACTCAATATCGGTTGGTTAAGGGAATAAGAAATTTATATGGTATACACATGTAAATGTGTGTGTGGATATGGTTTCATGTATTATATATATATATATATATATATATATATGTATGCACATCGCGATCACACGGTGCAATTCTTCAGGAGTCTCTGACGTCACACGAATTTCACTATTGTCTTTGGGCGGGCAGGCAACATATGGACGGTCTTGATTTAACGAGAAAATCAAAAAGAGAGAGAGAGAAAGGGGGGAAGAGGGAAAGATGGAGAGTTTTATTTCATTGCTTCTTGATCTTATTGCACGTTGGACCGTGCGAGTTATTAAAATCGTAAGACTTCATCATCGTAATAAGCGGTTTATAGTTACGATATTATGTTGCGATAAGGCGTCGACCGCATATGGATTCTCTTTCGTGATCATCCCATGGGGGCCCAGTTTCGTTTATGGACGTCCCATTCGAAAGTTAAACATCGGAAGATCCTTGCAACTTCGTAATATGCTGATAATTATAGTACTTTCCAAAGGTAGAAGAAAGAGGAGCTGAGTAGGTTGTAATAAGTAGTAGGTATACACATGTATCGTTGTTCGATCATTCCAAAAAGGGGTTTATATTACGCGATCGAAAAGTCATCTTTTTTTATTTTTCTTTATTTCTTTTTTCCTTTTTTTTTTTTTTTTTTGGCGAATCCAATTTTTTCAGAGGAGGAGATACGTACGTGTATTTCGTTCCTTTGGGGGTTTATCAATCTCTGCTTACGAATCTTTGGATGGTTAAATCTCTTTCGCCATCTTTTCGTCTCTTCTTCTTGACGTTACCTCTTTAAAGGCTCTACGACATCGAAAAAAAAAAATAAAATAAAATAAAATGGAACCTTCGCGAATGCATACGGCTGGGAGAAACTGGTCCGTCCTTTACCAACGAAATCGTTTATTTTCGTTTATTGGTCGAAGGCAAATAAGAGAAAACTCGTCTCGTTCGTTCTTCTGGTTAGAAGAGTAAAGAAATGTAAAGAAAAGAAAATAATAGAAAGGAAAAGAAAGTAAAAGAAAAGAAACGGGGGGACAAGAAAGCCAGGGAAAAGATATCCTTTTTCTTGCTTCGTTTTTGATACGATCCTTCTCGATTTCTCTTCAAATTCAAACGGGAATCGTCTTGGAGAATTTATCCGTATTTATCTGAAGTGCGAAGAAAAATGGCGGACCAAAAGGAGAAAACCCCCCATTTAAATCATTCGCAGTTTAAATAATTGATAACAGGGGATCGGTTGGAATGAAATCGGTACTACTGCTACTACTGCGCACTACTACCTATTACTATTGTTGCTATACTATTACCACCACTACTTCTACTGCTACTACTTACTACCATTACTAATACTCGGTACAAAAGGACGAGTTGGAGTATAGACGGCAAAATTGTCGTCGGCAAAACGACGACATGTGAGAGTCCCACTTTCAAAGTGTGGGGGAGTCTGCGAATTAGAGACGGTACGGGTAGCCTGACGCTGTCGTAAAACATAATCCCACGATTAGCCGGCAAATGAAGCTCGAACTTCGAGCTCTTGGAATTCCATTTCCATGACTGGTTTCTTCGAGACTAACTTCGACAATTTTCAACCCGACTTATCTCCACGCGAAAATCATTATTTTACCGTTCACGTACGTGTTTCATATCGACTTGCATCATTTCCTTGATATGTTATAGCTCGATGTAACAGAAGTAATCTTCCATTAAATTAATTTTACGACCCACCAACGTTGTATCCTTTTCCATAACTCTATTAATAATCAATGTTTCGCGTCTGTAAGAAATTTCTTCTTTCATTTTTCTTCTTTTTTTTTTTCTCGTGACCCATGGCCCGTCTTAATAAACCTAAGAAATCTTTTTTCTCCGTCGAAGACGATTAGAAATTGAATGGACAAAGTTCACGATGAGCGATCATCATTTGCGCTTGGTCGGTCGTCGTTGATCTCAAAATGTTTCTTAAGTATTTTATAATACCACGAGGAATCTCGTTTGGTGCTTTAACGTTGAGCAATGATTCTTCCACGTCGATTGGTATTTAATATTTGATCGATTAATCGGTCTCTCTCTCTCTCTCTCTCTCTCTCTCTCTCTCTCTCTCTTTTATCATATTGAACGAACGAGGTCTCTACCGTGTCGTCGTAGTCGATCATGCATGAAAATTGTCGATATCGATAGAAGTAGACAACGTCGACCAAAATGGCCAAACGACTTTCTTCAGTATCTTTCTAGGCTTAACAAAAAGCCTTTCCCCATAGGGATAAAAGTTCGTGCACCGTGTTGGCAATTGGCAATGGTGTGTGTGAATTAATTGATCGATCGATGGAGAGAACTATCGATTTTCTATTTAACGTTCAGAGCATTTTCTCGTTAGTTAACAAATTTCTCTCTGGGTAAGAGGAAGGGTCGTTGAATTTTTTACGCCAACATGGAGATAGTACTTCGGCACTTTAATCTTAACACTTTGAATGCCTCGTAGAAGTCGGTCGGAGGAATTTGCAAACCATCCAATTCGATCCGACCCGACCCGATCTGATCTGATCTGATCTGAACTGAACAGATCTGATCCCCCTCCCACCCCCCACCCCCGAGTTCAAAGTCCAATAGCGAAAGCGTCAGTTTAATTGGCTAATAGATGGTAGCTGGATTAGCCTCTTACTTGGAGTTCTCGGCTTTTGGCGTTGAGGTGATCATCGATCGATCGTTAGAAGTCGGAAGATATCGATAAGTCCGTTTACATGCCGACACTATCTACCGTCGTTAACTACTACTCGTTTCTAGCTCGTTAACATGCGCGCACCGCCGGCTTTGGTACGATACCGGTGTGGCGTTTAGTTGCGTAATTAAGCGCCAGTCGGATCATAGATGATAGACCGTGGGTATCTATATATTTTCGAGCTATGTACATACCTATTTGATAACCATTTGATCACGTTCTATCGGGTGATACCGCTTACCGATCACTTTATTTCTTTATCGATCTTTCCAATATTTCACACTTTTTATTCGACGGATGTTGTTATTGTTTCTTTCCCTCTTTTTCTTTGAATGTTTATTTATTTATTTATTTTTTTTTTTTTTTGAGAGAGAGAGAGAGAGAATCCGAATGAAAGGATGTATCCTATCTTGTCCGTTGGAAAATAATTTTCAATAAGAATGAGGCGAGAAGAAGGAAAAGAAAAAAGTAGAAAGTTGGAATCGAGGTTTTGTTACATGCGAACGAGAAGAAAACTTGATTGGGCATGGAATATGAAAGAATCGCATTAAACGGTACCCAATCTACCGTAATGTCCCACTTGTGGAATCCACGAGGGTTTCTTCTAGCAATTGGATTCCAACGGTAGTGAACGTAACATTCTATTGCAGAGAGAATCTTGTTATCATTAAAGATGCCGTCAGCTCGTAGTGTAAATGCCTAGTCAGAGGTGGTAAAAGTGATAGTAAAGAGAGAGAGAGAGAGAGAGAGAGAGAGAGAGAGAGAGAGAGAGAGAGAGAGAACGCCTGTTACTTTGAAAAGTCAAAATCCAGGAGACTCCTTGGTGTTTTCGACTAAGACTCTACGAAGCTCCATTGAATTTTATAGCCAGTTATGAAAACTTCCAATGTACTTTAAATGAACTTTATATGAACGCCGTGAGACAATGATCACGAAAATTCTTTCTCCTATTTTTCTGTTTTTTTTTTTTTTTTATTTCATTTGCTGTTTTTTTTTTTTTTAGTCTTATTCATTTCATCTTCCTCTTTTCTCTTTCGCTTCGTTCATTTCCTCTTTTCTTTCTTTTTCTTTTTTTTTTTGTTCTTGATTTTTCCATCCTTTTCATCTTTTCCTTCCTGTTTCTCTTTGATTCTGATTTTTCCGTCCGTTTTTTTCTTTTTCTTTTCTTTTCTTTTCTTTTCTTTTTCTTTTTTTTCAACGTCATATTAATCTTTCTCTCCTGTATAATTCAACTCGTGAACAACTTGTTTAACCATAAAAAACTTGCTTTTGATAATTCCATAATTCCATCGCAACACTGTTCGAATTCTGGACGGAGAGATTACTCGGTGAAAGTTGAAACAATGGGCCCTCATTAGCTCCTTCGCAAAATTTATAGTTCTGGTATTCGTGCGCGGAACTAACGAACTCGGGCAGAATGAAAATCATATTTTGACATAATACGATTTTCTGTTTCCTTGATTGCACACGGACCGTTCGTTATTGATCGATTTGTCCCAACGTGTAACATGATGTTATCGCAAACACGTACAATTTTCGAATACTTCATAATCGTCGAATTTTCTTTTCTCTAATTTCGTTTCTTTTTTCCTTTTATTTCTTTCTTTCTTACCTGACAAATACATATAATATAAACAAAAAAAAAAAATATGTCGGGCAATTAAACTTGCAAAAATTTGTCGAATTTCCTTTCTTTCTTTTTTCTTCTCTCTCTCTCTCTCTCTCTCTCTCTCTCTCTCTCTCTCTCTCTCTCTCTCTCTCTCTCTCTCTCTCTCTCTCTCTCTCTCTCCTCTCTCTATCTGTCTTCCTCCCTCCCGGCACGTTCGAAATATAAATAAAATAATATTTCGTGTAAAATAATTGTAAATTTTATATCCGCGATAAATCTCGATTGCGAATTATCTTTAATGCTTTATTACTAATTAATCGGACCGTGAATATAAAAAGAAAATTAAAGCAAAAAATAAAAATGAATTTGATTTTATGCGTGATTAAATACGTTAAGAAGTTGTTTCAAATCAAAAAAATGTTAAAAAAAAAAAAGAGATGCATCGGCCGGGAATCGAACCCGGGCCGCCCGCGTGGCAGGCGAGCATTCTACCACTGAACCACCGATGCTTGTGTAGTGCTATCATATTCATTTAACTTTCCACCACGTATTGCGATCTAAATTCTATTTGTTTTACTTTAAAACGTTCTAAATTATTTATCAAATTACACAAATATTTCTAGAACGAATAATTCTCTTTTATATACAAACATATATATATATATATATATATATGTAACTATATATATATGTATATATAGTTGTAAAATCGTAGACGATTTGATTCATTGAAAAGCACAAATCAATTACCCAAATCAGAAATATCAATTCTAAAAAAAAAATCCCCACAACGATCGAAAAAAAATTACAAATGTTTATGTATTCTCGTAACTATGACCCCTACGTGTAAAGTCGATTTACGAGAAAGAAAATTTTAACGAGAAATTATTTAAAAGAATATTTTAATAATTTGTAAACGAATACTTTTAAGAATGTTTTACAATTTATGGAAAAAATACTTTAAATAGAAAAACGAAAAATTTCACAACCAATAGAGATATCGTGAATAAGCAATATTGAATTATATATTTACATTTCAAACACTGCATACATAAATATAATAGAGCGTACTTTCGGACATTTATTTGTTTATGTGTGGTAAATTTAAAGCGTGCCTTAGGGGATACTCAGCTTTCTACCCGGCTTAAAACGTTGTTTACATTTTTTGCGTGGAAAAAAACGGACGTCATCTTTGTTTTGCTTAAACGTTTCTGTTCACTTTAGCTGTAATACCCATTCTCAGTACTATTTGTAGTAGCATTACGTACACGTGCACGAACGCATATCATCCTTAATTCACGGGAACTCTTTTCTTTGAAAACAAATTTTTAATGATAGATCGGCGACATTCAATAATCTTTACATATGAATTAATATTTTAAGTTTCGTAAATAATTCTTATTTTGTTGTTTGTATCTCGACAAGTATTTTTCCTAAAAATTTTTTCTAATTATTTACAACTCGGATTTAAATTGTGTTACGTCAAAGTTATGCGAATCGTGCCCACAAGTTTTCTTCCTCTCTCTCTCTCTCTCTCTCTCTCTATCTCTCTTTGTTAAAACATATTTAATGTAAAAGTATTAAAACTTATTAAAATATCATGTTCGATCGATTTAAATAATCTCAAAATAATAAATATCGATGGGGAAGAAGTTTTTCCTTAACGATAATCAAACGAAAAGTTTCACGAACGATATGATAAAAGAATTTGAGGATAAGGCAGCAGACTTTCTTCGAAATGGTGTTTGAGGAGTGGCGAGGAGGAGGGTCGATGGGTGCGGAAAAAAATAAAAAAGAAAGAGAGAGAGAGAGAAAGAGAGAGAGAGAGAGAGAGAGAGAGAAAAAACACTCTGGGTAATAACTCCAGTTTTGGTGAATGCAGAGGCAACCGCTTGAAAACTTTCGACCACGTAGCAATATCAGGTTGATGGGAAAACGGAAGCCATAACCGAAAGGTCGAGTGGAGGGGTGCGTGTCTGGAACCCATGTGCGGATTTATATATATATATATATATATATATATATATATATATATATATATGTATATGTATAATTTATATAGGGATGTACAGTTTCAATCGTTTTAATGCCCCTACGTTCACCTGAGTTATAATAATTGCATAACACGCCGACGGCAGAGTTTGCGGTTACAAGGAGTGCCTTGCATTGTTACTCTAATTACAAGCCGCAAGTTTGTGTTAGGACAATGTGCAACGAACGGTTGGTACTTCGATGTTGAGGTTGTTAGAGGGTGTAGGAGCGTAGGAGGGGTTTGAGAGGGAGTAGAGATGAACGGGAAGGGAATGAGTCCGGACGAGCTCGTGGAACGGAACGAGTGTTTCGAGGGTAGGATTGCTGAGGTACTCCAGGTCAAGGGGTTAAAACGAAAGCCACTCGCTTTGTGCCGAACTTCGGATCCACTTCGGGCGTAAACGCTCGTTATCTCTGATCTCGTATCAACACCGTTCGTTTCTCAAAGTTTCCGTGATACTATGGGAAATCAAGAATATTATAAATAGGAATGTGCGAGATGGGGTGGGGAGTGGGGCGGGGCGGAGCAGCGGAGCTATGGGATTTGAGAAAAAGAAGATATCTTTGATCGATGGCTGAAAAGGAAAAGAAAGAAACAAACGCAAGCATACGCACAGAAAGAAAAAAGAAGCATTTATTATAATCTTTACGCAGTTATATTATCCATCTATCTGTCTGTATATATGTGTATATATATATATGTTGGTCATATATATAATAATAATAAAATATATATATATATATATTATTTTTTTTATTATTATTATTATTATTAAGGTTAAATTTAAATTAAATTAAGGTAGAAAGTTAATAAGCTGATATTTTATCATTCTCGGACGTTATCGATAGTAATCGATGACATCTCGTATAACTTACCGAGTTGATTTAAGATCGATAAAGACGAGAAAGAAAGGACACACTTCTATTCGAGCAAACCGGTATGATTTATCTTCTAGCTGGTGGACAGGAATGTGATTAATGATTCCCGTCGGTGCAATTTCTTAATAGGAAGGTAAAAAAAAGAAAGAGAATGGGAGAGAGAAAAAGAGTGGAGAGAGAGAAAGAGAGAGAGAGAAAAGAAGAAAAAAAGAAAGAATATAAAAATCTCGAATTCATTCGATAAGAACACACGGATTACTTACCCACTTACTTACCTGCCTACCTACTTTCTTACTTACTTTTTAACAAACTATAGGGAAGTAATTAATCATGATTTTTTTCTTTGTTTCTCTCTCTCTCTCTCTCTCTCTCTCTCTCTCTCTCCATTTTTTTCTTTCTTTCCTTTTCTTTTTTTTTTCTTTTCTTTTCTTTTCTGTCGTAATAGATTCTGTTGTCAACCGGTGGAGAATCAGCAGGCTCAGGGTAATTTAAAAAGAGGACACCACTTAAGTGTCCTTCTCGAATCCGTTAGTTCAATCGATAATCCTTGAAGAAAGATCCTTTTGCCATGAGGGAAGTGGCATCGAAGGTTGTTCGACCAGTCGAACGCACACAAAGAGAGACAGAAGTCTTTTAACCATCGGTTTCGAAACTGTCTCCGAAACATTTACGCCCCCTTCTTCCTCTCTCTCTCTCTCTCTGCACCTCTCCGCCACCATCCTCCTCTCCCTCCTCCCTCTTTCCGATTCTCCATCCTTTTTTGCCCTTCTTTTCTAGTTATTCCTATTTCTTTCTTGTTTTTTTTCTTTTTCTCCAATCCCCTCTCCCCTTCTTCCTCGTTCTTTTTCTCCTTCCATCTTGGAATCGACGATGACGATCTTAAGCCTTCGAAAAGAGGCTTACGATGATTGACGGCAGACTCGAGCTTGAATATTACCAAAACGTTGCTTGGATTGACGTTTTACATGGCCGTTCTCGCATATTAACTGACTTAACTTACTCTTCCTCTTCGTTGCAACTTCTCTCTCTCTCTCTCTCTCTCTCTCTCTCTCTCTCTCTCGATCTGTTCTTTAAGCTGCTCTCGCGTATATATCCGACTCAGAGAATCTCAAAATTCTTTATTCTATCTATCTCTCGTTCTCGAGAGAAAGAGGACGAAGAAAAAAAAAAAAGAAACAGAAAGAAGTAGTATCTCGATCGTCATTAGCTCGATTATTGTTTATAAATCGAACGTCCACGTAATGACTCACGAGAAATCAATAATAAATTCATTTAATATTCTCCATCTTCCTTGATGGGATTCGATGAAATTATTTTTTTTTTTTATTTGGATTATTTCAATACTTCGGTTCGATACCGAAATACATTCTATCCGAATGTCACGAATATCGTTGACAAGAGAGCAGCAGCAGTCATGTCCCAGAGTCACGGATTAGATCTTTCATGATTCCGAATGCAGAGATCAATAATCTCTATGGAATCTCTTTCTTTTTCTTTCTCTTTTTCTCTTTCTCTCTCTCTCTCTCTCTCTCTCTCTATATATATATATATATATATATATATATATATATATATATATATATATGTATGTATGTATGTATGTATGTATGTATCTATCTATCTATCTATCTTTCAAAATGTCATCAGACGCTATTAGCTTTTTGAATCTTTTAAGACTGTCCTTCACGATTAGGCCGATTAGACGAATCCTAGTAAAAACTGTTCTTTTTGATCCTTCGATGAAAGAACGAGATTAAAGATGACGCATCATAGTAAATAGAAATATGAGAATATTCTATATAAAACCGACCTGAATAAACAAAAATATCGGTTAATAATAATAATAATAATAATAATAATAATAATAATAATAATAATAATAAAATATTTTTATTAATAATAATATCGTTGTACAACAAACTATTGTTTAATATTTTATTTATTTTTTTATCTCTCTCTCTCTCTCTCTCTCTCTCTCTCTCTCTCTGTCTGTCTGTCTGTCTGTCTCTCTCACACACTTAAAAAGAACAGCCGAGAATTTACTTTGAGTGAAAGAATTTTTCGATACTCTTGAGATTCTCTTCGAATATTTTGCCCGGAGACAAGATGCACCTACCATGTTTAAATATAGGTACGTTCCGATAGCAATCTTTTCACGGACAATTTGCCACGGGCGGTCAAGTCGGTTCTCCTTTAAACTTTCATTACCGGTGCATCGGAAAAACTTTTGTCCGCTTTAGCCGCAGCTTCGGAAAAAGATTTTCTTTCTCTCTTTCTCTCTCTTTCTTTCTCTTTATGCCCTTTATCGACCAAGTACCACGTGCTTTTGTCGGTTCGTAGAAAAGGATTAACAACGGCTTTTCCTGGATTTACAGTTGTACGATACTCATTGATATATATATATATATACAAGCCGGATCATGTACAATCTTACAAAATGGTTTTATCATTGGAATTTGTACTGGATTTGGCAAAGGATAATAACATTTTATTTCTCTACGTAAAATTCAAATCCTGTTATCGATATTAGTATTCTTTTTTTTCATTCTCTCTCTCTCTCTCCTCTTTCTTCTTCTTTTATTCTTTTTTTATCGGAATTATGTGATCATTATCTCATTAAGAAAAATAAACGAGATCGCATATAAAGTACAGAAGAAAAAGAATTAGAATAAAATCTTTCAAACGTTGGAACTCTTTCCCCCGGGACTTAACAAAGGGATTAATCATTTTAGATTTTCCTTTTTCTAAAGGTTTTGTATCCTTATAGCGATACTTTTCTTTTTTCATTTCTTTCTTGTCTTTTTTTTTTTTCTTTTTGATAGTCAGTCGTGCGATTTAATATCGCATTTATGAAAGAAATAAAAAAATAAACGAGATTTGCAGGATGGAAAGTGGACGACGATAAGAGTAGGTTTAGGAAAAATTCTTTTTTCTTTTCCTTTTATTTTCTTTTTTTTTTCTCGAGACGTCGTTTTTAACGTCGGAATTTGTATTGGATTTAACGATAGGGTTTAATCATTTTTAATTTCAAATCCTTTGTAAGTATCAAATCCTGTTATCGATATTCATTATCCTTTTTCGATATCACGTGATCATCATCATTATTATTGCATTCAGAAAATAAACGAGATTGGGAGAAAAGTAGATGAAAAGTTTGGCGAGAGCGAACGAGTATTTCTTTTGTGTGAAAAGAATCGGGGGAAATGTGAGGGGGAGGGGGTTGATGTTGGAACGAGCCGGTTTCGTTTCGATGTCTGCGCGAAGCCAGAAAGAGAGAAAGAAGAAGATAGATAGAGAGAGAGAGATAGAGAGAGAGAGAGAGAGAGAGAGAGAGAGAGAGAGGGTGGATGTTAGGGAGATAGGAAGGGTGAAAGATAGAGAGATAGAGAGGAAACGGGAGGCCACAAATTTAATCTAGGCACGTTATGCGAACCGGGAGTTGCTGCCGTCTCCGCGTAATAAAAGAATCAGAGACAACGTTCCCTGGAATCAAAGTGAAAACGTCGCATATCCGAGGACGACGAGATTAATATCTCTCAAGCGTTTCCCCTCTTTCCTTCCCCACGGCACGTCCACCAGAGATTCCCCTCTGTCTTTGCCAGGTGACCGTTTAGATATAAGACCAGGTGGAGATTTTGTTGAATTAAACGATTTTTCTTTCTTCTTCTTCTTTTTTTTTTTTTTTTTACTGGTCAATGAAAAAGGAACGAACGAGCGAACGAACGATTTAACGACGAGATAACAGCGTGAAAAATTATTTCTACGTTAATAATTAATTACTTGTTTACATTACGCAGGATTGTCTGCGATGAATTTTTAATTGGATTTGTTTTTTATCTGACATTATCAACGTTGATATGTAGATACGTCCTTGAATATATGTCGTATAAAAGATGGAAAATCTTTCTCTCTCTCTCTCTCTCTCTCTCTCTCTCTCTCTCTCTCTCTCGATCTTTCTCTTTTCTTTTCTCTTCCCAATGGTATTTTTGCTTCTACGAGAAGTAAAAAGTTCGGTAAAAGTATTTGAAAGTTAGAAGATACGCGAAGATGGAGAACATTGATTTCCCGAAGGTGCAAACATTGCCGGCGACATTTTATATCGAAAGTGAACGATGTCATGGTAGAGATAAAATTCCTTTATTATTATCATTTTCTTTTCTTTCTTCTTTTTCCTTTTATTTATTGTTTGTCTGTTCGACGTTTAGATATATTGAGGTAAAAAAAGGATGGGTAGGATTTCGTAGACATGATTAACTTATTATATACAGGGTGAGAGTCGAGAATATTGCCATCTCAAGTAATGGTTTCCTTTTCTTTCTTTTATTTTTCTTTTTGATTTTACGGTTTTTGTAATAATGCATGTACTTACATGTACATAGTCGCGAAAAATATACAATCGTGAATGTATCGTATAACCTTGAACCATTCGTTTTTTCCCCCTATTAATTTTTTTCTCTTTTCTTTTTTTTTCTTTTTCAATGAAGAAATGAAAAGATATGGCTTGTTACACTTGCGTGAGTCAAAAGACATTTTTTATATTTTTCAAAACACTTCGTCAAACAATCATTTCTCGACATTGTACTCTAAGAGTTTTCTTTTATTTAAAAAGAAATTTTTTTTCATACAAAAATAAATCGTGTTTAAATATTAAAAAAGAAAAGAAAGAAGGAAATAATAACAAAGATATTTGAGACGGTAATTGACTCACCCTGTACATATATACTCAATTAATATTGCGTTAAGTAATATAAAAAAAGGGGTTAATCTAGTAATTACATGATTTTCTCTTTCTCACTATAATTCTCAGAATATATAATATTTAAGTAGAGAACAAAATCACGATGTCATTCTTCCTTTTGTTTTAATTTTTTTTTATCCTTTTTTTCTAGTCTCTCTCCCTCTCTCTCTCACTCTCTCTCTCTCTCTCTCTCTCTCTCTCTCTCTCTCTCTCTCTCTCTCTCTATCTATCTATCTATCTATCTATCTATCTATCTCGGCTAGTTCGCGTTGAAATTTCTCTGCGTAGAAATGAAAAAAAAATCTAGGGAAGGAGTAAAAAAAGGAATAAAAAAAGAAGAAATCGGTGAAAACTCATTAAATCCCAGAAGCCGTTAAAGAAAAAAAAAGAAAAGTTCGGAAACTAAAATCTTCGGAGCGTCATATATATTTTTTTAACAAGAATCATCCCCTATCCTCTCCCTCCGAGCCACCCTTATACCTCTCTACCTCCTATTCGCCATTCTACCCCTTACCTCTCCCTTGTCCCATCCTTCCTTGATTCCATCACCATTGCCATCTCTATCATATGCATACACACACACTATATCTATCTACTCATACATATAAATTCCATGCAAATTACGCAGAGGCCGGAACAAAAGCGATGAATAAAGATATCGTCCCTTTCTGCTGGCGGCGAGCATGTACTGGGGTGGCAGGTTCACTTCCGTGAAAGTTCACGGCTTTACCATTGGACAAGAGCTGCTGCTTTTGCTAAATTGTCGTTGTCTAGTCGATACGAGTGTCCTTCGGTACTGTGTTTCCCTTTACCACAGTTACAAAGTCTAGAGATATCAAAATTGATGAAAGACGTTAAAGGGAACCTGAAGATTGGAATATCAGAAAGTAACTTTTTATAACTTCCACTTCTTTAACATGCATATACATACATACGTTTGTAAGTACATACGGTGACAAAAGATTCTTTCACGCGAGACTAACTTATATTTACTTATTTGAAACAAATAGTCTTATTTTGTGTCTTAATGTTCAAAAAAAAAATTATATATTTGATACGTTTGAGATCTACAAAAAAAATCCGGTATTTCGGTAATTTTGTAAAAATTACAGCATACGAAGAAGAATGGATGTTGTTTTAATAGAAAAAGGCGATTATACGAAGTATTAATGTAAAACTTAATAAAGTCACATAACTGTTCGCACGTCATTGTATCTGTTCTTTTATTTTTCCTATCAACAAATACATTTTGTTTTGCAAAACTAAAAGATCGTTTGATTTGTGGATCTCAAACGTATTAAACGTGCTATTATTTTTTAACATTGAGACACAAAATGTAATTATTTATTTCAAGTAAGTATATTAGCTTTACGTGAACGAATTTCTGAGTCACTCTATGTATATCGCATTGGATCAATATTAACTTTCCCTCCGCTATCGTATCGGTATTTTGAATTTTAATTAAACATTGCCCGGTGAATTTTTTAGAATCTCATTAGGAACGCGTTAAAACCAGACCTTTAGGTATTAATACCTAGGACGTGAGAAAAGTAAAAATAACCGTACGATATTGGAATGATCGGTCGGTTCGATTGCTCGATCGTAAGGTTAGTATGCAAAATATGAGATAGATGGTAGAAGTTATAAGAGAGAACTCGGTTAACCATGGGTATTCCTGGCATGGCCACGTGCTTTTCGAGAATTCTGTGCTTCCTCCACGTTGAATTCCACGTCTCTCGATCGTTGAAGATCCTCATGGCGAGATAGTCGAATGTTTCGCGGTACGGAACGTGTTCATTGGCAACCACAACCGGAAGATCGAGATAAGATGGTAAAGGAACAGAAGAGAGAGAGAGAGAGAGAGAGAGAGAGAGAGAGAGAGAGAGAGAGAGAGAGAGAGAGAGAGGAGAAAGTGGAGATAGAAAAGGCTGTCCTCTTTGCATAATTTGCAGTCCAAGGAAATGGCGAAACTAATGAACCGTTAAACGAGACTGCCTTTTAAGTTATGCCGCAAGCTCGACTCAAGTCAACTCGATAGATGAGAGAAATGGAAATAAATTCACGGAAGGGATCCTCTATTCCAAGTTGAACGACTACCACTGCTGCTTCTCAGAAATTGAAATGCAATTTCGAATCGAGCATAAGTTTGTCCATGCTTTTAATGGAGTATCCAGGAGATCAACTAACTGCCTCCTTTCTCTATCCATCTATATATCTATCTATATATATATCTATCCATCTATAGCTACCTCTCTCTCTCTCTCTCTCTCTCTCTCTCTCTCTCTCTCTCTCTCTTTCTCTCTCTCGATTTTCCATCCTTTTCCAATTGGGAATACGAAATTCTGTTTTCTTGACTGATGAGTTCTCGTGCCGTACGCTTGGGGCTTCGTTCTCAACGTTTTCAAGATCGATTGGTCATATGAATGAGCCAGGCAGATGTCTACTTGCTCTTCATAAATATCTGACGATGGAATAGAAAGATATTCGGTGAATTGTACGATGAAAATTTCTATGTTGATTTGTCACGCTTATCAGAGGAAAAGGTCTGTTGAATTATCGCAAAGA
>OU426995.1:3671479-3776479 GCA_911387935.1 Dolichovespula saxonica | reverse complement strand
AAGATATACGTTTATCGTTGTACATGTATCATGCATATAAATAAAAAATATATATATATATGTATATATATATATATGTGTGTGTATGTATGTATATGTACAAGTTAAATATATACGATTCACATTGAGTGGAAATAAACAAACGTTTCTAGGGAAATTTCATTAATTAAAGGACAACATGCATGAATGGGACACCAAAGAGTACGAAACAGAGCAGAGACAGAGATATAGATAGATGGATAGAGAGAGAGAGAGAACGGGGTGGGAGGAGAGAAGATGGGCTAAATGGAGTCGTTACACGGTCTGTCTTAACGTGGCCGCGATAAATCAGTAGCCATGGCTGCAAGCACCGTAAACGAGAACCGATTGGTCATCCTAGCATGATAGACGATGGAGAATAGTCAGTTATCCTCCGGGGACATACATCGTTCGGAGTAATTGAAACGTGTCTCCGCGGTATTATTTATTGCCTCGCGTAAATCGAATTTACCTATATATGTATATATATATATATATATATATATATATATTTTTTTTTTTCTGTCTTCGTATATTTGTATATACATTTACGTATACAACATATCTATTTAAATGGCGATACAAAAGTAGCATCACGAAAAAAATGAGTATCACGTTCTCCAGCGTAAATCGAATTGACTTATATATTCAATGTGTTTTGTGTGTGTGTGTTCGCGCGCGCGTGAGTACACACGCGGAAGTATTTCAATGGTGATAACAAAAAATAGTATCGAAAGAATGAATTATCATGTTCTCTATACGTATATAAAAAAAAAAAATTGTTAGGAACGTTGCCTTGTCCATATTTCTTTTTTTTTTTCCCCGATAAAATCGAATTCGATAAGCGTTTTAACAGGCTTCGACATTTTATTTTTTTTTTCAGACAAAAATCTTTCACTCCTTTTGTCACTGCTATCCTTTCTTTTTACTCATTTTATGACTTCGCGAATCGTTATGCATCATCGACTACTCGATTTCACGCAATTCGATTGCCTTCTCCCTAAACCTTTCGTCGAATTCCACCCGTTACCGCGTGTCTCTGTCCTATCGTATGAGAAGGGGCTACCCCCATCACACTTATATCGCCGAGATATACTTTTTATTTATTTTATTTTATTCCTTTTTTTATTTTCATTCTTTCTTTTCAATAATATTACGACACATGGATATCGTGCAGTATTATATTTATTTTCATTTTGAAAATTTCCTTTTCCTCTACTTCTCGCGAGGGAAAGGAAGAAAACTCGCCAAGTTGAATCGGTAACGAAGGAAGGGAAGAAAAGAGAAAGGAGGAAAAAGGGGATAAATGTAGAAAAAGCGTCGAAGTGGAAGTATAAATATCGGATTTATCGGTGCACGTACGATAAAAACTCAGCATTTGCATTAGGCAAAAGGTTCTCGAAGGCTTTGGTACAAAGCGAAAAATACGGCTGCAGTTTCTCTCGTGCTCGACGGAAGCAAGAACACGAATTTCCGGATGGGATGGGAAATTCGTGTGCGGTCGAAGGACCACGAATGGCGGGCTAGTGGCTGGCTGGGTGGGTCGACTCACGAATTCTACGGACAAATATACGGTCGTGCGAGCGCGAAATTCTCGCGACCTTCTTTTACTCTACGATTTCAACGTTCGAGAAATTTTACCAATCTTCTTCTTCTTCTTCTTCTTCTTCTTCTTCTTTTTCTTTTCTTTTTCTTTTTTCTTTTCTTTTCCTTTGTTCTTTTCTTTTTATTTTTATGGAAATAAAACAGTAAAAAGAAAATATACATGTATATACTCGACTCACGAACAAGTCAATTCGACGTCAATTTTTTTTTTTTTTTTTTTCAAAAATCCTATAAAAAGTTCGAAGTTGGTTGAAAGAAAGAAAGGAAGAAAGGGAATAAAAAAAAGAAGAAAAGGCAAACAAAAAAAATGTACGATCTTATCAGAAATAACATTTTTGTTTCGAATTTTCTTTTGGCAAACCGTTTCAATTTCGTTTTATTCATACGGCCCAATAAATCGTGTTGTACTCTAGCTTTGATAGATCCTTAACGATCGTTACACTCGAGCTCTTTCCATTCGAGTCGCGACGTTGAGAATCGAGGGAAAACGAGAAGGGGAACGTTGCGAAGGAAGGGAAAAAAAAGAAAGGAAAGAAAAAGGCAAAGGGAAAGAAAGAGAGAAAAAGAGAAAAAATAGGGAAGAAAGAGAGAGAGAGGAGGGGGAGAGAAAGAGAGAAAAGAAAATAGAAGGACTGGGATTCGAGAACGGGTGCTCGTTGTGATAAAGTTTCGCGATTTTTCCCACCGCAGGAATATAAACAGGTTCTCTGGAACGAATTTTCTCGCTGGTCTACGGCACCCATAGAAAATCTACGACAATTCAGGCGTGGCTCGACGTATCCAAAAGAGAGAAAGAGAGTGAATAAGAGAGGGAGAGAGAGAGAGAGAGAGAGAGAGAGAAAGAGAGAGAGAGTGATGGCGATTCTAAGAACGGTGAGACATGAATAGAATGAGATAGAGCAAAAGAGTGTGTGTGTGTGTGTGTGAGAGAGAGAGAGAGAGAGAGAGAGAGAGAGAGAAAGGAAGAGGAACGTACGAAAAAAGAAAAATGCAGGATGAAGGAGAAGAAAATGCCATGACGGAGAAGAAAAGGATCAGTGCTTGCGCTCCTCGTCTGGGTTCAATTCTACGTGAAAACGTTTTCGAGAACTAAAAAAGAAAGTATATATGTTTATATATGTATATATGTATATATGTATATATGATATATGTATATATGTATATATATATATATATATATATATATATATATATATATATATATATATATAATATAGGTACATATACATGCATGTGTGTATATATATATATATATATATATATATATATATATATATATATGTATGTATGTATGTATGTATGTATGTATGTATGTATGTTTATATATATAGGTGTATATTTATTATATACACTTGGTGGCCCACGTGAAAAGTCACCACAAAGGCTTTTATTATATTTGAAATTAAAATTATAATTTTTTTTTTCTTTTTAGATAATGATGAGACACGACAAAATTACATATTTAATAGATAAAAATAAATCTTTCTAAAAGAACTTCTTAATTATCTAATAAATTGTAAACGTGACCTAATTTTTTTTTTCTTTCATAGAAAATTACATATTTTCCCAAATTTGTTTACAGTGTTCGTTGAATGATTGATTCGAAAAAAAAAACGAAAAAAGAAAAGAAGAATTGATATTAACAAAAAAATTTGTTCGTAACAGTTTACATGAGCCACCTTGTATAACACGTGCCTCGTAGAAAGAGAATGCTAAAAAGAGTTAAATTGAAAATGGATGAAACGAAAGAAGGATAGAGAATTCAAAGAAATATCCGTTTCTCTGTCTACCCTTTATCGATTCTCGCCAACCCCCAAATGATTTTCTCTTCTTGTTCTCTTTCTCCTTTCTCTTTGATTTTGTAGTTTCGAACTTTCGTTCGGATATTTGGAAGGAATCGTTTAACGGTTCTTTACGAACGTTTACATCGTCAATTCGATGTGTCTAACAATCGTGAAACGTGTCTGTTTCTAACGCTAACAATAAATATAATCATATTAATACGTTTAATAGACAATAATAAAATTATTTTACTCTAAAATCCATTCCGAAACATTTTCTAATACGATATATTCTAATGTAGTAATTTTCGAGAATATGAAAAAGAATTATTCCATTGTAAAATCCGCCCAGAAAATGTTTTAATACGATATATTCTAATGTACTAATTTTCGGGAATATAAAAAAAAATTATTCCATTGTAAAAATCCACTCAGAAAATTTTTTAATACGATATATTCTAATGTAGTAATTTTTGAGAATATAAAAACAAATTATTCCTTTGTAAAATTCACCCAGAACATTTTCTAATGTGATATATTCTAATGTAATCATTTTCGAAAACAAAAAAAAACAAGAAATTATTCCATTATAAAATCCACCGATAACATTTTCTCTAATATAATATATATATATAATATATATAAATATATAAATATATATATATATATATATATATATATATATATATATATATATATATATGTAGAAGAATAGAATAATAAAATAATTAAAAAAAAAAAGAAAATACCATAAAATTATTTCATTATAATAAAAATCTTATTTTATCATAAGTTTTGTTATAAAATTTAATCGGGACATGCGATAATATAACATTTTCTAATATAATAAATTCGGAAACAATGTAAAGATAATTTTCTTGTACAATCCATTCGTAAACATATTAAATAATAATAATATGTCGTTTGATTATTTTTATCTCTTCTTTTTTTCTTTTTCTTCCTGTTGCAGGTAAGCGCTCATGAGTACTACTATAATGTCAAACGAGTGGTCATCGAGAATATGAGAGGAAGCTTTGCGGGTGGTCAAAGGTACAAACGATTTATGGAATTTGACGCGGCAGGTGGTTTAACACCTTTAGAAGCTCGTTGACCTTTCCGTTTATGTGTTTAAAGCAAAATCCAGTATACGGATTGCTTATCGATGAGCTTGTACGTTGTTGCGTTTCACCGAATGCATACTCACAACCTTACCGATAATGCATCACCATTAAGCTCTGTACTCGTTTGAATTATCGTACGTTTATCAGGATACGCACGAAAAAAACGAACAAAAAAATATCATTTCCATATCCTCGAAGAACATTGAATTGATCATTTATAAAAATGGGAAGACGTATAATGGAGACAGGCATTTTATCTTTATTCTTCATCTTTTTTCTTTTTTGTTTGTTTGTATTTTCATCTCTCTCTCTCTCTCTCTCTCTCTCTCTCTCTCTCTCTCTCTCTCTCTCTCTATCTATCTATCTATCTATCTATCTGTCTATCTATCTTTCTTTTCCTTTCTTTTTCTTTTTATCATCAATTCGTCTGAATAAATTTTT
Source organism: Dolichovespula saxonica (assembly GCA_911387935.1). Taxonomy (NCBI): domain Eukaryota; kingdom Metazoa; phylum Arthropoda; class Insecta; order Hymenoptera; family Vespidae; genus Dolichovespula; species Dolichovespula saxonica. The sequence goes on along the minus strand of OU426995.1, from coordinate 3,771,513 downwards.
CCTTTCCATATATCGGCTTGGTCAACATTTTCACTTTGTTGTACTACGTACGATGGGTCGCGTCAACGTTAATCTCGATAAGAACGTCCTAAAATCAAACTGTCTCATCTGTTTAGAACATCAAGCTTCTCAAACCTATAAAGCTACGAGTCACACTGTAAACGGTAGAGACAGAACGCAAACAGGAAGTCGATGCTAACATCAAGTGCTTCTTTATTAGACGAAGAGAGAGACAGACAGACAGAGGAAGAGAGAGAGAGAGAGAGAGAGAGAGAGAGAGAGAGAAATAGAGAAAACAAGGTTGCTTTGACGTGCCAACGTCTCTATCAACTCCAAAGAACTTTAGTAATGTAGTATCTACATATCTATGTACATATCTATACATGTCATCGTTGACGACGCGATAACGAAGCTTTGACAAATTTTCACGAGTCAGTGAAAAGGGGGTCTTTCCTTTGATAAATTTTCCCCCGAGTGAATACGACGTACGTACGTAGGTCCTGTTTCTGTCTTAGTTTAATTGCTCGTATTCGATATATATCTATGTCTCTCTCCCTCCCCCCCCCCTCTCTCTCTCTCTCTCTCTCTCTCTCTCTATACACACAAAATTCATCGATATAAAAATCATATATATATATATATATATATATATATATATATATATATATATATATGAGAATTATCTCGTACTTAGTGGGTTCGTGTTGTGGGTTAAAATATTCGAAGATCGTAAGACCCCAGAAACTCGTTAATTAACGCATCTTTGCGGGCTAATTGGTGTGACGCGAATGTCTCATGATTTCTCTCTCTCTCTCTCTCTCTCTCTCTCTCTCTCTCTCTCTCTCTCTCTCTCTCTCTCTCTCTCTCTCTCTCTCTATCGCTCTCTCTTACACATTGACGACGATTACGCGTTATCACGCGAGAAGAGAGGATGGCAGAGCTATGTTTTTTTTTGCTTTTCGTTTGAGAACACGCCTTTAGAGAGATATCCCGGCGTTGCATTTTTTAACGCGTTAATTAAAGCTTCCGGATGAAAATATCACGCAGCACGGGCGAGAACGTTCGAGGGAAATTTTTATCTCCTTTCTTGTTCTTCTTCTTTTTCTTCTTCTACTTCTACTTCTTTTTCGTTTTCTTTCTCTTTCTTTCTTTCTTTCTTCCTCTCGTGCCTCATTACGCATTCAACGAGGAAGAAAGAGAGAGAGAGAGAGAGAGAGAGAGACAGAACATATAGGTGAAGCCTTTTTTCTGATACGAGTCTCGAGAATAATTTACGTTGATTAGATCGTGACGTGATATGTATTTAGATAACGCGATAAGCATGTCGCTTTTTTTTCTCTTCTTAATTAAAAGTCGACCTTGTCTTAGACGGGTTTTACATATTTCCGAAAATTCCTCTAGTTTAACGCCGACAATAATGAGTATATTAAGCGTTGAGATTAAGTAACGCGTTAAGGTTAAGTAAATGTGACCCAAATGTTATTACTTTTTTTTTTTTCTTTTTTCTTCTCGCGACTCTCTCCGGATAATATTTTCTTTCGTATTATAACTATAACTACAAGTCCAATTTGTTAAGAGTACGTAAAAAGAATTATCTTAAAAAGAGAAGATCCTCCGTAGGAACTTGTAAAACGAAAGGAGAAAAGGGAAAAAGAAGAAAGGAAGGTCGTTCAAAAACTTTCGCACCGGTCGTTCGTTTACGAGAAGACAAGAAACCAAATAAATCTAACTTCCGCTACGTCAGCAATAGCAATTGCATCGTCAGCGATACAATTTTTTATTTATTCTTTTTTTCCGTTTCTTGTTCGTTCAATCCTCCCTTTCTCGTTCTCTCCTTCTTTCTCTTTCTTCTCCTTTATTTTCCTTGTTTCCTTTCTTTTTTCTTTCTTCTTCTTTTTTCCACCTCACGATCAATCAGATTTAACGACGTCGTTTAATTAATTGTTTAAAGGTTGATCGTTAACGATAGCGCGATACTTTTCACTACCTTTAACGCTATCCAACTCCATTCCTTCAAGTTCCTTCGGCAATGTATATATATTTAGTTTCTCGACTAACGCCATTAATTATATCCCGGATTAGATGGCTCAAATTAATCCGAATATTAATCAAGCACCCCCCCCCCCCCAACTCTCCCCTCGTCCCTAGTTGCTACAACACCCTTTTCTTTTCTATACAACAATCTCTCTCTCTCTCTCTCTCTCTCTCTCTCTCTCTCTCTCTCTCTCTCTCTCTCCCTTCCCCTCTCTCTTTCTTACTCTCTTACTTGCGTCGATGATAAATCGTGGATTTGTCGTCGTGCTTTCAGCTTGCTTAACACGCCGGAAATAGCCGACGGATTGCACTCGTTAGTTTCAGAAGGGGGTGGGGGGTACGGGAGGGAGGAAGCGGGACAATAGCGCTTGACTCGACTCGTTCCTAAGAGCCGAGCGGGGAGCGTCTTCGAGCATACCAATGGCAGCAGCATCCTCTTCTCTTCGTTTAGTGTCGTCTTTCGACGTCCCCGTTTCTTAATCTTATTTCTAATTTTCTGACTTCGAAAAGACGACTATAGGGCACTTGACTTAAGTCCTTTAGAAATTAATACTAAGTACATATTTCAATGGACGCAATTAAGTATCGCCAATCAGATATGAAAGCTCGACGCATGGAGGTGGGATTTGAAAAATTAAAATGAAATAAAAGAAAGAACAAAAAATAAAAAAGAAGAGGGGGGTAAAGGGATCGGCGTCCTCTTTCTTCTCTTTTCTTTTTTGTTCCTTTTTTCTTTTCTCTTAATTTTTTATTCTCTTTTTTTCTTTTTGTTTATACTTAAAAAAACACTAATCGTTCGAATTATATCCAATTAAGAATTTGGCCGATAGAGATGATTTAGGATAATGGGTATGGAACATGTATGGATATTTGCATGGGCGCGATTCGAATTAATGGGACAAATTTCAGAAAGATTTTGAAACGATAGATTTAATCCGGTTGTAAGGTAAATAAAATTAATGCTATATTTGAAATAAGAATCTGTTTTTTATCTTTTCTTTCCTTTCCTTTTTTTTTTTTTGCACTTAAAATACAAATCGTACGACGTGTTGAATTAAGGATTCAACAAAAGATTTAGACTGGTGGATGAAGCATGTAGAGAATTATTTCTAGGACGCGTTACGACAAATCTTTAAAGAGAAAAATAAAAATCTCCTTTTTAATTTTATGCATTTATAGTACGAATCGTACGAAGTGCCGAATTAAGAATTCGGCGAGTGATTTGAACCGATGTATATGGATAGCATGGACGTGCAGAAGACATTTGTGGGACACGATTTAAAAAAAAAAAAAAAGAAAGAAGAAAGAAGAAGAAAACGAAAATAAATTTAGGCTGGTAGATCCGTGAATGAAACGTATTCGTAAGGAAGAAAAGATAAAGGAACGAACTCGCGAACGAATATAAAAAGAAACGAAAACAAAATGAGAGAGAGAGAGAGAGAGAGAGAGAGAGAAAGAGAGAGAGAGGAAAAAAAGGAATCTCTCGTTTGTATTCTCGTATTTTTGTACTTTTCTTTTATATTCCCCTACACCTACGCCAGAATCCTTAAGGCACTAGGGACAAGCTCGTAAATCTGTTTGGCACGTTGCGAAATCCTTTTCCATATTTATTCCACGCATCTGGACATAAATATCGAACCCGTTGACCGTTCCTGTCCTGACACAGTACGATATTGCATTTGGAACGAAGTAAAGAGTTACGCAGGATTTCAGGAATTCTTACGTTATATATACGGGGCGGGGAGAGGGGGTGGAGTAGGGAAAATATACATATATTTTTTTTTCTAACATTTCGTTTGATCGATCGTTACGACAATAATGAAAATTTTCGACAAAACTTTGGAATAACTTTCCATATGGTGTAATATATTTTTCTTTTCTCTTGTTTTTTCCTCTTGTTTTTCTTTTTCTTCTTGTTTTGTTTGTTTGTTTGTTTGTTTGTTTTTTTTTTTTTTTGAAATTCTAAATAAATTTCACGTGAAAATTTATATTTAAATCCTATTCTGAGATATGCAAAACGAGGAATGTTTATACCTGACCGTCGTTATAGTCCTTTTGGCGATCGCGATTATGGTTTGTATTAATGCAACTGATCCGGGACAGAAGGAAAATGCATCTTTTAATTAATCCAGCCTGCGAACAATGGCGAAGTGAAACGAAATATTGTCGGCGTGGGCTCGAGGTGTGGGTTGTGTTTATAAAAGAGAAAGAGAGAGAGAGAGAGAGAGAGAGAGAGAGAGAGAGAGAGAGAGAGGCAGAGGCAGAAAATCACGAGGATTCCACGCGTTCGCATAATGGTCCGAGAGTGAGATCTTACTCGTTGCCTTAGCCCAGGGATAACGGGAATCCACGATAGGATACGGTTCAATTATCCTCGTTCCTTTCATCCTGGCCCAGAGAGACGAAATAACAATGCAGAGTAAGATAAACACACGATAAGCGCGGTTCCATTGAAACGAAATGAAAGTGTACCGACATCTCTCTCTCTCTCTCTCTCTCTCTCTCTTTCTTTCTCTGTCTGCCTGTCTGTTTCTTTCTCTTTCTCTCTTTTTCTCTCAGCATACTTACACGTACAAAGCTTTTCCTCTAACCACAGCATCTCGTTCTTTCTTTCTTCCTTTCTTTTCTTCCTTTTTTTTTTTGTATTTATCATTCGCTCTCTCTCTCTCTCTCTCTCTCTCTCTCTCTCTTTCGCTCTCTATCTATCTATCTCTCTCTTTCTCTTCATTTCTTATTTTCTTTCTCTCTTCTTTTCTCATAGCCACCGTGATGTTCTCATAGCACACAGTCTCTCCTTTGTCCAGCGAATATTACACTCGAGCTCTTCTCTCTCTCTCTCTCTCTCTCTCTCTCTCTCTCTCTCTCTCTCTCTCTCTCTCTGCGTTCACGAGAAACGACTTCTCGCGAACTTTTGAGACTTTCTTAGAAGAAACCCTGCCAAGATATTTATGTATATACCCCCACTTTCTGTGAAATAATTCGTTAAAGGTCAATCTTTTGCTCCAACATTTGACCAATATATCTCTGTCTCATTCTTTTATTTTCTATCTATTTTCTAATTTCCTTTTTTCTTTTTTCTTTCTTTTTCTTATTTTTTTTTTCTTTTTTTCTTTTCTTTTTCATTAGATCTCCAAAACGAAGTATCATTATATTTTCTCTCTCAACTGTTCTCAAGGATGTTCAAAGCTTTAAAGTTTATTGATTTCGTATCGTTTACTCAAAACGAAGTTAGAACTGTGTTTATCCAAATTAATCCCACGGCGATAACTTCCTCTCTTCCTTCCTATCTTTTTCTCTAACTTTTAACTTTTATTTTTTATCTATTTCTTTCTTCTTTCTTTTCTTCGATTTCTCTTTTTCCTATTCCCCCGTCCCCACCCCTACACCCAAAGCTCTCGGAAATTTTCTTCGTTCCTTTGAGATCCCATTTAATATCAATGAAAACTGGTCAGCATCTGAAATCGGCTCGGAAAGTCCGATGCTTTCCATTAGTTTCCTTTTGCTTTTGGAAAGGAGCCAGTCAGAGTCTGAAAACTCCATAGGCGGAACGGGGAAAGGGGAGGGGAAGGGGTTAGGATAACGGCGGAAGAGGACAGATAGATAGATAGATGGATAGATAGACGGATAGATAGTTAGGTAGATATATCTATCTTTTAGTTAGACGAGATGTTTAAATACCCGTTACTCTTTCTGCAAGCCAACTTTCAACTTGCCTTGGCATCACCAAGGCCAATTGGTTAATGGATTTGTTCTGTATCCCGGAAGAGGAAGTGGAATTGGAAGTGGAAGTGGAAGAAGTATTATTCTTGTTTGTTTCTTCGTTGTGTTTCGAACAAATTAAACCGATGAAATATTTCCTATTGTCGTACCGCCACGCGAGTAAACGTAAATCAATGTACAAACCTTAGAGAGGAACAGATAAGGGAATAGTACATGATAGTAATTGAATCGAGGAGAACATCGAGGTTTGTTGTCGTAGGAAATGGGAAAACGCGTTTATTTTGGCAACGTTTTATTTCATTATTTATAAAAGTACGCCTCGTTAACAGGTAATCGCATTGAAATTAATGATCCTCTTTATCGTTACTAACGAGTAATTTTCCATTTCGTAGGACCCTATTCAATGACCACAAACTCCTCGTTGTTAGTACCGAAAAGTATCCCACTCTCTCTCTCTCTTTCTCTCTCTTTTGAGAGCGAGAACAAAACCTAAATCTCTTGAGGGCATTTCTTAACAGAAAGAGGGAGAACGAGAGAGAATGAGAGAGAGAGAGAGAGAGAGAGAGAGAGAGAAAGAAAGAAAGAAGGTAGCTTTCGCGTTATTTCCCGTAAAGTTACTCTCGAGGCTCTCTCAACCGGTAAGTTATTTCCTTTCCTTCTCGTACAAAGCTCCGTTCTTCTCGAACGAATATGCCTCTCTTTCTTTTTATTAAAACTTCCTTTGCGTCGAATTGGGAATATTACTTTTCTGCGGGTATTTTACTATATAGAACGCAATGTGATATTATCCGAATTGTCTGGTTTAGAAGAGAAGAAAAAAGAAAGGGAAAGAAAGAAAAAGAAAAGAGAAAAGAAGGAAAAAGGAAAAGAAAAAAAAATTGTAAAAGTTAACAAATATATATGTTTGAGTTTTAAATGTACATATGAATATTTTATGAATGGAAACAAGTAATGGTCGCTTGAGTTATCAAATTAAAATAATATTAAATATTAATAGGATATTTTTCTTTTCTTTATATGTATATATATATATAATATGTTGTATAAATCATGATTTTGAATAACTTTTTCCCCCGATATATTTAACCGCCCTTTTGGCCCTTATTTTTCCTTGAATATTCATGAAAACATATTTTTGACATTTTTTACTTTGACGTGCAATGGATGCCGCTTAGGGGGTTTGAGGTTTGAGACATGATTATGTTATACGCTCGTGATGGGATGTATTTATACGTCTCACGTTTCTGTTTCGTAAAATATATAGGGTGACGAATATATAGGACCCGACTTAGCTTTCTTCGATTTTCTCTTCGATCTTCGTTTATCATCAATATTTAGTCAAGATTCATTGCTGGAGTTAATTTTTAATCCTACACCCAAATCATCTAAAAATATCTAAATCAATTTGAAATCAAACTTGAACTTTTGAACCCAAACCAATTGATATTAAATCAAAGCTCATCTTTAATTGTGATTTTAGATTTTAGATTTTAGATTAAAATTTTTTTTTTATGATTTCGGTCGAGCAATAAACGTAAGTACGTAAAAGTAAACATTCTTTGTTTTAATATTTCCATCCCTCCAAAGATCTTGGAAACTAAGGGGGGAAAAGGGGGGTGGTTGGTTGTTCGTTAAAAATGTTGATTTTAATAACAACAAAACGGAAGTGATCGGAGTCTGATAAGAACCGATTAATGTATTTCCACATAATTATTAATAATTGTTAAGAAGGATTGATCTCTTTTGTGAAGAATATAAAAAGGAAAAAAATTAAAAAAGAAAAAACAAGAAGAAGAAGAAAGATAGAAAGAAAGAAAAAATTCACGTTCGTATGTCAATCTAGGCCACACCTTTGAGGGAAGGGTAGTAGTTAAAACATGAACTCGCTGGATACACGCCCTCGCTTCAATCAGCTTTACAGCTTAATGGAAACATTAACCAGGCTGTCCATCGACGCGCCCAACTTCAATAGTTATCATTCGTTTGCCTGTTCGGAATTATCTTTCAAAGCTCAATCGCGAAATCTTTATCACCAGTCGAGAAGTCCGAAACTTTGATTAAACTTTTGATGTGTCCTGCATCGTACCAATCTCATTTATTATTACCACTTCAATTTGCCGAGATTCTTGTTTTTTCATTTTCTTATCTCGTTTGGGATCGTGAGGTCAGTTTTTTCTCTCTTTTCTTTTTTCTTTTTTTTTTCTTTTTTTGTTCATATCCGACTAGTCACATTCTTCGCGTACCGTGTTATCGTGTCGTTATATCATCACGAAATATCCGTTGTGGAATATTTCATCGAGTCACTCTCTATTTATTATTACTAATTACATTTAGCGAAGATGGTTCACTCTCTCCTTTTTTTCTTCTAATCTTTTTATCTCGTTTCAAAATCAAGGTCAAAATTTTATATATATATATATATAAGACGAGTCGCATTCCTCGCCTATCACGTTATAGCGTAAGAGAATAATCTGTCGTAATATCATCGGTCTAGAAAATATATCTTTGCGAAAGATGAAAAGAAGAAAGAAGTATAGAAAGAAATAGAAAATACGAGAGAATCGAATAAATCATGTCGGATGAAAAAATCATGTCGAATGAAAAATCATGGAGGATGACAAATAATGGCGGATGTAACGTGGCGGAGTGCAGTGCCGTACTATTCTCAATGAAGTACCAACGTATTTCCATCGGCAGATATTCATCTACATAAATGGTCCCGAAGTACTCTCGAGGACGTATGACGAATATCGAGAGTCGAATGAGAGAAGAGAAGAGTAGAGTAGAGTAGTGTAGAGTAGAGTAGAGAGTAGAGAAGAGAAGAGAAGTGAAGAGAAGAGAAGCGAAGAGAAGAGAAGAGAAGAGAAGAGAAGCGAAGAGTCGGAAGGGTGTTGGAAGGTTGGAGAATTCTCAGGACGACCCGACGATGCATCATTCCCTATAATGGTTTAAAAGCTTTCGAGGTGGAAGCTTTAGTTCAGGGATAAGTGCCGTATTGGCATTTGACTGCCGGCTAGGGGCACGTCTGGGAAATGTACAGCGGTGGTGTTCGCGAGGAATGGGAAATGGGTTGGCCGGATGCTGATGGTACGAGCAGCCTCCGAAATGGAGGGTTGTCTGAACCCATCGACGCTAGGAGTCCTTCGAATGTCTTCGTCGATCGAGCCTAGACATTCGATTCCATTCGACCGACTGAGAGCACCTTATACCGTCTATTCGCGTATTGGGATATATTCCCCTCCGTTTAAACGCATCCACGTTGAAACAAATCGATTCCATTTCCCATATAGTAATATAATAAGCGATATTATTCGAGGTATGCGTCTCGTTTAATTGATTTTCAAACATTACCGTAGAACGAGAAGACTTGTGTGTGTGTGTGTGTGTGTGTGTGTGTGTGATGTTAACAAAAAAAAAACTAAAATAAAGAAAAGAAAGAAGAAAGAGCCAAAGTTTATCTTAGAAATCAAATTTTTACGTCGAAGATGTCGCGTTTAGATACGTTTGTTAGTTAAGTCGTTGATTCAATCTTGACGATTGTTAAAGTAAAGGATTAAAAAAAAAGAAAAGAAAATAGGAAAGAAAAACGTCACACGACATTGTCAATTTGTCTCGCAATGTTTCTTTGTGTTTCTCTCTCTATCTCTATCTCTCTCTCTCTCTCTTCTTTTTTCTTTTTTTTTCTCTTTAAAAAACGAGAATAAAATTTTAACGACAAGAATCGTTCCTTTCAGGAGTTGTCCAATAAGCGTAAAATCGTGCTCGAAAGCGTACAGCACAAGATAGAACTGCGTGCTATTCGGCAGCTCGTTGAACCGACCGATTAAAGAATAACGATGTGCAACGTTTCCCTCCTTTTTCTCGTCAAAGAGAGAGGAAAAGAGAGAGAGCGAGAGAGAGAGAAAAGAGGGAGAGAGTGAGACTGCAAACGGGTCGACGAGTATCTCTCTTGAAAACGCAACGACCCACTCGAAACGATGCATCTCTCTCTCTCTCTCTCTCTATCTCTGTCTCTGTCTCTGTCTCTGTCTCTGTCTCTGTCTCTGTCTCTGTCTCTGTCTCTGTCTCTACTTTTATCTCTTCATCTATCTCATTCTCTCTCGTAGACGCGTTCACAAACAAAGTGCGGAGGAACATAAAATGCACGCCCGTTTCGTTCGTTCGTCTAGCATCTCTCTTTCATGGGGCACACCAACCCTCGTCCACCCTCACAACCCCCTATCCATCCGTCCGTCCACTCGTTAGTTTCAGCTAATTTGAATCGGACTCCGAACTGCCGCCGTACTCTCTCTCTCTCTCTCTCTCTCTCTCTCTCTCTCTCTCTCTCTCTCTCTCTCTCTCTCTCTCTCTCTCTCTCTACTCTCTCTCTCTCTACTCTCTCGTGTGTGTCGTCCCGAATATCACGTTATCCCCCGGTCCGTTCATTTCCAAAGTGCTCCAGTTCTATGTGCTCCGATAGAAAATTTTTACCTGGACTCGCGCGCTTTTCATCGTAATAACTATGAAAAAAAAAAAAAAAAAAAGAAAAAGATAGAAAAAAGGTAGAGGAGAAAAGAAATAGAAAAAAAGAAGGGAAAATGAAAGCATGAAAGGAAGAAAAAAGAAGGGATCGACGATATCGTTTAACCCTTTATAAACCGAACGTTTACACAGTTGGCATAGCTTTTGAGGTCGAAAATTTTTCCTCGATTCGTTTTATTTTTGTTTTTATTTAATTAATTATTTATTTATTTATTTTTTTTTTGCTTGTCTTTTCTTCGAGAAAGAAATGATATTAATTTCTTTTTTGGAAATAATTAAGTGTAAATGAATATTATAATTTTATATTTTGTTATATTATTAATATTATATATTATTAATATTATATTAAGTGTAAATGAAATATTAGAGATATTAGATTTTATTAGATAATATTATAGGATGAAGTAACGTTTATTTTAATATACGATATCTCACATGTTATTGTCATCGTCGTCATCGTCGTCGTTGTTGTTGTTGTTGTTGTTGTTGTTGTTGTTGTTGTTGATACGGGACAAACTCGTGACAAACCTAATTACACGAATACAGAAAAGGGTGAAGATATTTTTTCCAATGTTTGGACTTGAACATGTGCCCAGGGCTTATCTAAAAAGCCTTCGGTATACTACGTTCGTTCGTTCAAGAGAAAGAGAAAGAGAAAGAGAGATAGATAGTTAGATAGATGTATAGATATAGATAGAGAAGAAGAAGAAGAGGTGGAGGAGGAGGAGGAGGAGGAAGAAGAAAGTAATAAAGGACGGCGCTTCTCGCTTCGAAGTATCGCAAAATTGGCCGGGCCTCGCGTCGGTACGTGCCCTCCCTTCTTTAATCTACGTTCCAAAGCAGTACTCTGTGAGAGGGAGAGAGAGAGAGAGAGAGAGAGAGAGAGAGAGAGAGAGAGAGAGAGAGAGAGAGAGAGAGAGAGAGAGTTTAGAGCGCCTCGGGGACTTCCCCGGGCACTTTGGGTCCTTGCGATTCGTTCGGTAGTATAAAAGAAAGAGAAGAGGAAGAGGAGGAGGAGGAAGGAAAACGAAAAAACAAGAAAATAAGAAAAAAAAAATGCAGGAAGAAAAAAGAAACGGACAACGAAATAAAAAGAGAGAAAGAGAAAAAAGAAGGGCAAGGATGAAAAAGATGATATAAAAAAAAGGGTGGGTTGGAAGGGCGATCGAACGAGTCAACGGATGATGCTTGAAGAAAACTTGGAAGATAACGTATAATAGTATCCCTTTAATTACGTACCTTTTCTACTAACCTGTCGAGTCAAAACAATCCGGGAATTGCTTTCGCTTATGTTGGAGTATTTCTCAAGGGAGAAAAACAGAAATAGAGAGTGTGTGAGAGAGAGAGAGAGGGAGAGAGAAGGACAGAAAAAAGCGGAGAAAGTGTAAGCCGGGCCCTTTTTGCACACACAAGTATGAGAGAAAACGACACCGGGAAATCCATTCGACGTCGAACTAACCTTCGATTCCTTCGTATTTCATCTCTCTTTCTCTCTCTCTCTCTCTCTCTCTCTCTCTCTCTTTTTTGTTATCTTTCTCTATCTGTCTCTCTCCCTTTATCTCTCTTTTTCTATCGCCCTCCAGAGAGATACATCGAACGATTCGATAAAGCTAGCCCACCTATCTTTTCAACAAAATACCTTTTATTTCAAATTGAATCGATCTTTCTATCAAAACTACCATCAAAAATTTTGTTAACATCATTTATTCATTCATTCATTCATTCATTCCTTGATTCTGAAATTTTCTTCTACGCGTTAAAGCAATTTTTTTCTTTCCCTTTCTAGTTTTTCTTTTCTTAAATAAAGGCAAACGTTATCCGTAAAAATTGTATCTTGAGAAAGAGAAAGAGAGAGGGAGAGCAAGACAAAAGAGAGGGAGAAAAAAATGAAGAAAGAAAGAGAGAAAGATGAAAAAATAAAGAGGTAGAGAAAGAGAGAGAGAGAGAGAGAGAGAGAGAGAGAGAGAGAGAAAGAAAATAACAGTAGTTAGGAATTGGTCAGATATACTTTCGAAAGACATTCGAGAGTTCTTGGCTCCCAGAGAGTCAGACAATTGCCTTAAGTGCTTGGCTCGTTCGAGAGCACCTTCCTTACAAATCGTTTTGTTATCTCTCTCTCTCTCTCTCTCTATATATATATATATATATATATACACCCACACGTATATGTATATATTCAGTTTATTACGTTCGGCTGTACACGACAAACTGTTGCGTGACCCGAAATCATGCTCCGTAGATTTTGTCGCGGACCTTACTCTCTTGATCGAGTTCGAGAAGTATAGCCCGTTCGATTATTCCGGATGGATACGTTGCTCATACGTGTACGGCATCTTTAACGTTCGTAGCCGAAGAAAATTGTTGAGGAAGAAATGGATGGATATACAAGGTAGAACGTTTAATCTGTAGTAGTAGTAGTAATAGTAAGGATATACCGAATAAAACGGATTCGTGAGTTTCGTTTTATTATTCCAAACAACGAGTCGAACTGATTCATGAAGGAAAAAGAATAAATATATATAAGGTGGTGTTGTACGATTGTAAAAAAAAAAAAAAAAGGAAAGAAAGAAAAAGATTCGAACCAGAAGCAGAGAAAAATGAAAGATTTTAATTTTAAATATTCGAAAACGTTCGAATAGGCTAATAATAACTTAGGAGATGATACGAGAAGGAAGAAGATAAAGAAGACGAAGAAGAAGAAGAAGAGGAAGAAGAAGAAGAAGAAGAAGAAAGAAAGAAAGTTCCGTTAAATCCTTCTCATAGATATTTCACGCTTCGAGATTGATGGTTACTCGCGTTTCCGGCTAATGCCACCTCTCTCGATCTGTCCTACGCGAAGATAGGGGCTTTTGGTCCTTCCGATGTCTCGAAGAAGATGGATATTCGTAATTTCCTTCAGGTAGAGGACAGTCAGCCGTCCAAGAAGGATCGCACACAGACTTCGTAGTTTTACGTAACAGCCTGTTAAGCTCAGCTTAGAAAGTGAATTCTAACGACGAAAAGTCGAAGAGAGATCGATGATAAGATAATCGTTAAGGTAGTAAACGTCGAAAGATTGAACGATTAAATTATACGATCGTTTTTGTATTACTATTCGTGAATACTTATCGGGATATATTTTATGAAAGTTGAACGAACGTGTTCATGACTATTGCGATTTTCATCTCCTTAAGAGAGAAAGAAAGGAAGGAATGAAGAAAAAGAAGATAGAAAGAGATAGAAATAGACATGGTGGATATTTCGCTGTGTGTATGTGTCCTTCGTCGTTCTGTCCGTTGATAAATTAAGTGCCTCGGACGTGAACGATAAATTCGCTAAGGTCGAGCAGCTAGCTATGATTTATATTGCTGGACTAGTCCAGGAAGGGCGTGATCTATGAACTCAAGAGGGTCGGACCTAAGGTAAGACAATGCCAAGCGAAGCCACTCACGGGGGTTGAAACGCACGTGCGTTTGCATGACTACTTAAATGCATCGGGTAAGATCAAGATTGATCGTGCGGGCTTGGTGATTTAAGCGTTACAAGCGAATTCCACGATCCTCGTTCCTGAACTTTTACCTTGGATTCTCAGATAACTTTCTTTTCTTGGATGGGTTTTATCGTGTCACGTTTCTCTCGATGCTCTTGGCAGTAGACGACGACGACGACAACTGAATCCACTCATCCTGATGGGATTAACCTACGTTTTGACATATTTTTTGATCGTTTGAAAAGGAAACGATCTTTGAAGTAGGATTTAAAAAAAAATATATTTTCTTTCTTTTTTTCTTTTTCTTTAAATTTTTTTTCTTTTTCTTTTTTCTTTACAAAATTCCTCCGAACGATATAATGTTAAAGCGCGCGTAATGTAAAAATGTCGAATTATAGTGCTCTCATTCTGATGGGATTAATCTACGTTCTGAGATATTTTTTGATCGTTTAAAAAGGAAAAGATTTTAGAAGTAGGATTTAAAAAAAATATTAATATTTTTTAATCGATTAATCATTACGTGTAGAATAGTTTTGTTTTTGGTATTTTTTTTAATATTTTATTCTTTCTAATTCTTGCAGAATTTTATTATTATAATGTCGATCAAAGAAATAACGGTAATTTTTCTATTTCTTTTCTTTTTTATTTACGAGTTTGAAATCATAATTCGTGGACCATGCCACTCGCAATATTAACGATGAGTTTTTGTCGAAGGTACCGTTAATGAACGTATTGTATGAAGATACTTCATAAAAGTAACCAAATTTTTTTCTGAAAATTGCAAAAATACTTTCAACAGACTTCTCGCCGTCTAAAGATCAGAATTTTTTCGAGAGTGAAATTGTAATTTTTTTTTGTTAGAATCACGTTGATGAAAGAAAATATAATCGAACGATGCTTATTTCGACGAATCTTTGTCATTTTTCGTTCATTGACACGATGTTTCTCAAACAAAATGTTTCGTTGACATTAAAAAGATTCCTTCTATTTTATTCAATAAAAAAGAAAAAAAGAAAATTTGACATTTCATATTAATATAACTTAATATAATATTGAAAGTTACTCCGAGAGATAGAATTATGGAACACGTGTTTCTTCATCTCCTTGTTCTTCTTAATTTTATTTTTCTCCCCGTTGATCTAGAAACGATTTGTAATTATAAAAATACTTATCAAGATGAGTAATTTTATATAATGTTTTTTTCTTATTATAACAAATAAAACCAAGATTAACAATGGTATTCGTTGTCCTATAAAAGGATCATCCTATTAACGGATACGATACAAATATGAACAACGGACTGGTCAGAAACACCGACAGAGAGAGAGGGAGGGAGGGAGGAAGAGGGAGAACTGAGTCTCTATGAATATGTCGTGACTGATAAGCCATGGGTGCGACCATGTCTGATTTATCGCCACTTCAGAGTTTATGGATTGTGCGGTCATGACGGGATTTCTCTTGCTTTTCTTACTTACAATACCTTCTCAACGATTGCTTTCTTGCTCGTCCGACCGTCACGTTTGCTCGTTAGTTTGTCCATCGACAATTTCTTACGACAATTTCATTGCTTTTTCAAATTATCCACAAAACGGGGAGGTTTCTACCTATTCGTTTTCTTTTTTTTTTTTTTTAAGCAGCATAATACCGACATACCGATACCAACGTATTATACGAGTGACAAATAATAAATGAATAACACGAAGGCTAAGAAATGTTTCGCGTTAAATATTTTGTAAACAATAATATGAAATAACAACGAATTCGATTGGATCTGAGTTGCGTGGTATAATAATGTGGTTCGTATTGACATCATTAATAGTGTGTATGCGTGTATGTGTGTTGATTTCATATTAATATATTCCGTTTTTTGTTCTAATAAAAATTAATACATTTGAGCAATTAATGCAAAGAATTTCTTCGGCGATCAAATAAATGAAATAGGAAATTACAAGAAAAAAAAAAAAGAAAAGTTGGAATTGAATTTTTGATAGCCGTTTGATTAGTCCTATATTTAAAAATATTTTTAACATAAGCAAATATCATCCAACTGTTCTTATATTAAATATAATAACGAAGTTTGATATTTATATTTATATTTTATTTGTAATGTCGTATTATTTTTATTATTACATTATTTATATTATATTTATATTTATATTATATTTGTAATGTCCTTTTATTATAATATATCGACTAGGTCCTTTGTTGTCTCGTATTTCTTTTTTTATAACTTTTTACGGAAAGGATTTTTTGAGCTTATGTCTATATGACTGTTGTGTTTATCTTTTATTTTTTTTTGTTTTTAGTCCTAGAATATATTTGCACCGTTATGCGGAAAAAACTGATGACACCGTGTACATGCAGAATGATGATGAGATCGTAACTATTATCACGTCAGATATCTCCGTTATTTTTGGTTTTATGGAAACAAATGTTCAGGACAAAGCAATACATTGTTTCAAAAGATACGTCCGACTGTGTGGGGAATGTATTTTTACTCAATTCTCATTTTTTTACATGCATTATTTTTTTTTCGCACAGTCTACATACACGTGCACTCGCGAAAAATAAATACGATACATGAATAATGTAGTTTCTTTTCTTACATTTTTTTAACTTCAATAAACAAAAAAATAAAAATAAATAAATAAATAAAAAAATAAAAAAGAAAAAGATATTACTTGGCACCAGGCATCTTTTCAAAATATCTCGCATATTAATCATTTTTCTTTATTGCATTTCAATACTTTCCTTTTTTTCTTTTTTATATTCAGAATGACAGAAGGAATCAATTCATACAGAAAGATGAAAAAAAAAAACTCATCGAGTTCGATTTAAGAGCCCTTGACATTTTGTATGAAACAAAAGCAAATAAAATGATCTCGAGAAGAAATTCTTTGTGTCATCGGCAAATGTACTTCTTGAAATGTCGTAACTACCGAATTGAATTTTTTTACCATAAAATCAAAAATAACGAAGACTATTTGTTACCGCGACACATCTCGTATATATATATATATATATATAAGAAAAGATAAAAAAGAAAATATTATGTTCAACGTTACGCCACAAATTCATTTTCTTACGTTTTGTCAATGCCAATAAGTCCTATATAATATATTAGGGTGCCCCATAAGTTTCTTTTTCTTTTTTCATAGTCATTCATAGCGTGGAGTGGAAGAAACTTAGGGGACACCCTAATATATATATATATATATATATATATATATATATATATATATATATATATATATATATATATGTGTGTGTACAGGAACATTAGTGTAGTTTGCGTCGTAACATTGAATCGAAACAGAACTATGTCGTTTATCTTTCTTTTACGTATCGCCAAGCTTGACTGTGACATATACCTATTTGCGAACCCGAAAATATATGTACATACATACACATACATACTTACATGCATACATACATACATACGTTCGTTACTCCAAGAAAAATAAGTATACTCTCAACAAGCCAAAGATTCTCTTTCGAAAACGAACGAAAATACTTATAAATATGATTATAAGATTCTTCAGATATTTCATGACTTTCCATAGTTTATAGGATCTTTGAGAAAATCTATGACTCTAAGATTCGTTCTTCGTCCTCTTTACATCAACTAACAAGTCCTTCCTTAATTTGCTATTTTCGTAAAAAAATGTCATCTCGAGATTGGTGACGGAGGGTGGAGGGGGAGTGATGGTGGTGTTGCTGCTAGTGATGGTGGCGAATGTGGTTGTGGTTGTGGTTGTGGAAGTGGGATAAAGAAAAGGAGATATAAGAATAAGACGATCGAATCAGAAGGTAGTATTACGTAAAATAATGATTTGTTTTTCTAACGAATGATACTGATACAGACTTGTACAGAATCATGGATTCGATCAAATTCGTAATTTTATCATTTCCCTGCGACATATACATAAAACTCGATATTGACATTGAAATATTTATTATAGAACCTTTCAGATGTCGGACTTGTAAATAACGTTTGGATAGAGTCCTCCGGTGTTATTATTTTTAACGACATCAACGACCTCCCGATCCGGGGTACGCGAGAGAGTGCCAATTAGTTAATGGAGAAAGGACAGACAGGGGATAAGCTAGCTCGTTCTGGGATCGTAATATCAGCACGTCGAGAAAGAACATCAGACTGTCGTGTTGGTCCATTAAGCATATTGCGCTTCTGTACTTTGGAATTCCAGAAAGTGGGCACGCGGAAAAGGACATTTTGAAAGAGAGATAGAGATAGAGATATAGAGAGAGAAAGTAGGAGAGAGAGAGAGAGAGAGAGAGAGAGAGAGAGAGATGTTACGCGAGTAAAAAAGAAAAGAAACGGGTACGTCGAAACGTACGGACTTATCCAACTCACGAATTAAAATCCTCTTGACCTGGGAGTCATCGCGATTATAACGAAAGGAATGGTTCATCCACGTCGAACGTAAATATGTACTTACTATGTATACGCAGGATATTTTCCACGTATACGTACAAGAACTTACCACTTATTGATGTATTTGCGAAAACTCGGCTAACGCAATACATCGGACTTTGGATTTCTCTTAACGTATTTGTACGTGGGAAAAAACGAAGAGATAAAATTACACGTTTTCTCGATAAACCACGCTGACTGAGGTGGATTTTATTATAATAAACGCGGCAGCGTGTACCTAATTTCTCTATGCTTTTACTCGCGATTTCAATCGTTCGACAATAATCCTCTCGATATCGATATCGGTTGCAAACGATCGTTTCAATCGACTATATCGAGTTTTGGTTATGTAGATATAAAAAAAAGATCGTCGAATATTCCTTTTTATCCGCTCTCGAAAAAAATTTGTTTTTTTTCTTTTTTCTCCTTTTTTTCCCTATTTGATAAAAAATCTTTCGAGAAATATTCGGAATCGTTTGGAATCGTTAAATCGATAAGCGGTTTCAATAGCGATTTTTTCTTTTCTTTTTTTTTTTTTTTTTTTTTTGATTCTAATCTATCGATCGAATTATTTCAATGTGGGAGGGGTGAGGGTGGGTGAGGGAGGGAACTACTTCTCACTCGGCCCCGTTTACGAAGAATGTCGATTCGAACAAGGACTTTAATTAAAATCTCGAGTCTTTCTTCGGCAATGTTTCATTCAAAAGGAACTTGTCGTTAGTCGTGCCCATTCGGAGATGGTCGAAAGAAAGGTACGACGAAACTCGCTACTACCATCGAAAAGTTTGTTTTCGTTAGATGAAAGAAGAACGAACGAATATTCAGCATTTAACTTTCTCTTTCGAAGAAGAAGACGAAGAAGAAGAAGAGGAAGACGAATACGAAAACGAAGAAGTAGACAAAGAAGAGGACGAAGAGGAAGAGGAAAAGGAAAAGGTAGAGGAAGAAGAGGAATGGTCGAACAAGTGCGAAATCTTTTCTATAGGAAAACAGACGAAAAGGTTCTTACTATCTGTGACATTATCCGAAAGGATTCTTCAATTAAATACTATGATAATGATAGACGAAGGGGAAAACTATTAGCATTTATAGGGAGAACAAAGGTCCGTTCACTTTAAGGAGATTGCAAGTTTTCGCATCTCTTTTCAACCCTTTTCAAATAGCTCTGTCCTCTCTAGTTGTCAGTAAAATCTTTGAAGTATATAAATGGAAAAGGTTGCAATTGTTAGATTAAAAAGTTTGTTAAAAAGAAAAAAGAAAAAGAAATAATGGAAAAGACAATCGAAAAGGAAAAAAGAATATCGGCAAGTTCGTCGAGGGAGCGAAAAAAGAAAGTAAACGGACAACGTCACTTGTTTTTCAACAATTCGTTAGATAAAGAGAGAGAGAGAGAGAGAGAGAGAGAGAGAGAGAGAGAGAGACAAAGATACGTAATTACTTCTTTTCTCCTCGAAAGAGCTAATTGTAAAATAACCTGGACTTATTAAAAGTACAACGACTGATATTTAGGATTGTAATATCACAATTATGATCAAATACAAAAGTACCTACTTAGCACGGATGGAATACTTTTTCATATCCGTCATTATTATCATCATCATCATCATCATCATCATCATCATTATTATTTTTCTCTTTTTTTTACTCTTTGTTTGTTGTTCGTCTGTCTGTTTGTTTGTATATATTTCTTATACTTTATCGTACCTTTCCTTTCATCTTCTTTCCTTCGTTCTTTTACTTTTTCCTTTTTTCTTCCTTTTTCCCTTTTTTTTCTTTTTTTTTTTTTTTTTATTGTCCCTTTATCTCTCGTACCTTCGTAGATACTTCGTAATACTCGAACGTTTGTCTCATCGTTTCCGCGCGAAAGATCGAATCCAGTGGTAATTAAACCGGTCTTCGAAGGGCACGCTCGAGTGCGCTTTTAATTTCAGCGTGGCTCGATTATCTCGCTCGAGTCGTTGGATGCGTCTACGTTCACGGTTTATATGTATGCATATATCTGTGAATGCACGTGCATACATACATACATACAAACATACATACGTACGTACGTACGTACGTACATACATAATGCGTATGTATGTTTGTTTATATGTATGCATGTATGTAGTTGTGTGTGTGTGTGTGTGTGTGTACATGAGAATGCACATTGAAGAAGTATATCGGTATGATCTCTCACGGAACTTGGAGTGCAAATTCTTCTGACTGCGATGACTCGTCGAGAACCATTCGAACTCCAACAAAGAATGTTCCATCGTGGGCGTTTAACGGTGCGTTTGTTTGTGGGATTAAACGCTTTTGGTCTTTGCTCGTTGACCTATCTCCACGTGTATCCACTGGGGGTTCTCGTGTGTCGCCGTAATAACGCGTTCGAGCTTTTTCCCAAAAATTACTTTAATATGTGTTTACCAGGTAAAGCGAATATTTTTGTCTCTTTCTCTCTCAAAAAAATAAAAAAAAATAAAAAAAAAATAAGCGAATATTAATATTACACGTTACGAAACGTATTAAAACAAATTTCTCGTGATGATTTCTGAAAGCCCGCTAAATGCGGAAATACACGTTTATCGAATAACAAATGGAATTATTAGTTTATTTCCATTGTAAAATAAAATTTCACGTTAGAAAGTATTTGTTGGAATGCAAATATATTTTTCCAACACTCTTTCTAAATCTCTTCGAGCGCGAAAGTTTTGTTCACATTTAACGACCGAATAGAATTTTATCTACATATACAAAAATACCACGAATTATAAAATAAGTTATTGTTACGAAATATATCTATATAGAAAAAAAGGTCAATATTACTTAGTCTTTCAAAGAAAATCAACGTTGAAATATCTTTTGCTTCGAACAGTTAATTGCATTGTATAATACATTTAAAGGAACAGAAATAAAAGAAAGGAAAAACCAACAAAAAAAAAAAGAAGAAGACGCCACGTTGCAATAGTAAGGATACAAAAATGTATGCTCGATCTCTCGAAGCCATTTCCATTCCCCCCACCTCCCTGCGATTTTCGAGTCATCCCGTATAAGAGAATCATCAAAAGTTTGCCAGCAAACATGGCAAATTATCCCACGAAGTTGAAGTAGCCGTATCGAAGAGAAGAAGGTAGAAGGATCGAAATGTGGATCGAGGAAGATGAGTGAGAGAAAGAGAAGGAGAGAGAGAGAGAGAGAGAGAGAGAGAGAGAGAGAGAGAGAGAGAGAGACTGAAGGAGGGTGTGACGTGACCGCAAGGAATATTCTCCAGACGATGGAAGCTCTCGCAATCTTCTCGTGGATTCGATAATTGCCTTGGTTCGTAGTCAGCCGTAACGAGACTACCAGCGTCTCACCGGAAACCGCACTGACCTTGCCACCGGAAGTGACCCGCATTCGAGCGTATCTCCAAGATTATTAGCAACATCACTAGCAACAGAACTTCTCCTCTCTCTCTCTCTCTCTCTCTCTCTTTCTCTTTCTTTCTCTCCTCTTCCCCCTCCCCCATTCCCTTCCTCCTTTTTTACTCAGCGGGATTCAATTTACGAGTTGAAGAGGAAAATGTTGAATCGGAA
Source organism: Dolichovespula saxonica (assembly GCA_911387935.1). Lineage (NCBI taxonomy): Eukaryota > Metazoa > Arthropoda > Insecta > Hymenoptera > Vespidae > Dolichovespula > Dolichovespula saxonica. The sequence continues at coordinate 3,749,777 of OU426995.1, read as the reverse complement.
GTGAAAAGGGAGGGAGATGGGTTAATGTGGGTGGGAGAGTAGTGGTAGTAAGAGGTGAGGGGGGAAAAAATATAAGATAAAGCAAAAAGAAAAAAGATAAAGATGGCGACCGGATAGAAAAGGACGGTACGGTAGAAAGATCGTGTATCTTCGAAAATAGGTGTCGGTGAGGTGCCACTTGGATTGACGTTAATTAAAAGCGCTTCTTCGAGCGGCCCTCGAAAGAGAGATAGAGAGAGAGAGAGAGAGAGAGAGAAACAGAGAGAGAAAGGGTGGGTGGGAGGGAGAAGGAAAAAGAAAGCTTCGAAAGATCTTACGAATCTTCGGGACGAGAGCTACCAGCCGGTGATGCATCGAACGCCCTTATACTCGAACGAAAATGGGAATTTGGTGCTTCTTCTCTTTCCATCTTTTCTTTTTTCCATCCTTTCCTCTTACATCCCCTTTTTCTTTCCTTCTTGCAGAAAGTTTTCTTCTTTCTTCCTTCTCGTCGCCTCTCTCTTTCCTCCTCCTCCTCTTTCAACACCCCTTCCGTTACTTCGTTTTCTCTCTTGCGTGAGAACAGCTCGATGGGTTTTCTAATTTTCTGTTGTAGAAAATTCTTTCCTTCGATATAAATTACGTGAAGATTTTTCTTTTCTTGTTTGTTTTTTCGTTCGTTTTAATTTTTTCTTTTCTATTCTTTTTCTTTCTTCTTTTTTTTTTTTCTACCGACCTGTGGCTCTTACGCGTTGTTATTTTTTTTTTTTGTGAGTTTCTTTTTTTCGTTCTTCTTCACCTTCTTCTTCTCTTTTTTTTCTTTCGTTCGAAATTCGTTCAAGATCTACTTTAAGATCATACACGGTCGAATCTCCTCTCCCCTCGACGAACGAGATTATCCAGTTCCTACAATGTAGAGGGGCTTAATTGATTTCCATGCGTTACTTCTTTCTTCTTTTTTTATTCTTTTCTTTTCTTTTTTTTTCATCTCTCTTTCCAAAGGAACTCTCTCTCTCTCTTTCCAAAGGAACTCTCTCTCTTTCTCTTTCTCTCTCTATTCCTCTCTGTCTTCCCTTTTTTTCTCTCCCCTTTTTTCCCTCTCTCTCTCCCTCTCCCTCTTTATCTCTCGTAAAAAGCATAATCGATAGCTTAATCGAGCGTAATAATTTCCAATATTAAATCTCATCTCGCGTCGGTAACGATCTCGCTTGGGAATAATAAACTCGTTTGTCTAGTCAATCGAGCCGTCCATTGTGCCTATATAATTCGTGTAACCACTTTCTTTCTTTAATATCGATTATTAATTATTACCGTCCGATCGGCGAGATTATCGGTGGGGTTTGATAGAAAATTTGCGACGATCAAATACATATATTTCATATTTTAAATATTTCACAGACAATATCGATGATAAAAATGATCGACCGTAAGGTAATCGAATAATTGATTGTTACGCGTTATGAAAATTTCATTGAGCGCATTATCAAAATACAAAATGTACGACATTAATCTCGCTGATGCGAGAGTTCGCCGTAATTTTTTTTCTTTCCCTTTTTTTCACTCTCTCTCTCTCTCTCTCTCTCTCTCTCTCTCTCTCTCTCTCTCTCTCTCTTTCTCTCTCTTCGGTCATCTTGAATTCTTCTTGGCATGAAACCACCTTACCATGAGTTAATTCGCGTTGAAAAGAAGATTCACGAATGCCGCTCCTCTAGGCACAAAGAAACGCTTTGATTAACTTTCAGTGAGAGAGAGTGAGAGAGACAGAGAGATAGAGAGAGAGAGAGAGAGAGAGAGAGAGAGAGAGAGAGAGAGAGAGAGAGAGAGAAAGCTAACGCAGATTCTCGTCGACAGAGCGAATCTTTTCTTTTTTCTTTCTTTTCATTCTTTTTGGTTTCGTTTCGTTTGGTTCGTTTTTTTACGTTTTTCGTTCTCCTTCTTCTCTATTTTTTTTTTTTTATTTTATGCTGTTTTCTTTTTATTTCTTTCTTGGTTCACTAGCCCCCTCCCTCTTAGCCTCGATCCCTCCTCATCACCTCGTAACTCGTAAGAAAACGTCGTCGGATTAAAATCTTTCGAGATCTTCAAACGTCTTTCGCCGCCGGTTGAAATTCTCCCCATCTCCCTATTTTCCCCAACCCCCTTTAAGAAGACGGTTATTTATCTACTTGGAAATTTCTCTCGAACCAAGTAGAGACATCAATTTTGCTCTCCTCGCTACCTACTCGGTAAGAAAACGTCGAAGAGTCGATTTCGCCTCAAAGGATCTTTCACTCTTTTTTCGTTCTATCTTCTTTTTCTTTTTATTTATTTATTTATTTTTTTTATTTCGTTAAGCAAAGCGAAAGAACGTTTCTCCCTCATTGAACTCCGTTGAGAACTTATATAAACGTATCATTGCGATACGTTTGAAACATACTTATTAGTTTTAAACATTATTGCAATCAATATTTTAATATTTGTGATCTTTATAAGACTAAGACAAAAACAAAACGAAAAATAAGAGAAGAAGAAAATAAAAAGAATAAACGAATTTCATAAATAAGCAGATGAACGAAAGATGTTTTATAAAATTTTTTGTAAACTATATGTATTTTGTAATATATATATATCGTATATTACGTTGTGTGAAATTATTCTCATCTGACTTTGTTATCGATGATCCTTTTAATCGTATCACGCGATAACCGAACGAAAGACGAGGATATAAAAATGAAATCAAGATGATCGATTAATCAGGTATGAAAGGATGGACCGGATTTCGATGGTTATCCTCGACATTTCTTCGTTTACGAGATGGCTCTCGTCCCTCCGCACCCTTTCCCCCTCTACCACCATCCCTTTTCACTTCCTTTACCAAACCCTCTTCTCCCTATTCCATTCCTCTTCTTTTCCTCTTCTCATGGGAGACAAAGAGTAAAAATGAAGATTAACAGAGGAAGCGGGAAATCTCTTCCATCATTGTCGATGTTACCGAAGAAAGATTGCAGGCCGCGTGGTTGTGTTGGTGGTGGTGATATGGTGGTGATGGTAGTGATGGTGGTGGTGGTTGTATGCGACGTCACGTTAAAAGGACAACGCACGAGATATCTTCTCGTAACGATCCCAGAGCCACCTGTGATACGTATTACCCTTTCAATGGCCTCACCTCACTTGGCAAAGTAACAATAAAGAATAATGGAAAATGAAGATGATGGGAGATGAGATTACTTTTGGGATTTTCTTAACGGGACTTATATAAAGGGCGTACCCTTGGTGTAATATCTGTGAGAACACAGGTTCATGGGTAATCTATGGCCTTTGATAAATGAGATCGCGAGATGAATCTCGATCTTAAAGAAGGCTAAACGTTTTCTTTCGCAGAATAAATAAATTGTTACCTAATGATCTTTACATCTGTGAGATTGATTATGTGTACATGAAATATTTCGTTCTGATCAAGGATGAAACCGATGATAATTTTTCTACGTGCCTGAAATACTTCGTTCTTATCAAATATTAAATCGATGATAATTTTTCCCATGTACACGAAATACTTCGTACTGATCAAATATGAAACAGATGATAATAATTTTTCCATGTACCTGAAAGACTTCGTTCTGATCAAATATGAAACGGATGATAATTTTTCTGCGTACCTGAAATATTTCGTTCTGATCAAAGATGATCGAAGAATCGTCAAGGAGTTAAACAAGAAAAAATGTCGGATAGTTAAACAATTTTAAGATGAATTAATTTTACATCTTCACCCTCATCATTCTTTTCTCCCCCGTTTACCGCAATCTCCCTGTAGTTTTCGAATTTAAAGACTTCATCGAGATAAACGTATAGCATCCCGTGGATGTCTAACCGAGGTTATCAAGTTTGGAAGAGTCGGATGAGAGAGAGAGAGAGAGAGAGAGAGAGAGAGAGAGAGAGAGAAAGGGGTGAAATGGAAAATGAAGAAAGGAAGAAAGGTAAGAAGGAAGGAAAGAAGGAAGGAAGGAAGTAAAGAGAAAGGAGAAAGGAATTTCCTGAAAGTAATTTATTGAAACGCATTAAAGTTTGTTGCTTTTATTGGAAGGCCTCCGGGTCGCCAGGCTGCTGTTGGCTACGTAACGTATTCGCCACCACATCGTAAAGCCTCCCCCTCCCCCTCACACCCCACCCCTTCCTCCCCCTCGTGTTAAAGAAGGTTGTTGATTTATGCGAGTTGGAAAACTTTATTAACTTTCTGTCAAGGTACGTGTTGCTGGGAGAAAAGGTGTAGCGTGGAGTAGTAAGAAGTGAAAAAGAGAGAAGAAAGAGCCTGGCGAGGCTAGAAAGAGAGGCTGGGAGAATCCGCGCGAAGGAAATGTCAGACAAGTTCAAAAACATGCCACGGCATGTTGGCTTGTTAAAATGTCGCTTGAGACTAGGCACTTGTAATTGCCGACTTCAATTTTGAATCTTTGCGACTTTCTATAATGACATACATATTTACATACGTACGTAGATATGTACATACATACATACATGCTTACATACATATATATGTGTGTGTGTGTGTGTGTATAATGACATATATAAATATTTTTATAGGTATAAGGTTGGCTATAATGATAAGTACAATGGCATATATAGGTGTAACGAAGAAAAAGAAACAATATACTTTGTTAATGTTAATTTTTAAAAGTCGATAGTTCCTCATTGCTTGTTGTACTTGTTATTATTATTATTTTTTTTTTGTTACTTGAAACCCTTCTTTTATCTTCTCTTTCTTCTTCTTCCTCTTTTTCTTTTTCTTCTCATTTAAAGCCTTCCCCCATTTCTCTCTCTCTCCCTCTCTTTCTCCTTCATAACTTATCCTAAGCCTATTGAGTCGTCTCAACAAAATAATACATTTTCCCCGACTAATCCACGACGGATGTGTCGCAACCGTTAGGCTTTTCCTCCGAATGTTTCGAATTACGCGCCATTCCGTGTGCGACCTCGACTCCCAGCGCGCAACTATAGTATATACCATAAACGTAACCGTAATCCTAAATAACGAAGAAGAAACTTTTTTAACGTGCTGCTGCGTCAGCTTCTAGCTGAATCCAAGGTGAAACCGCTCGAGGATTTCGAAGTTGGATTCGAGACCAGATTTCTCTATATTTCTTGCTTTTAATCTTCTCCTTCCACCGTTCTTGATTAAAGAATCTCACTTTCGACCTTTCGACGACCTTTCCGACGATACGTTCTCCGAGAAAGGAAGAAAGAAAAAGAAAAGAGGAGAGAGAGAGAGAGAGAAAGATAGAGAGAGTGTGTATTAGTTTCAAGTAATTAGTTTCGAGTCTGTCGATGACACTCGCTCGTCGATAACAGGATAGTAGAATAAAAAAGGAACAAATAGAAGAGAAAAATATATATATCGGTACGATTGATAATTTTCATATTGCGAGATGTGTTAACTTTAATTTCGAATATGCGATTTTGAACGCATTGACAACGTATCTGTAACTGTAACTTTAACATCTCTCTCTCTCTCTACATATATATATATATATATATATATATATATATATATATATTATGTATCTATCTATCTATCTATCTATCTATTTTTGTATCTATTTCTTTCTCTCGCTCGCTCGCTCGCTCACTCGGTTTCTCTTTCTCTTTCTCTACCTCCCTCTACGATCCAGTTTCAATTTAATCGTAATCGGATAACCGAGACCATCACGCCGTTCCTGAAACAATAACGAATTTTCGAAACGAAACATCGCGTTGCGAGTGATCAATTTGAAATTCCCCGGTGGATTCGATGTAGCAGTATGTTAAAGTTATAAACTAAAATTACTTCGAATAGTTTGTTCGTTCTTTTTTCTTTTTGTTTTTTCTTTCTTCCTTTTCTTTGTGTCTTTGTTTTTCTTTCATTCTATTTTTATATGTTTATATATGTATATATATATATATATATATATATATATATATATATATATATATATTTTACTTAACGAATCCCTTTTTCAACGTATGTACAATACATCATTGATTCGGATCATGCGATTATAGTAAGGTATTTTTTAACGTTTCAAAAAATGTAGATACGAATGTAATGAAAAAAAAAGAAAAAAAAAACATAAAAGAAAAGAAAAAAAGAGTTTTGGCACGATAGATGGTCTTACCAATGTACATACGTATAAGTTGTTGATTTGATGGTACCACATCGCTTAGTAATAGTTGGGCAAAATTGTAGATTGAAGACTTGGCGAGACGAGAATGATAGAAATAAAGAAAGATAGAGACAGATAGAGAGAGAGAGAGAGAGAGAGAGAGAGAGAGAGAGAGAGAGAGAGAAGATTTATAAGGTATAGGAGCTGGAGTAAATCATTTCAGTAAGTCATCTTACGAGCAGAAGGTGCGGAGCCAATGCAAACACCTATTGCGACCACGAGGAAGACAAACATGGAAGAGCTAGAAAGGGAAAGAGAAAGAAAGGGAGAGAGAGAGAGAGAGAGAGAGAGAGAGAGAGAGAGAGAGAGAGAGAGAGAGAGAGAGAGGGAGAGAGAGAGTTGTTCCTACGAACTTGCTAACTCACTTACTTATGCACAGAGCACTTCCATCACCCTCCTTTCTCCCACTCACTTCATCGTCTCGAAGGTGGTGGATAGCTCTTACAAAGCAAGCGGCAAAGCGGTTGCCTGATGATCCGAAGTCCGTAGAAACAGCTGACCCATGTGATTCTCAAGCATGTTGTGTGTGTGTGTGTATGTGCGTGCGACGAGTTCACGCGAGCGAGAAGTACTTCTCTGGTTGGAGATTTCAGAAGCACTTTCGCGAACGAATGTTTATCCTACGTTGAAGTGTCCGACAACGAAAGTCGAAGAAAAACAAGGGATTCGCACGATACCTTATCTGTGTGCAGATATATATATATATATATATATATGGATGTATGCATGTTGCATATATACGTGTGTGTTTCGTTCTATATGTATTCTAAGCCTATACATATGTATATACAACGAAATGTTAACGCTAGGAATTGAAGAAACGCGACCGTTGCGTTCCTATTTTATGTGATTCAAGAAGGAAACAACAAGAATACCTATGGCAGTAGGTACGCGTTAAAATATGTATAGACTTGCTTTTTCTCTCTTTCTCTCTCTCTCTCTCTCTTTTTACTTCTTTTTCTCTTTTCCATTATGTAACCTCCCCGCCCTCAACAGAGAGCTTTGTTGTACTCCGTGGTAATGTTGCTTTTGTGAATAACGTCGGAAGGCGGTTCATTGTTGAAGGCGTAAGAAAAAGGATAAAAGTTTCTGAGTACCTTTAGAAAACTAAAAAGAGAGAGAGAGAGAGAGAGAGAGAGAGAGAGAGACATTGTTGGCTGAGAGGGGTGCTGGAGGAGGTCGAAAGATATAAGAAGGAATAAGGTGTGTATGTATACCTTGAGTTAACGCGAGGATAGCGACTAAAGAAGACGGAGAGTCGTCGACTTTTGCCTCGAAGTTGAACTAACCTCTGAAGAAGAGAAAATTGTAAGCTTTCCTCGGATGAAAGAGAGAGGAGGGTATCGTTGAAAAATATTTTTATGGTTTAAGCTTTGTAAATGGTCACACCATCGCTACACAACCTAATTATTTTCATTGTGCCGAGATAGAATGTTGAGTAGGGAAGCGAACAACGTTGAGAAAATATTTTTCGAACGAATTTGATCAACGATTTAAATTATTCATAATTATTAATTAATTTCGAATAAACAGTACGATTGTATCTCGTTTTATTTCCTTCGTTCGTATCCAAAGTTCATGGATGGGAGTTCATCAATAGATAATATATATATATATCACTAGTTGTGTACACCTCAAAATAATTTTAAGTTGTGCACTTGGGGCACGCTACACCCCAGGCACTTCGAACAGCTCTCTCATTTATACGGAATGAATAATTTTTACTCCAAATAAATACTATATATTCTTTGATGCTTCGGAAATAATAATCAGTAGATTTGAAAACACGCATTTCCAATTCTGTCATTATAGAAAAAAAAAAAAAAAAAAAAAAAAAATAAAAAATTCATCAATCGTGCAATGCGCAAATTGTTTTAATCGAGCTTAAAGTTGTTCTAGGGTGTCCTACAAACATACACACACACACACACACACATACAATATATATATGATGTAATAATCCGATCCGAGTCAATACAAGAGTTAACCAAATTTTTATTTCCCATGGAATATATTATAAAGTTCTTTCATTGAGTGAGAGGACACATACACACGTATATATGCAGACGCACACACACGCGCGCGCGCGTTGCAAGTAACTTAACGTACCTTTGGTACGACGATCTCCTTATAACCGTGACGTCGTCGTCGGCTGGCGTTGAACGATTAAAATGAAATATCCTCGGAGTTAGGTGGAAAATCGTAGGACGTAAATTCTCGTTTCGTGGAGTTTAAACGGTGATCACCGCTCGGCCAGCTGCACGTTCTAATTACCGTTAGACTCGTCCACCACGCCGTTGGGGATGAAAATTTTCGGCCCCCTCTCCTCCGTCCTTCGCCCCTCCCCAACCCCCAATCCCCTCCCCGTACTTCTGGAGTCGAGTTTTACTTGATGAAACGATGAAAACTTCTTATTCGAACTATGATTCTCATTGGCTTTATCGAAATTTTCGTACGTTCCTGTGTTACCTACGTTCGCTCGTTCGTTCATCTTTCTTAACGGTTAGGTTCAACGGAAATTAAAGAGTTCAGCAAAAGAATCTTCCAGACAGAAAGAGAGAGAGAAAGAAAGAGAGATCCTTTTCAAAGATCGCGAATGGTCGTTGAAGAGAATAGGGGAAAAAAAAATCTCGTGCTCGTTAGAAGCAACCACGTTGTTGGTTAGACGGTTTGCGATGAAATTCCACAAGTTCTCGTTCTAGTAAAGGCTCTAAGCGGACGTTTATCGGGATATGCTTGCAGATTTAAAGGAAGGAACCGGATTCTTCGGAGTGGCTAGAGGGTTAGAGGGAGGAGGAGGAGGGTACACACTCGGTCGTCTGTATGTAATGGCGCTCTTAAGAGCGAGTTTATCGTGCGATCCGATGTTTAGACTGCTTAAGTCACTCCTCTCCGTCTTCTTTATCTTTTCCTTTCTCTCTCTCTCTCTCTCTCTCTCTCTCTCTCTCTCTCTCTCTCTCTTTCACTCTCAGTTATTCACTCACTCATTCAGTCAGTCAGTCACTCGCTCACTCACTCACTCACTCACTCTTATTCATCGCTGAACGTATTTATTCATGCACCGTGTGGATACCGGTATGTAAATACAAGTTACGGTTCTCCAACTCCGGCGAAGAGAGAGAGAGAGAGAGAGAGAGAGAGAGAGAGAGAGCTCGGCCACCAGAGCCGGTCACGCGTCGATCTGTGTATTAACGTTCTCTCGGCTAAGGGACGAGGCGCCTTCGTCACCTTACATCGCACCTCGATCTTGAAAATTCTTTATTTACTTTAATGGTAAATATTATAAACGTTCGATCAATCGAATCGTCTGATTCGATGTACTTTTCAAAGAGATATTCCGAAGAGTTGGTCGATGTTAAATATCTATTTCTCTCTCTCTCTCTCTCTCTCTCTCTCTCTCTCTCTCTCTCCAGGTGTGCGTGCGCGAATTTTATATATTAAATTAACGAAAGCATCGATAAAATTTTTCAAACGATACCGAACAAAAATCCAAACATTTTTTTCTTTTTGTTACGATATTACGAGACGAAATACAGGACTATCCTGTTTGAAATACGTTCCTTTATGGTTTCTCTTATTTCTTTCTTTTTTTATTCTTCTCTTTATTTTTCCTTTGATTTTTTTTTTTTAACTCGGACGAGCTCACGGAGTTGGCCTTAGGTATACCATTTGTTCTCTTTTTCTCGTTCATTCTGAGATGTTCTATCGTTACAGTAAGGTCTGAGAGAAACAAAAAGAAATAGAGAGACAGAGAAAGAGAGAGAGAGAGAGAGAGATAACTGCATCGAAAAAAGAAAAAGAAAAAGGAAAAGAAAAAGAAAAAAAGAAAAAAAAAGAAAAAGAAAAGAAGAAGAAGAAAGAGGACGACGCCTTAACTCTGGCATGCAGTAATGGAGCCACGTTTTCTCCCGAGCGTTGAGAATTATTTACTCATGCTGAGAATGCGGTGGGCCTCGTAAGAGCATGCCCGAGGTCTCACCTAACCGACGACCACGGGGTAATCCGCATCGAGAGATTCAGCGACCGAAAGGAGACCCCTCTGGCGTTTACTTCTCTCTCTCTCTCTCTCTCTCTCTCTCTCTCTCTCTCTCTCCTCTTTTTCTCTCTTTCATTCACTCATTCTTTTCCTCTCTCTCTCTCCCTCTTTCTCTCTTTTCCTCTTTCGAGTACTCCCTTAAACCTTGGTTTCTTCCGCTACGAAGATATCATTACGCAGATAAAACCGCATTGCTGAAAGGCTCTCTGGCTAATCGACTCCTTTGCCAAGAGTCTCTTGTACCTTCCTACCTTCCTCGAAAGGCGTGTTTCCTCGAAATCTCTTGGTGCGCGCGTAGAATAACCGATTTTGAAGCGTTTTCAAAGCCCATACCGATAAGAAGAGAGAAAAGAGAGAGAGAGAGAGAGAGAGAGAGAGAGAGAGATAGAGAGAGATGGTGTTGTTAATCAGAATTGATATTAAACATTTACTTGAATGGATCGTACTTTTTATGACAGTAAAAATTTAAGAGAAGAAGAGAGAGGATAGGTGGTGTTGTTAATATGAATTGATATTAAACATTGGCTTGAATGGATCGTACTTTTTAAACGAGTAAAAATTTAAGAGAAAGAGAAGGAGAGTGTGTGTATGAGAGAGGGAGAGATAATTGGTGTTGTTAAAAATAATTGATATTAAACATTGGCTTGAATGGAACGTATTTTTAATATAATTAGATCTTTTAACATTGATTCGAATGGATCGTAGAAGGGAATGGATTTGATTATTATCGCACTGAATTAATTCTCTCGTCGGTTAAGATATAATACAAGAGGCGGGGATGGGTGGGGGAGGAGAAAAACATTTAATTTACAATACAAATTTTGTATTTTTATATTACGTACAAATTGTATTTTAAAATACTCGTTACGTTAATACGTATACAAGTGAAAATTAAAATTTTGCGAGAGAGAAACTACGTGAGGAAATTTGAACGACGCGTAGCTGACCGGGATTAGAGTAGAGCGAGGAACACGCGCACACACACACACACACTGAAAGAGAGAGTGAGAGAGAGAGAGAGAGAGAGAGAGAGAGAGAGAGAGGGAGGAAGGGTTGGATGGATTTATGAGATGTTATTTTTAAAAATACTCGCGATTCACGATCTTCTTACCGGATCTCTAGGTTTCGATCAAAAGAGAGAAAGAATCCCTTTCTCGAACGAAAGAACGAACGAACGAAATCCCGGGTCGTTGGTATTTTATTGTCAAAGCAAAAAGATCGCTATATTGTCCGACCGAAATCTTGCCGAGAACTGTCAGCGAAACCCGTAGGGAAACAGCTTGGACCATAAATCGGTTGAGTCGCATAAATTGCTTTCGAAGGGGGAGAAGATCCCGTCGTTCTCCCCGTGAACCGAACGAAACGTGAATTTTTACGTTGAGTTTAGCAAAAGTCTAGTTGCGCCTTGGTATCGCCGAGGGAAAGAGTTTGAATCTGAGCTACTTTGCATCCTTCGGAAGAGAAGGCAGCGCCTTCGCGGGAGAGCGTTCGGATAATTGGACCGGTCTCTCGATAATGGGCTTTGTCCTTCTTTGCCTGGTGACAAACGTCTTGGACTCTCGGCACGTAAAGAAAAAGAGAGAGAGAGAGAGAGAGAGAGAGAGAGAGAGAGAGAAAGAGTGAGGCGGGCACAAAGGACAAAATGAAAGAAAAAAGAAAGAGACGGAGACTAAGGAGACTCTTGCAAACATAATGCTATCGAAAGTTGACCATCCGAGTGAGAGCGAACACAGAACGGGCAAAATAAAAGAATAAAATGACAACAGGAGGGTAAGGTAAAGTTAACTTGATGAACGTGGTAGTTTATCTGTTTTATATCCTCTCTCTCTCTCTCTCTCTCTCTCTTCTAGCACCATCTTCGTCCGAATTGTGCGTGTGTAACAACATGTACTGGCCAAAACTCGGAGTGCTCGAATTTTCTCCCAATTTCTCTGATAATTTTATTTTACCCTTTTAATACGCGCCGCTTCTGATTTTATCTGAGCCAACGTTCGAAGAACCGCCATCGTTCCCTTTTGTTCGGCCCGTTTCTTCTTGATATTAGATAACGCAAAACTTCGAAATAAGTTCGATGGGAACTTGTTTGATGGCCTACGTCTAACTTGGACCAACTGAACCTTGAAAATTTACTACTTTTTTCTAGTTCCTTTTTTTTTATTTTGTTTAATCGGTATTCATAGAAATGATACAAACAACTTCGTTATTAAGAATACTAATAATGAATCGCTTTTAACCAAGGGATTCATGGTCGGACATTCCATGTTTTTAGAATCGTAAAGATGTCTACGCCTATGGGAAGTAGGAGGAGGGGGAGGAAGAAATGGGGAGGGGATTGAAGGAGGAAATCAACCCTTGCTTTTTGTATCCTACCGAAACGCATTTTCTCCATTCTGTTGTTATTTATTGGCTAACATACTCCGTGCGTTCGCAAGTCCGTCGAAGGGTGGGGGAAGAAAGGGGGGGGGCGGACCGAGAAAGTTCTCTTTCGAAAAGGGCGAACCCGAGGTTGATTTATAGTCTCACATCGTCGGTATTTGAGTAGCGTAATGTAAGCAGTATTTTACGGAAAAGACAATGTTTCCGTTGTATACCTCTTCGGCATTGGTTAGGGTATATATATATATATATATATATATATATATATATATATATATATATATACACCTTCGCGTTCTAAGATCACTATCTTCTTCAAAGTTATGACTTTTCGTTCGAGGATTATTATTGGTTTTAACCTTAGCCCGTAGCTTTCGAATACGTTCGAGTGTGTGCGTGGCATCTAAAAAGGTACGTTAATATTTCACTTTCAAGCGAGTATCTTTACCACTTATTCGTCTCATAAATATCGTCGTGATCTTATAGTTCTCTACAGTTGGGGGGTTTAGCTCATAATTATCAGATATGTATTATGACATTTTTGACGTTCCTCGATATGTTTTCCCTTATAAGAGGTAAAAGTTACAGGGGTTAGAGAGAGAGAGAGAGAGAGAGAGAGAGAGAGAGAACCAGGATATTGGTATTAACCAATAATAAATGCGTAATTATTTCTACCTTTTCGGATAACCGTTGAATTCCAATCTTCGGAAATATCGAATACCTACGGTGAGGTAACGTCACGTCGACGGTAAATAATATTTCATGCGTATATAACGTTGGCCTCTATAAATCACGCAACAACATGCCACGGGGAAATTGAACTTTTGTGGATTACTTATACATCTGTGATTATTCCTGTCGATGGTATTGCGAACGAACGAACGAACAAACGAACGAAAAAAAGAGAGAAAAAATAATAAAAGGAAAGAAAGACATATTGGGATATTCAATGCGTAACGATAAATATCACGGGGATATACGACAAAATCTAAGTAGAAATCAAACAAGAATGATCTAAGTGTTAATCAAACGTGACATTATCAACGAGATTATTGCCTTGGAAGTTCGCCGATGCGCGTGTTTGGTCTGTATGTTTGTGTATTTAATTTAATCAAGGATGTCATCAACAAGTAAGTCGGACAACTTCGTTAAGTTGAGTTACTTAGATTCTCTCTCTCTTTCTCTTTTGTTTGCAAACCACTGTCCGAAAACTTGAGTTTTCGTGAGCGTTTAGACGTCGGCGAGAAGGTCCGCTCGTAAATTTTCTCACGTTAACAGCACACATGCGGCGGTGCTTAAACAACGACTAAGAAAGTTGGTCATAGAGGAACTTATAGAGGTGGTAGTAGTAGTAGTAATAGTAATAGTAGTAATAGTGGCAATAATAGTAGTAGTAGTAGTGGTAGTAGTAGTAGTATAGTAACCGAGGCTGATCGTGTTACAAAGTAGCTCGGTAGAATTATTAGCGTTCTACCCTTTTATATTTTCTTCCTCTTCCTCTTCTTCTTCTTCTTTCCTTTGTCCTCTTTCATTCTTCGAGTAGAACCCTTCTTACACCCCCTAACCATCTCATCGCTTGAGTTCTTTTTTTTTTACAAACAATCCTTTCTACACTCTCAAGTCATTTCGATAATTTTGAGAAACCGAGATAAAGGAGGCATAAGAAGAAGAAGAAGGAGAGGAAGAGGAAGAGGAAGAAGGAGAAATATTGACGAGTAACGTAATTTCGATCAGAGAAAGAAGAGAACCTAAGTCAGACACAATCTCTCGATAGGCTTGTGCTCGTCGGCAGGTAGGTACCGCAATTACGGTAATGTTATGCGCGCTAATTGGAGGATTTTCTGCAGAGCCGATAAAAACGAGATTACTCCATGGCCAAGTCGATTTTAATATATCGGATATCCAAGAAATTGGCTATTGACGTACTTCTCTCTCTCTTTCTCTCTCTTTTTTATCTCGAGTCTCACGTTTCCGTCATTATCTACAGGCAAAAGCCCGGGAATTATTGGCGATATAATTTCGGCCACACCGATTAGCTCCCATGGATGTGAATTTTAATCAACGTCGCGCGATCGAATCAGACTCGATCGTTTAATATTACGCTTTTTTTCCCCCCGTGGACTTAACGGCTCTGTAACACCCATTCGACCTCGTCGTTTTATCATCAACGAGTAATTTAATATTGTATATTGATCGTGAACAAACATTATATTGCCTTTTGATTTTCCCAACTACTGGGAGAGAATTAGGATTAAAAGAAGATTCGACTATATATATGATATGTCAAATATATATGTGTGTATATATATATATATATATATATATATATATATATATATATATATACATATATATACATATATATACATATATATACATATATATATCATATTTCAAATATATTTTCTATTTCTTTCTTTCTTTTTTTTGTTCTTTTCTTTTTATTTTATTATTGTATATATATTTTTAATTTATTTTTTTTTCCTTTCTTTCTTTCTTTCTTTTCTCTCTTCTTCTTCAACTTTTTCTGATTTTCCAAAAAGCTGATAGTATAGATCGAAAATATTAGAATAATTAAGTTTTGCTCGTCTAGTTTATGCATGTTGAAATATGTTCTGCAATAAAGAGTAGAAAAGTGAGTGAGTGAGTGAGTGAGTGAGAGAGAGAGAGAGAGAGGGAGAGAGAGAGAGAGAGAGAGAGCGAAAACGCAAACGATTCTTGGCGAGGACGTGCGAGCAGAAACCAACCACCGTGAGCACAATGCGCATTTAGGTGTGGGCGTAAGTAATGTATGCTCACATTGTTTACCGTCACCTTGGCGTGTCGCTCTGAGGTACGGTACACGACAAACAGGAATACGCATGTGTGAACGGTATGTCTGTATGTACATACATACATGTGTAAATGTATGCGTATGTGTGTGTGTGTTTCTGTGGACTTTATGTGTACGTACATATGTATGTACCATGTACCTCGACAAAGAAGTGGAATAAAAGTTTCATTTCTTTGAACCGAGGAAAAAATAAATTTACTTTCAATTTTTCTCTTTTTTTTTACTCTTTCTTTTTCTTCTTTTTTTTTATTTATTCGTTTATTTATAAATTTAATAATAAAATAATAAATTATTTTTATTTTTTTTTTTATTAAAACAATACGTTATTATTATTCTCACAATTATTTTATTTATTAAAACGATACATTGTTTTTTTATTATCTACTTCGACTACGCTCGATAGATAAGAAAGTCATTAAAGATTCATTGAATTTTAATTGTCGAAACGCTTGATAATTTTTTTTTTGACTGTGTCACGAATGAAATACAATAGAAGTTATATCAATGCTATATAATTTAATAATATATAGGATAATAATAATATTCCTGTATTAGCGCGCGAGCGCGTGCGCGCGTGTATGTACGTACAATTAAGTTGGCGAGATAAGAGAATTGCATGCATGTACGGCGAATATCGTATCTAATGACGTAAACGTGCTGGGATTTCAGCGTTATTATTAATTCGTAAGTGATATTATACCTGGTGGTTCTAAAGTAAAATGATTTTATCAATTTAGGTGTTAATTGTGTCATGGTAATATTAACCATCACCTTCCTGGTCCCAGACATTAGTAAATTGTAATTTCGTACCGCAGCGGTTCTATGGTATGGTATATGGTATGCCTATGACAGAGGAAGGATCGAAATTATAATTTAATCGTCAATTTTATGTTGCACTTACGAATAATTACGTATTACTCGAATACGTAATTATGCTGAGCACACATCATACCCAGCCGCGATTGCAATCAAACGCATAATTTCGTTGCTGGTACGATTTGCGTACAGTACAATTCAAATTTATCGTCGCGTTTTCATCATCATTCTTTTACTATTTTCTTTTCTCTTTTTATTTCATTTATTTAATTATTTATTAAAATCTTAAAACGAATTATATATATATATATATATATATATATATATATATATATATATAACATAACGTTTATTAGCTTATTTATTTATAAAATTAGAATTTCCATAGAGATATCTCAGTGTTCAATTATAAATTCAACGAAAGTTCAAAGTACCCATTGCTCTTATATAAATAGCATTATTCTCGTGGTATTGGATTTCTCTAGGAATAGAATTAGTAACATCTCTCGCCAACAGATGGCCGGAGTAAACATATCGATTCTCGAATACGAAACGTTCCTACGAATGATAGATCTATCCGACGAACTGGAAGATTTGTTAAGATCATACTTCACAGGATCATTTCTGTAGTATATCTTCGGATCTGCTCTGCGAAACGCTGAGTTGATGCAACCACGACGATGAGATATAGCTCTCTTTCTTGAGCGTGAGGACGACTTCGTAATCTGAATTACAGTCAGATTGTGTAGTCATCGATGATCGTTCACCCTCTTTACTTAGTGAAGGGGGCTATGGGAAGTAGAGTTTTCTGAGTGGTCTTTTTTATTATTAATTTTAAGCAAAAGTTTCAAGCGCCTACGGTGGATGGAGGGAATTTATAAATTACTAGAAGTATAGAGAAATATTTCTAATTTATTTCTTTTTAAATCTTTTTTAAAGCTGGGAAGGAAATTAAGAGTGACTTTGCTATTGCAAAGTATATGTAATAATGTGTATAATATATTTATGTATATTTTTTCTAAATGACAAAAAACATTATTGCTCCTTTTTTTTTATATATACTTTGCTAATAAAAAAAAGTAAGGGGAAAGAATAAATCTTGCTAAATTGTGTATATATATATATCTTTTAGTTTATAACTTTTGCAAATTAAAAAAAAGTAGGGCAAAAATTAACTTCTTGGTCTATACTACATGAATATTATTTTCTATCCACGTTTAACATACATAATATATATATACACACACACATATATATATATATATATATATATATATATATATACACATATTAATTAAAAGGAGTTTTGTTATGTCTACATAGATATATTTTACAAATGAGGAAAAAAAAAGTCGTTTTCTTGTCCGCAGTCGGTAGGACTCGAACCTACGCTCCCAGAGGGAATCTGATTTCTAGTCAGACGCCTTAACCACTCGGCCACGACTGCTGATTGGATATTTGTTGTCTTATATTTTATCATATATATCGTTATTATACATTATCAACAAATTATATAAATATTTTAAAGAAAATTATCGTTTTTTTATATATTTATATTTTATACTATTTTTATACATACAATTTCTTAAATAGATATAATTTTTATATCTACAAATTAATATTATTTTTATAAGACTACATCTTTATTAGCACACGACGACGCTTAATAATACGGAAGAGAGAGAAAGAGAGAGAGAGAGAGAGAGAGAGAGAGAGAGAGAGAGAGAGAGAGAGAGAGAGAGAGAGAGAGAGAGAGAGAGAGAGAGAGAGGAAATGCTTCGAACAACAATATAAAAATAGACCGTTTCGATATTATCGACAATAGCGTGGCTGCAGCAATAATATCATCGAATCTTTTCTCGAGTGGCTCGTTTCAAAGGAGCTCTTCCCTCTCTATCTCTCTCTCTCTCTTTCTCTCTCTCTCTCTCTCTCTCTTTCTCTCTCTATCGTTTCGAAGTATAAGCGAAAAGAAAAATGGGGTGTGTTGACACAGCAATAACCGGACGACGACGTGCAATCTAAATTTCGAGATCTGCACTATATTGACCCTTGACCTTTAAGAGGAAAATGGGGTTATCGACGATAGCAATCGTGATTTATTGAAAAATATATTACAGAGAAAGGAGGAGAGAGAGAGAGAGAGAAAGAGAGAGAGATAACGAAGTTCTTTAAAATTTACAATATTATCCTAATTGTTCTATCTGTTTTTGTTTTCTCATATGTCACTATTTTCACTCTTTTATAGATAAATATAAGTAATAAATGATATCGGTTTGATCATTTATCATACGATAGTGTGTAATACGGAGTATCTCGTTAATGACATAATAAATATTAATCGATAATAAAGATTACAGATATACGTAAATTGTACGTTCGTACAATTCGTCAATGCATATACGAGAGAAAGGGCGATGGCTCATTATTGAAATTATTAACGACTCATTAGCGTTTATGCAACAATTTATTGTTCTTGTTATTGTTTTTATTATTATTATTATTATTATTATTATTATTATTATTATTATTATTATTATTATTATTATTATTGTTATTATTGCTATCATTGTTATCATATTCATCGTCATCATTATTATATGTCATAAGCAACGACGAACTATTCAAATTCGAAGAATGTAAATCTACGAATACTCTATATACTCGATATTATAACAATTTCGAAACTCTAATGAACGAAATGCCGCTTTAATATTTTATAATACTATTCCGATACGACGTAAAAATTATTGAATTAGTACATTTTACCTATCGGATTTTCAGCTTTCCCATTGAATGCGAAAATTCATGGACTTGTTAATACTTCTTCCTTCATATTCTTAACAAATAGAACGGTTCGATATACGGTATAGCCTGGGAGCTATATCGGCTCATTAAAAATTATTACGATCGCTTCATTTGACGTTCCATTGGTAGGAAATCGTAGTAGTGGAGAGTAGAAAAGGGGACAAGAGGAGTGGAGAGGAGAGGAGAAGAGAGCTGACCGACCGGTTCATAAACGCGGAAAAGAGGGGTTGGTTGGAGGAAGAGGGGTAGTAAAAAAAAAACGATACACGTGCATACCTTGGAGAAAAATTGAAGCCCCTTGGGAGAGTGAAAAAGCTTTCGTCTATTTGTTTTTTGACTTTACGTTTAGTAGGTACTCTCCAATGGAATTATAAAACACGATATATACGGTGCTTATTAATTTCAAAAGAAGTTAAATATTAAACGAGCCCGATTTCAAATATAACCGGGATAAGGTATGATAAAGAGAGGAAGCTATTACATTGATCCGTTTTAATTAATAAATTATTCGTCTTGAAATAGAGACAGAGAGAGAGAGAGAGAGAGAGAGAGAGAGAGAGAGAGAGAGAGAGAACTAATAATTATTTATTTAAAGAAGGATAATCTCTTAAATATATCAATAGTATCTGGACCAATGTTTACGCATTCCTATTGATGAAAGAACCATGGATAATCATGAAAATTTGTTTCCATAATGATAAACAGCAACGATCAGAATAAGAGAGAAAGAGAGAGAGAGAAGTGGGGATGGCGTTTGTGTATGTGTGTTTCTGTGTGCATTGCTTGTCGATAACTTTTAGTCAAACTAACTTCGTAATATCCTTTTCTAGTCTAGGGAAGTTAATGGTAGTGCGAGCATTATTTTCACGGTAAACGTTTCATCGTTAACTTCGTACCGGTCGAGGGCAAAAGCTATATTTAACAACAAACAGTTAGCTAACGTGTACGTATTTCTACGTGTACGTAGTTACGTACGTACGTACGTACGCTAGATACGTTTGTACGTGTATACGAAGAGGACGGGAGGAGGGCATTGAGGTCAACGAGGTAGTGAGTCTCGTCAGGGGTTGACAGGTTCACATCGACGGACTTGCCTATATTCGCTTCGTATACCTTGTCACATATAGTTCTACGATTTACAATAGTTGTTAATATGCAGTCAACAATATGTGTTGCATTCACGTTGACACCCTGTCACGTCAGTTTCTAGTCGACTCTCTCTCTTTACAAATTGTAAATAGAAGTTTGGCTACGTGTAATGACATTTTTTCTTCCTTCTTTTTTTTTCCTCAAAATTTCTCGATTCGTTAATAACTCAGTTAACCCACCCTCCCTGAAATACGAATCATTGAATAGTTCCAAATGATTAAATAAAGATAAATCGTTACAACGATAATAACGTTAGCGAACGGTTATACTTGAAAATGTTCATAGATTTAGGTTGGATCAGAATTCGTTTGTTAATTTTCTTTTTTTTTGTCACTGCGAAGATAAGATTGATACATAATATGTGACCATGTAACTGGTTGGGATCATTCGATATCACTCGACTAATCGTTATGGAATTTATACGTGACAAGTATTTCTCTAATCGGATTTGAAGATATAAGGAAATATTTCGGGAAAAATTCTAACGAGTATAGTAAAAATAATCGTCAAATATATATTCGCATTGGATAATTTTTCTTCTCATCGAAATGGATAGAAAACGTTGAAACATCATACGATGTCGTTACAATACGGGCAATGCAACATCTTACATCCTCGTTCGTAGTATTCCCTAGGCAAAATTATGTCAAACTTACATGATAAATTTGATCTATATATATCTATATATATATATATATATATTCGTTTCCTCACTTCCGCGCCGGGACAATATGGCGATATTTTCATGAGGACAATACGTAAACGAGGACAGGACGACGTGTTTCGAAGGACATTCAGTTAAGGAGAATGGTGCAATCGCAGAGGATCTTACGGATAATGCTAGGAGGGTACAATGCCGTTGTCATCCACATTCCTCGTTTGTCAAGAACACGTAGAGACGAGATTAAGAGAATCTTTAACCCCCGTCTCTATCCCCGTCCCTGTCCCTATCCCTCATCCCTCAGTCTCTTCACCCACTCGCCATCTCGCTACCTCACACCTTCTCTTCTATATCCTTCAACCCTCTACCCTCTACCCTCTACCCATCCCGCTCACTATACCTTTTCTTACCCTTTTCTTACCCTTCTTCCAATGTTTTCCTCGGTCTGTGACTCTGTTTTTCTTCGTTTCACTGTTCTCCTTTCCGTTCCCCCCTCCCCTTCCCACCATCTCCTTCTCTGTCTCTCTTTCTGTCTCTTTCTTCTTCCAGTTCTTCTTACATTTCTTCGTCCCTTTCGCGATCTGTCCGATTTCCTCTTCTTCCTTCCCTTCTATTCCATATATACAAGCACGACGGTTACAAACGACAACGGCGTTCCAAGGGTTTACAATGGATTTAAGTCACGTTCGTTCCACTTAATCCGGGGAACATTCTTTCCGGACTTCCACCTAAACGCCTCCGTTGACGCTGCCCAAAATATATCCTTAAATTTTTAAATTCCCTCTTACCGACGACATTTTTATTTTTATTATTATTATTATTATTATTATTATTATTATTATTATTATTATTATTATTATTATTATTATTATTATTATTATTATTATTATTATTATTATTGTAATTGTTATCGTTACTGTTCTTATTATTATTATCGTGGTATAGAAGGTTCCAGAGCTAAGTTAGTCGTGCGTGTGCGTGTTTGAGATATGCCGATCAACGGTTGAACTATGGGATAATTCTAGAATTAATTAGTTGGGTGTGTGTCTATGCGCGTACGCATGTGTGAGGTAAGACAGTCGGTAGTCAAGAAGAACGTGGTTTTTCTTTTGCGAGAAACGTTTGTTTATAGGAAGAAAAGAAGAATTTAATTTTAGGGAGAAAGCGTGTGAGTGGGAACGGCCTTAAAAGTATCGTGGTCAGTTTATCGTTGCGAGTGATAAGTGTTAAATCTGTGTTATTTTCTTCATTATTTACAATAGACTCTACTTTCAATAATATCTCTTTTGCTCTCTTCCATATCCCACATTATTATTATTATTATTATTATTATTATTGTTCTTGTTATTGTTGTTATTGTTGTTGTTGTTGTTGTTGTTGTTGTAGTTTCTGTTGCTGTTATTATTATTTTCATGTAATCATTCATTCATTCGTTCGATCCGATGCAATCTAACGTAAGATTTATTCATTGAAGATCCATCTAGCAAATATATCCATAATTAACATATTTATTCATTCTCTGTTTCAGGTATGTACGTAATGATCATTGAATACGATGTTCCTTTGTTTTGTTGGTGTACTTGATGGTCTATTATCTATTGTGGTAACTTCACGAAAATGGTGAGAACCGATACGTGTTCCAGGGCAAACCGAGTAAGCGTCCTCAAGGTAACGCTCGAGTAGTAATTGTCAATAATTAAGTACTATTACGTTGCTGACCGAGATTTGGCGATAAATCGATATCGACCATCGTTTGCTTTACCAAAGATATTCTACGATTTGATTGAGATACGGGAAACGTTCGAAAGATTTTTCATATATGTTCAAAGGTTTTTCAATACAAATACATACGAGCGCGCGTACGCACCACAATGGGTATATGCGTATAACAATAGAAAGTAAATCATAGAAAGAGTACATAAGTCCCTGATGTCTCTTGTGTCTATTGTGTATGTGTGTAGAAGGATAATTATTATCGCTGTGGTTTCGTTATAAAGTCAAAGGGAAACGTATACGGTTGTGCTTTGCTCGTAAAGGAGAGAAACGAACTCCCAGCAGGACTATAAATTCGAGACTCGCACAAACGTAGGAATCAAAGGAAAAGCGGTACAGGGTGTACAGAGATAGAAAGAGAGAGAGAGAGAGAGAGAGAGAGAGAGAAAGAGAAAGAGAGAGAGACAGAGAGCGAGAGAGAGAGAGAGAGAGAGAGAGAGAGAGAGAGAGAAATGGAAAAAGACTTTTCTTCGTGATCCAGACTGTATTTTCTAATAAAACGTACCGAGCTAGCCACAAAACTGTGCTACTTCGACGAAGAGCACTGAGATTTTTTCTCCGCAACTTTCGACCAACTTTTATTTTGCCTTTTCTACCAAGATTCGTCGGCTGAAGTTTTGAGAGGTTGGCCAAGGGAAGCAGAAGGGTAAGAGAGAGTAAGAGAGAGAGATTGAGAGAGAGAGAGAGAGAGAGAGAGAGAGAGAGAGAAGAGGTATGAGGACAGAGATAAGGACCCAACCCAGACGTCGTGAGTACCATGAGAGAAGAAATATATGATCGGTAGCTAGCTGATGATGGTGGTTATGGTGGTGGTTGTGGCGATGGTATTGATGGTAGTGGTACTATTGCTGCTACTGCTGATGCTGCTGCTGACTTCTACTGCTACTGGTCCTGTTGGTTCTTCCGTTGTTGCTACTGTTGCTAGATGGAATGATGGAAATGAAGATAAGTTGTACTGCCCAACTGAAACGGGAGCCACGAAAGTTTATTTGAAAGTCGGCCGCCTGGGACTCTGCCATTATTCCACTTTTAATGAACCCTCAAATATTTTCATTTAGGTTTGATCACGTTGCCAATGAATGACTTCAACGTTAAGTTAATTTTAATTAGGGTATACAAAAAAATGGACTCGTCCAACGGTTGTTTTATCTCTGTATTATTCGTGCTAATTGTTGTTATCATTAAGATGGAAAAAATTTTTTGTACTCTGATTCAATAACGAAATAATTTTTCTAACCGTTTCGTTCTATTCTTTTCTTTCTTATTTGTTCATTTTTTCTTTTTCTCTTTCTAATCTAGTTCTTTGGATATCATCGGATCGAGTTAATTGATTTCATTTTTTTTCTAAGAGTACAACTTTTATCTATATAACTTCTAATAATTCAATTGATAACAAGTGGTCCTGTGGCGCAACGGATAACGCGTCTGACTACGGATCAGAAGATTCCAGGTTCGAATCCTGGCAGGATCGGCCCCCTATTTTTTTTTCTATTCTTTTTATAACGAATTAACTTCTTTTCTTTTTTACATTAACTATATGCAGTCGAACGAACTGTTTCTTTTGTAACTGTTAATATCTTTTAATGTAACAAGTTATAATTCGTCACAGTTGAATCTCAATAAAGTAAGAGAGATTGTACTATATATATATATTTTCTATTTTATTATAAATTCGAGTGTAAAAACAATATCGTTGTAACGTATTTACACAATAAATATTGTTAACTTAATGGAATAATATTTTCAAGAAAAAAAAGTGAAAAAAAAAAACGTGGCCCATGGGGGGATCGAACCCGCGACCTTCGCGTTATTAGCACGACGCTCTAACCAACTGAGCTAATGGGCCATTCGTGAAAATCTGTTTTTCTTGTTGGTACATATACTGTATACTATGATATACATATTTTAATTTTATAAATAAAGTATGAAATATTATTCTATATATATATAATTTCGTATATATATATATATATATTTGTAAAATATATGTATAGATATATATGAAATAAATATATATACATGTATATTTATATGTATATATAATACATATTTTTCTATATAGTATATATTTATATATGGTTTTTACGTATAATCTATCGAAGAGTCTACGTTCAAACTTGAACTTAATTCTGGTTCAGCTGATTCGCATACTCTTTGTGTGAGTGTGTGAATTTTTGTTTTTTTTTTTTTTGCTTCTCCTTTTTTCAATTACATTTAACCATCGTTACGTATTTTAACGATGCACCAAACGAATAAAATCTCCCAGGAGTATATAAATGGTTTACGTTATGGTGCAGACGCCAAGGTAGCACATTTGGGTCACTTTAATTAACGAACCTCGTCCAGCAGGGAGATAAGATCGAAGAAACTCTTTCGAGCCCCTGCGAATGCTCTGACTGCAAGGAATAATGCGATTAACTTATGCGTTCTCACGGCATAGAACCTATTCCACTTGAAGATCGTTCGTAACGGGTAGACAAAGTACTCATAAAGTTATATTCCTTATCAAAGGATTTTGATCTATAAGCAATCAGCCCTGACGAATATTATTTTTCGAAATAGTTGCAAAAAAAGAGAAAAAAAAAGATGGAAGTCAACGGAAGCAAAGAAGAAAGAAAAAGAAGATTACGGAAGAATATTATAATTAAAAAAAAAAAAAAAGATTGAACTGGGTTGAACATTAAAAATTAATTGCTTTTGTTTTGTCAATATATTATTAAAAAAAAAAAAATGATATTATAATTGAAAGAAGAAACTGAAATATGTCGATAACTACATAATTGATGATTTGTGTGTCGAAATACAATATAAAGTAAAAGGAAGAAAAAAAAACTAAGAAGAGGACAAGAAAGTAAGAAGAAGTAAAATTAAAGGAAAGCGATTGAACTAGGTCGACGATTAAGAATTGATGATTTATTTGTCGAGATATTAAGAAAAGGAAGACAAAAAAAGTGTAACGAAAAAATTCTAATAGAAAGAAGCTATTCAATTAGATCGACGCTTCAAAAATTGATTATTTATTTCTAAGAATATTAAAAAATTAAGAGAACGTGATTACATAACGAATAATTGTAACATAAAGAAGAAGGAACGTGCAATGTCGAACATTAAAAAAATTGACGATTTATTTATCGAGATATTCAAGAAATAAGAAAAGAAAAAAATTCTAACACAAAGAAGCGATTCAGTCAGATCGACGCTTCGAATATTGATTATTTATTTCTAAGTATATTACATAAAACTAAGAGAATGTAATTATAAAACGTAATAAAAATTCTAATAGAAAGAATATGGACGGAGCAATATCGAGTATTAAAAAAATTGATGATTTATTTAGTCGGAATGATCGACCCTGCATGATCCACATGTAGAACCGGAAATTATGCAGCTCGGCCATGCATGGAAATTGCTTCGGGGCAAGCGTTGATACGTGGCACACACGTGGCAGGTTCGCTTCTTCGGAAGTACACTGGCCCTCCTCCTTCCTATCTCGGCCTTCAGCAGACTGCTCAAACCTCTCTTCTCTCTCTCTCTCTCTCTCTCTCTCTCTCTTTCTATCTCTCTCTCTCTCTCTCTTACTACCAGAACGCTCGCCAGCCCCCCTCTCTTCCTCCCAAGCCGCCCTCCCACAGGCCCCATGCTTTAGCACCAACAAAGAGGAATTTCCATGTATCCTACGTATGTATTTGTATGTATATATATATATGTAGCTATAGGCTTACCACACTCTCATCCCTTACAACTGGAGCGATCTGGAGGATTGCGAATGTCCGCCATTTAGCGTAGCAATGTTCGCCTTTGCTCGAGTATAATTAACTTCGTTTAAAGATTCCTCGCGTTGTGCGTTAACTCTATGAAAGATACGGAGTTGTCAGTCGTGAGGCAATCGTATCCAGTGCCTCCGTTAGATATCCCAGATTGAACGGCCTGAGGCGTATTTTATATATATACATACCAAGATCATTTTAAATCGCAAAACTTTCTCTGATCTTTCCAATTAGTTGTAAACGTCGTCCCCAGTGTAATTCGTATTTTAATCGTTATACGTATGGCACGAAAGTTTTGTTTTCCTTTCTCCCTTTGGGAGATTAATCTCATTTTGATTTAATTTTTGAAGAAATATTTTAGAATGCACGGTGTTAATGATTATTAAATGTATTATTAATTATTAAATAAATTTTAACTCGAGATCTTATTTTTGCTTCTCGTAATCTTGCTCGTAATCTTACTTTTGCGCGCGTGTTTATATATATTTATTTTTTGCCTTTTTATTTTTTACGAATCAATCAGTTTAATTAGTATCTCTATATATGGAGTTCAAACGTGGGCTCGATCTTACTTCGAAAAGAGAATCGAGTTTACTCCAACGATTTCTCTGTTCCATCTGATAAATGCCGTTTGGCTGCACGTCGTGACGAATAAACGGAGACTTGTTAATTTAAGGCTGGAAGGAACTGGCTATTCGGATCGAAGATAAAGCCGGATCCTTTTTAAAGCGAGCCGAATAAACTCCGGGGGGAATTAAACGGGAGTGACTTTGTGAGTTCGCCGAAGTTTCGAAACAGATATCACTGTTAATTATTAATTAAAAATATTTTTTTCGTATATTCCTATCGTGCATTTTCTTATTTACTAGGTCCTTTCCTTTCATTTCATTTCATTTTATTTTATTTTACTATATCTTCATAGAATAATTTAATTGAAAATTAAATGAATTAGGTATGTCAGATTTGATTCATAAATGATTTACGCGTTACGATATTATTTAGTACCATGATTAATGTCCACGTAACATATTAAGAACAATAGAAATTTTCTACTTCATCAATTAGTCACTCTCTTATTATGATGTATCATTTTTTTATTCTTTTTTTTTTGTAATAAAATTTCATTGAAACAAATCACGTTATAATTTATTTTAACGGATATCGCCTAACACGTCTGAATATTATTTAATATTATTACTTAAAGTGTACACATGTTCACTTATACAACGGTGTAAGATTGTCGGTCAGATAGATCAAATGGATCCTTCGATTTGATACACACGTCACGTTCGTTGGATCATTTCCACTGTATTCGATAAGAACATGGACTCGGTGAAAATCATTGGTGGGACGATTCCGGAAAGAGTGACGCGAGGTGAAATATCATGGTAGAGATATCGCGAACCCCAAGGCGGTAAGCTGATAATCTCCAGAAGGAGAAATATTCTCCTCAGGGTTTGAACGTCACATTACTTTGATATAACGCGGTATTACCTCTTTATGGCGGCCTTCGACCGACGAACCCGCGAGCGTTTGCGTTTGTGAGTGTTGCTTATCTATCTTGTTATATATATATATATATATATGTATGTATGTATGTATGTATGTATACATAAAACTATCGTTTCAACTTTCATAAGTAAGTGTCATAATACATGCTAGAAATATCATTTGTTTAAGACTATGATGATGAACTCGCCAGAATGAGAAGAAATATTAATGATAATAAAACTATGATCTTGTCATAAACAGTCTCGTTTTTATTCCTCTAGATTTTCATACGTTTATAATCTATTATTTTCTACGAAAGAACGATACTTTTTCTAACGATAGGAAAAGTACTATATAGTATGAAAAGCTTATCGTACTCTAAATGCTAGAGTGAAATTTGCTGAGTTTACCGAAGTGTGATACATCTATGTACTCGGTCCACCGTATCTGAGAATTTCCAGAGAAAGAGAGAGAGAGAGAGAGAGAGAAAGAGAGGATACCACTATAGTTTCCAAATTAGTTAGTCACAATAATTTGGGTAGCCAAGTCCACCGGACTTTCCTAGTTTCAACTGAATACACGAGCTTATACCGTTGTTTCGTTTTACTCCGTTATATGGAAACTTGTGTCCCTTTGAAAATTATTAAATATTATTAGAGTATTTTTCAAAATCGCATTAACAATTATTAATTTCTTTTTCTTTTCTCTTTCTTTTTTTTCGCTATTTTTTTTCTTTTTTCAATTAATAATTAATATAAATATAACGGAGAACGAAGGAAAAATTAACTAATAGTTTCTAATGCTGATATATATCGTTAACGTTCGTACGAAACTTATGCGTGATTAGTAAAAGTATTAAAGAACCTACGTAAATATTTAGAGAGAGAGAGAGAGAGAGAGAGAGAGAGAGAGAGAGAGAGAGAGAGAGAGAGAGAGAGAGAGAGAGAGAGAGAGAGAGAGAGAGAGAGAGAGAGAGAGAGAGAGAGAGATGAGAAATATAAGGACGATAGTTTTTAATATATTCTTTCCGAAAGGGGAAAGCTTCGCGAAGCTCTCAAGAAAATCACATTTCCTTAGTATTAGAAATGCTTTCAGAATAAGATATATCCTCGGGCCTTTCTCTCTCTCTCTCTCTCTCTCTCTCTCTCTCTCAGTCTCTGTTGTCGAGAAGAATACTTTTACGACGAGACACATTTTGAATTGAAAAGAACGTGGTTCCTATATATTCGATAAACAAAATCGATCTTTAGCATCGAAAACGATCAAAGATGGTACTTTACCCGCATTGATCTATTTTTTTGTTTTTCTTTTTTCATTCTCTTTTTTTTCGTACGAATAAGATCTCTAGATCAATTTTTAACATATTTTCTTTTCATTTCTTTTCTCTTTCTTTTTTCTTTTCTATCCTCTTTTTTTTCCTTTTACAAACGGGTACGTTGATTTTCGTTTGGAGTAAGCAAGTACAACATACGTATGTACATACGCGCCCGTTTCTGTGTGCTGGAGTTTAAAAAATCTAATTAAAATCGTGCTACCTCTTTTGTGTTCTTTTAGCACATATGCATATTACGGTGACCCATTTTAAATTTACAAACGAATATATTACGAAAGGTTTGCTTCTTCTTTTTCATCTCTTTCATTCCCCTTGCCCTCCCCTATCCGCTATCCCCGAACCCCCGCTCACCCCTTCACCCCATCGACCCACCTCTCCCTTTCTTTACGTTTTATTTTTTCATTCGGGCGTGTTTACAACTTTTCAATAAATATAACTCTAACTCGTCATAATAAATTGGATCATCGCGTCCTTCGTACAAGACGTTCGTCGTCGACCTTTGGTCGTTCACCATTTAGATTTTTTTCCTTTTCAAATAATATCACAACTTCGGATTCTAATCGAATATCGAATTATTTCGCACATAGTAAATGCATATGTTGTTATGCTGATTACATACGTACGTAGACGTATGCGCTTAATAATGTCCGATTTTTTTTTTTTTTTTAAATATCGCGGCTCGTGGTTTTTATCATGGACGACGGCGAACGACGTCAAACGTTAGGCCGAGAGATTCTCTTTCGGTGCAGAGCGAATAAGAGTTTCGGTTGGGTTCGTCAGATAAGCTAACAAATGTCCCCAATGAATAATAATAATGTGGCCCGGTCCAATTTGTATTGCATTTACATCGGACAACGTCTTGACTGTAATTTATATGCCTGACTTGGAACCACCGTTCCTCCTTTCGTTCCTTGCATTCGTGTCTTCCTCGGATCCTCTCGACTTTGCCGATAACATCAAATTAAGCCTGTTTTTGTCGGACTCGTCTTTCTACGCACGTCGCTCGCGTTAACTTCCGAGTTATGCATGCAAGTATTTATGTGTGTGTGTGCGTGTGTGTGTGCGCGCGCGCGTGTATATATATATATATAATACATACGTGGAACATAGTAAATTGAATCAAAAGATACTTCAGATATTTTATAAATGTTGACGAACATTTTTCAAACAAACTATACAAAGGGAAGATATTAATGTACGATGTAAGCTAGTTATGTACAAATAAATAAATAAAAATATATATATATATATATATATATAACGAAGAAAAAAGTAATTATTTGTATGAAAAAATGGGAACATTTGTTAAAGCAATTTAAAAAAAAAAAAAAAAGAAAAATAAAGTAAAAGAAGAATGTGAGAAATTTGTGCGCATAGTGTTCTGAGGAAAACGTAGTATGGAAAGAGAAAATTAATGTAGGATGTGAGTTGGTACTGTTTAAAAAGAAAAAGAAAATAAATACATTGAAAGAATGAAAAAAATGTAATTATTTGTAGAAAACAAATAGAAACATTTATTAAAGCTATTTAAAAAAAGACGGAGAGAAAGATGGAGAGAGAGAGAGAGAGAGAGAGAGAGAGAGAGAGAAATGAAAAAGAATGTGAGAAACTTGTGCATAGAATTCTAAGGAAAACGAAATATGAAAAGAGGAAATTAATGTAGAGGATGTGAGTTAGTACTGTTATAAGGAAAATGTAATCATATATATGAAACAAATAGAATTAAAAAAAAAAAAAAAACTAAAAAAAGGGATGTAGGATGTGAGAAACTTAAGCATATGATTCTGAGGAAACGCGTGTTCTGTGTGTGTGTGTTTGTGTTTGTGATGTGCATGGTGAGAGAAAGAGTGAACGGATACATACATTTCGTAGACGTACCGAGTTGAGATAAGTATTAGTATTTATTTCTTTCTTCCTTTTTTTACTGATGACGTGAATGTGTCAGATTTTTTTGATAAGTATTTACCTAAGGTCAGGGTTTTTAAACCCATCAGTTAAATCAGATTCATCGTTCGTCGTTAGAATA
Organism: Dolichovespula saxonica; assembly: GCA_911387935.1. Lineage (NCBI taxonomy): Eukaryota > Metazoa > Arthropoda > Insecta > Hymenoptera > Vespidae > Dolichovespula > Dolichovespula saxonica. The sequence continues at coordinate 3,718,559 of OU426995.1, read as the reverse complement.
GTTAGAATGATCGTAGTCGTATTGTTAACAGTCTTAAAAAAAAAAATGAGAAAAGATTGTTGCTTTATGCGTTTATCTTATCTCTAATTACTTATTATATGTATCATCATCATCATCATCATCATTATTATTATTATTATTATTATTATTAGTTTAGAGTGATAACGTTATCGAAATGTCGATAAATTCTCGTTCCTTATCTCTGGTTTATCAATTTAAAAATCGAAAAAAAATTTTTTTTTGTTTTTCTTTGAAATAAAAAAAAAAAAAAATTGCAATCACGTAGAGCGCCCATTTTATCGAGTGTAATTTCAGTTAGCATAAATTTGCAAAGTATCGGATAATAGGATGATTCTGCTGACATAATGTAACCGAGAAAAGGGTGTAATCGGCAAAGTCGTTTAATTAAATTGGCGGAAAGGATGGATTCATTGGACCGTTAGGTGGTCATACTCTAGCAGCGTGGAGCGCATGAATTCAATATGGCTCTGTGTGGATCTGTCTATGTGGTAGTAGTAGATGTGCATGCGCGTCTGTTCCACGGCCGATGCGGGACATTATTGTCTTATCGATTCACCAAAACCATTCTCATGTAGGTATATCTCATTGTCAGCCTACGGCACGTTACGTTACGCGGCTGGTTTCCCGTAATCGTAACGGAACGTGCTGACTTGTTAATCCTGTTAATAATATATGTATATATTTCTTAATTTAGAATTTAAAAATTTTTCTATCCACTGATGAGTATAATGAAAGGAAAAATATTTATATATATATATATATATATATATATATATATATATATATATATATATTTCTAATATATATATGGCATACATATTTACATGAAAAGAATCTCCTCCAAATATCCTGTTAGTTTGTTATACAAGATAAAAAATATGTCAATGATTTTATAATTTTCGTTGGACTACTTCGAGAATAGAATTAATAATCGTTTCTTTTTTTCCTACATCCTGTTTCTTTTTCTTTTCCTTATCTCGTTAAAAATATGTCGATCATTGGTAATATGTTTTCTCGTTGATTCGCCACCAAGTTGTTTTCCTTTAATTTTCTATCGATTTCAATACGTACGAAAGAAAGAGAGCACGTTGAGAGGGATCGACGGTGAAGAAGTTTTCCCCGACTTTTACCCGGTCAGATATTTATTCCAAGTTCCGAGATACTACGGAGGTACTTCTCGAAGTAACCGCAGTAACAGTAAGTAAGAGTCGAGATATATCGAGAAAACTCGATAATTGACCATCGTGTTTTTGTAAGAAGTTGGACGGACTCCTTCATCGGGTCGGAGAATTAATCATTCTTCCTTTTTTTTTTCTTTTTCTTCTTCCTTTTCTTTCCTCTTTCCTTTTTTTACTTTTCGTCGCTTTGTTATTTTGAACAATTTGCCGTATAACGATGGAGAGAATAGGAGGATTTTTGTAGTTTTTTTTTTTTTTAATTATCATTTTTTTCTTTTCACGTTATTTCCTCTTTTTAATTTTCCTTTTTTATTTTCGCGAACAGATTTTCGAAGGTATTTTTTTGTTTTTTTTTCCCCTGTTTGTGCGCGTGTGTGTGTTTATATATATATATATATATATATATATATATATATATATATATATATATATATATATATATATGAGGAGGAGTGTAGGAAAGTTGAATAAAAAAATGGCCGCTAAAAGCTCCCGGGATAATTACGATCGGCGAAAAACGAGTTCGAAGCCGATAACGGGCCGTTCTAAACGCAAGAATAGGTATCGCGAATGGTACGAATGAGAGGATTAATCTTTCGAATCTATTCGCTGGGATTTATAACCGGGGAATAGGACAAACCAGAGCGGAGCGGAGCGGAAGAGTTTAGTGCAGAGCTGAGCAGAGCAGAACAGAGCAGAACGGAACGGAACGGAACAGAATTGAACACAGAGGCAGTGGAGAACAGTATACAAGAGACCAGGGCAACAAAATTAAAATCGTCGATAGGCCATCCCTCGGAGAAAAATCTTCGTTCGGATTCGCCCAGCGGCACGCGAAATTGGTGGCTTTAACGATACAACTGAAAAGCCTATTTCGCGTTGGCCAATTTGAGCGCGTTATTTGATCTGATTGTGAGCTTAGAAATTTATCGAGAAAAAGAGAGATTAATGAGGGAGAGGATGGAAATGAAAAATGAAAATATGAAGAATAAGTGACACCTTTCCTTAACGCGTATTTCGTATAAAAAAAAAAAAAAAAGTAACAAAGAAAAATGATACACACCGCGTACCTGTCATAATTGTACATTGAAAAATACATTAAAGAGAGATTGAAAAAAGAAAAAAAGAAAGAAAAAGATTAAAAAGCCAAACGTAACAATATCACGTTAATCACAAATTAAAAAGGGAAAATATAAAATGGCATGTGCAATATAATCGCGATGTATGGACAAACGCAAGAGAGAGAAAGAGAGAGAATTTAATAATATCATATTATATTCACGTGAATTAATTGGAAAACTGAGAATGTATTGGTATAAAAATATGAACGATGTGCTTGCTGAGAGATTGCTTATAGCTCGAGGAAATAGATAGAGAACAATGAAAAAAAGATCAAATTCCCATATGGTGCAAACATCGTCGATCATCTTGCTTATTTTCGTTCATTAGATAAAATCAAGATTTATATTCTCAGCCTGATGCGTTAACACAGACTCACACACACACACACACACACACAATCTCTCTCTCTCTCTCTCTCTCTCTCTCTCTTTCGCTAAAAACTATGAATTTTGTAGTACTTTTAAAATTTAAAAGAGACTCGTATGACGTCAAACGGGAAAGGTTACTTTATTAAAAAGTAGCAAGTATCAGAGACTCGTAACGTTTTAACAAGTACTTCAAAAGTGAGTTTACCTTTCGAATAAAAAAGGAGATAGAATGAGATAAGAAAGGGGAAGATCGGATGGTGGTGGGGATTAGCGTGGGTGTAAGAAGCATATAAGAGTACCACAAACACAGTGTTTTCTCGCACGAGTAGAACATAAATTCGTGCATAAACACCTGTACGATCCTTCCTGCGTTCCCTTGAACATAAAGTGCATTGTCCCATGAGAAACAGAGAGAGAGAGATAGAGATAGATAGATAGAGAGAGAGAGAGAGAGAGGAGAAGAGAGAATTCACGCAGGATTCGCAAGACGAGATAGGACAATGCAAGCACGGTTCGGTTGGTCGCTCGCACGACGACGACAACGACGACGACGCCAATGTAGCCATCGTTATTGCTACTTTATTGCTCGTAAATCCTTGGAACTGTGTGCATCCTGCCGTTGGAAGGATACGTAGAGAATCGTACACTATCTCTTAACGGATGTCTCGCCGATGCATCGCTTGCTAGTCTCTTCGTAATCCTTCTCTCTCTCTCTCTCTCTCTCTCTCCCCCTCCCTCTCTCTTTCTCCTCCCTTTTCTCTAAAGCAAGACAAAAGAAATTCCATTGCATCGTAGAAGTTCCGTTCCGTTCCGTTCGTTCGTTCGTTCGTTCGTTCGGATAATAATTCGTGGGAGACAAGCTGTGCGGTCCTAATTAGTCCTGACTAGTACTTGGACTAGGTCCTCGTCGCCTTATCGTTAATCATTTACTATATTCTATAGTACGTGTATATATATATATATATATAGGATACTTTAAGTGAAGTATATAAAGGGAATAGAAGTTATACAGTTCATATATTATAACTTATACTTTTTTATGCGATACAGTTAATACAGGTGACATTATTTTATTAAATGATCGATTTTTATTTTTTTTATTTTTTATTTATTATTATTATTTCTTTTTATTATTATCATTTCTACGTAATGTTAAAGTGTCAAAACTCGATATCCCTTGTGTGTCGGGAAAGTTCTTAAGAGCTTATTTCGTGGATATCGATGGTAACGAAGGTAAAGGAGAAACATCAAAAGGCCAAAGGCATTGGGTCAAGGAATTCCAAAGCCATGGCTGCTGCCGAACGGAGTTTCGCTCATGACGGCTTGCAAGAAGAGAGTTTATGACGCCTCGTAAAGTGGGCCTGCGCGACAGCAAAGTTTCCTCCCGCATCCACGATAAAGGTGAGCACGGTCAACGGGATGACTTTTGACCAGGACTTTCTGCACGATACTACTATACTTACCGCTATACCTGCGCGTCAAACTTTTTAAAGGAAAAAAAGGGAAATGTCTGGTGTAATTTTGTTTGAGTATTAAATAAAAAAGAAAAAATCAAGAAAAGGAACGTTGTAAATTTTGGCGAATTAATCGATCACCGATTTAACAAACAATTCGTATTAATTTTTACTTTATCATTATCAATATTATAATTATTAATATTTATGTAATTTTATTAATACAATATTATTAAAATATATGTATATATATATATATATATATATATATATATATATATATATATATGCAAGTTAATGATCAAGATTTATCGACGATCTATGATAATTGTAGATCATTGTTGCTTTTTTGTAATTTTTTTCTTTTCTTTTTTTTATTTATTTATTTTGTTTTACTTTTTATTTTTTACACGACTCTTCTCTACGAAGGACAAACGTCCTTTGTCCTTTCTTCTCTTCATCTTCCCTTTACCGCGAAACGACTGGTTCACGATTATGCGCGCAAAGTGTGTAGGCGTGTTTTGTATATGCCATCACCGAGAAGACCCTCCCGGGACGATCGCGAACGTCTCGAAAACGACGAACGTTTGATTTACGACGCGCGTGAATTTCACCCAACGAAGTTTCGTATTACCAAAGAGACCCCACGGATCCGTCATGAACCGATCAACCATTTATTTATTTATTTTTTTCGTTCCCCCCCTAGGACGATGAAAGGAAATAGAATGTAAATACGCGCGATACAGAATATGTGTGGTTCGATTTACGAGCTTTGTAAAATTTGTTCGTCACTTTGATAAAAGTCATTCAATAAAATGTAAATCATATCGATCGTATTCATATCATCGACATCGTCGTATTCCAAAAGATTCTCAGCAAGATTAAGTTACGAGAATTGGAAGTGGAATTTCTTTTTTGCCGAGTCCAATTGTTATACCGTTAGAATCCGTCTGTAATAATACGATAATAAAAAAGGATCAATCGTTATCATAGAAATGCAAGTAAGATATGAAATGTAATAGGGTGGGGGGGAAATGAAAGAAACGTATACGTTCGATATTTATTATTATAAGATCGTAGTATGATCTATGTGTACTATAAGATCTATATCGTATATTGTCGCGACAGTAGGTTTAAGTTATCGAAAGTAATCATTAATAAATCGTTTCAACTTAAAATTTGCTTCGGAAGTATACATATATTTGTTTATTATGAATATATTTAAAGGAGAAAAAATTAAATCGGAGAGAGGGAGAGAGAGAGAGAGAGAGAGAGAGAGAGAGAGAGAGAGAGAGAGAGAGAGAGAGAGAGAGAGAGAGAGAGAGAGTTGGCCGAATATAAATTAAGAATATAAATCATGTTATAATGGAAAAGGCTTAACTAACGAAATATAATCACTATAGAAGATATATCGGTACGTCTACTTAAACATATTTCGTAAGTTATAATTTATATATTGTATACAAGATATCTGCAATTTTACATTGGTACGTTTAACTATATCAATGATTTATGATTTGATGTGAATATAAATGAATTCAATGCAAAGAACGCAGCTCGTTTGAAGCAGTAGTATTAGTATTGGTAGTAGTAGTAGTAGTAGTAGTAGTAGTAACAGTAGTTGTAGTAGTAACAGTAGTAGTAGTAGTAGTAGTAACAGTAGTAGTAGTAGTAGTAGCAGTAGCAGTAGCAGTAGTAGTAGTAGTAGTAATAAGAGAAGGATGAGGAGAAATTGAAGGAGGGGAAGAAAGAGAAAAGGAGGAGGATGGCTTGTATTAATTCGGCGGAGAGTTCGGTCAATTTTTCATAAAATTTTCCGTGGTTCTTTTAACCGGAGCTTCCCGCAGAGTACACCACGAACCAATTGAAATGGTTGGGTCCTCGTTCGGGCCTCGTTCGGAACCCACCGCTTACGTCCGATCGCGAGCTAAAATATTATTGCCAATAAAAACCTCCATTATTATTTATGGCGGCGAACTCGATCCGCGGGATACTTATCTGCAGGACGGCGCGACTAATGTCGCTCCATGTCGTACGACGAAATAAAATGGCACGTCCGTGGGGCCGGCAAGCCGACCCCGTTACGTGATATCGCGCAAATTAAATTAGACGGCTGTTCTCACGCTGCCGCTTCGTGTGTATTTTTTTCTTTTTTTTTTTTTTTTTTGACACCCGATACATGTACACAGAGGTACAGAAGCAATTCTGACGATCTGGTCGAAATACACGGAAAACAAAAAAAAAAAACATTGGGTTTCGTTTGTACCGAGGATTCGTAATTTTGTTTTTTTCTTTTTACGTTCCTTTTTTTCTCTCCCTCGAATTTATGGAATTTAGAAAAACATAATTGACATTATTTCGATCGTTATTTAATCTTTTGCATCGTAATTATTTTTCTAATTCGTTTACTCTTCGATGCTGTTCTAACAGTTGTCAAATTCGCGTTTATTGAGATTCCATAAATACGTTCGTATACGTGAGTACAGGTTTTTTTTTTTTCTTTATATTACAACGATCTGTTTGAAAACCGATCGAAAATTGATTTTCTGTCTTATTAGGATTTACAATGTTCGGAGAAAAATTTTTTAAATCGCGATAAGGAAAGTTGGAAGTTATATAAATTTCACACACGGTAATTCCTTTTCTAATTTATTCCACATCTACTCTCGGATAATTAGTAATATAATTATTAACGGTTTAAAATTATTTCATCACTTCAATTTGTTCGTGTACGATTGTTTTTTCTGCGTTTGAAATCACTATAAATATCTAAATAAAACTGTTACATGATAATTTGTTTGATTAACTTAACGAAATGTCTACTCGATATGATCAATAATGATCGATCATAATCTCATAAAGCGAACCGATTTAAAACGACCATGTTACCATTAATATTTCACAACTTGGATGGATCGAATGATTTGTAATAAAAAAGAAAGTAATATTAAAAAATAAAACAATTAAAATAAAATGTAATATGAAAGATTAAAATTGATCCTTTTCGATAGATTGCAAGTGAAAAATACGAAGTTCCAAATTGTTTAATCTTCGGTTCGATTCAAAAATCGGAGATTCCTTTTAACAATAGTATTGATATAGATAGAATAGAGACAACGGTGGACATAGACACGATGGAGAGAGAGGGAGAGAGAGGGAGAGAGAGAGAGAGGGAGAGAGAGGGAGAGAGAGAGAGAGAGATAGAGAGAGAGAGCAACATTTCGGTAACGAAGTCGAGACAAGCCGACCGACCGACCCCTCCGAATTAATTCGTTCTCGTTTACACGCAATTTCAGTCTGGAGATTGCGCACCGTGCCTATGGCGTTGCCGCGGACGTTTGTTCGTGACCGCTTCATTTTATCCACTATCGAAATAAAATGATTTATTGCCGTTCGTAGTGCCATCGCCGTTATTTCCCTCGTTTATCGATCCGACGAATTCGATATCCGACATACGGTCTCGTTCGAGGGGCATACGTAAACCGAGAAAATTTTTAAGGAAACCCCAGTATCTATCTACCTATCGAAATATTTAAATATTTGACGCGTCTAATTTTGTTTTTCTTTTTCTTCTTACATAATAATAAAAAATATAGAAATAAAAAGATGAAGATAATGATCTATCCGTATTTGAAATTACGGACACATCCGTAATTTTTCGTAACTTTATTTTATTTCATTTTAAGTGACCAACGTATCATGATTGATTCGAATACCGAAAATACTTAAGTGTTAAGTGAATATTATATTTCGTACATTAGATTATATATATAGAGTGAGAAAGTTGTAAATATTATATTATAGTTGTAGATATTATATCATATTGCACTATAATAATAATATATCGTAATATACTTATTATATTAAATTATATAATTATCCTAAAATATAAAAGTTATACTTGTATCTTACGATGTCTAATGTTTTGTTCGAGACAAATAATAATTGGGGTTATATAGGGTTATAAAAAGAAAAAAAATTCCATGAAGTTTCATAATGAGATTGTCTCGTCGATATAAAAAGAAAAAAGAAATTGAAAATATAAATGTAAAGACAAAGTGATAATAAATATACGAACATATTTCGGACGATGGTCGATATTTACGTACATATGTATGTGTAATACGTGAATATGCAAGCATTCGATATGAGCTCCTATGCATCTCTTGTCCGCCATCTTATTCTTTGTCTGTTCTTTATCCCTCGTCTATCTTATTGTTAGAACATTCTGACGAATTCCCAGACGGAAGGCACACGCCGAAGGGAGCGACTTCATAAATTCTTTCGCGTTCAGTAAAACGGACTATCTCTATGTCTCTCTCTCTCTCTCTCTCTCTCTCTCTCTTTCTCTCTTTTTGTCTCTTTCTTTCTTTTTCTTTACTTCTTTCATTCCTTTATCTCTCTCGCGTACGGTCCACGTGGATTTATTTGTTCTCACAGCGAGACGTCACCGTCCCAGGTACGCCGTAGATTTTTCTAGCTCGTGTGCTCTTTCTTCTATTTTTCTCGGATCCTCGGTTATCGCGCGAAAAATGTCGCTTTTAGGCGAGAAAAAATTGAGTGAGTAAGTGAGATAAAGAATATCGGAGAAACAGAGAGAGAGAGAGAGAGAGAGAGAGAGAGAGGAGAGAGAAAGAGAGAGAGAGAGAGAGAGAGAGAGAGAGAGAGAGAGTGGATTTGTTTTAAGTTTAAATGATCACGTTCTTCTAACATTCAATAACATAAAAAAAAGAAACTGATGAATTAATTTGAAAAAATTACTTACAATGAAAATATATTATTATTAACAATTAATACTCACTTCTTTCTACATCTGTCGTTTTGACAGATTCTTGAAAAAAGAAAACAGAATACCATATCCATTGTTCCCCAATCAATTTAATTTTGCAATGATAATTAATTAATAATAATCAAGAACAGCTTTGTCATCTAGTAATATTATTGCAATTGTAAAAACAACAAGGAAGATATAATATGTATTTTATTATATTTGAAACAACTTTAAAACGCATTTTCTCGATAATTGTTGATTCAAAATTTACAAAAAAGAAAGGAAAAGAAAGAGAGAAAGAAAAAAATAGCACCATTGCAAAGAGAATTAAAGGACCTTGATAATGTTACGTGACTTAAATGACCTTGTTGGCATTTCAAATTTTTGATAATGTTTTAGTGAAAAAATCCATTAGATGTCATAATAACAATCCTGGTGAACACTTTTCGTTGGGACACTTAATGTATAAACGAGATTAAATTTACGATTTAAACGGAAATTGATTATTTTATTTCGTTCTTTAACTCTTAAAATAATTGACACGTTGTATCATAAAACTCTTCTTAACCTACATATATAATTACATACATACATATATATATATATATATATTACTTCTAACATAAGTGATATTAAACTGAAACTGTTTTTTTAATTTATAATCAATCTATATATTAGTAATTTTCTCCCGAAGTATATTGGAAAATGAAAAAGGAAAAGAGAAAGAAAAATAAAAATATAAAATATGAAAATATAACTAGAAATAAAATATGTAAAATAATATATAATGCATATATTTATTAGAGAGAATATTATCATTGTAAAGTTTTCATCGATATTCTTGCTTAGAGATATGTGCCTCGAAATCGTAGCACTCTCTCTCTCTCTCTCTCTCTCTTTCTTTAGAGAAGAGGACGGTCTCTCGTAGTGGATGTAAAACAAATTCCTCCTCCTATGAGCCTGTGACGGGAAACGGCATTCGATTCTCCGCATTATACGAATATGAAGGCTATGGGAGGGTGATACCAGTCCAGAGATATTATTTACATATGCTGCTAAGAAACGGATGCATAACATCGTGTCGCTAGAAAATATCATATATGGATCATAGATATGGAAACGCATAGGTGCTCGCCTTGCAGTTCATGTAAAGAGGAAAGAAATCGGTTCGGCCCGAATGCACGAAGATTACATGCATACGTTGCATGCAATCCTTAAAAGCTTCGTATCCGTCAAATATTTGCTTTAAACGTTTTTCTTTTGCTTGCTTTTAGATTTTTGTCGTTGTTTTCTTTTTTCCATATTTTTTTTTTTTTTAATCAATCGCTTTTTTAATACCTAGAACAATTTCCCTTTTTTTTTGATCAGATAATCAATTATTAGTTCATATTTTCAAATTAATATTAACCAAGCATAAATTAGCATAAATTATATCATAGAAATTATACTGGTATAACTATGATATATAATCTATTATAATATAAATTCTGATAATGTTTGTGTGACTATAAAATAATGTAACTTAACTAACATCGTAAAATCATAGCAACATAATACGTATAGTTATATCATCGTAATAACGCAGTATAGTGTTATTACGATGAGTTTTAAATTATATTTACAACAAAAGTTTCTATTTCCATTCGATAATTTTTGTTACAAAACCCGTTTCAAATATTCGATCTAATTGGTTTAAAACGATCGAGGAACGATGTTATATTAAAAAAAAAGTATTCCTTTCAGCGATTCTATAAGATCCCTAAAGAAAGAATGGCAGGTAGAAACGTGATAAAAGTCAGGAAGGTCCGTTTTATTGGTAGAAAATAAAAGTTGCTTTCTACGTGGCGCGACAAATGCCTTGGCGCGTTCCCGCGAGCTTTTACGGGACATAAACGGCGCATAATTCACCATTAGCCATTGGTAAAGTGGCCGCACGTTATTACTAAGAGACAGTAATTTATCCTAAGACGCATGGCCTACCTTTCTTATATTCTCAGTCCCTTTTATCTCTCGATATCCCTTCTTCATGCGTAACGATTATTTTCCTTCTACTCGAAATTTTTCACATTGCATTCCATTTACCAAAGAATCTTTCAATTATTAGCTCAAATATAGACATTTTTATTAATATCCGTGTCCACGCGTCGTTATAAATATTTTCCCAAAATAACGTTGGCGTTTATCTGATAATTTGTTAAAGAAGAAACAAACAAAAAAAAAAAGAAAAAAGCAAAGACAATAGAAAAAAAGAAATTAATTTCTTTTTGTTATACGTTAACATGAGACAATTAAATATATAATTAATTTCAATGCATAATGATAATCCTTATTTTATATTAGATTCATTCGACCGTAAAAGTTTAAAAATTTTATCCTTGTATATTTAATAATTAGTTAAAATACCAAAAAAGAAAAAAAAGAAAAAAGAGACTCATTTCTGCTTTATACGTTAATTGAACAAAAATAAAAAAAAATAAAAAATTAATAATAATTACATATAATTAATGTTACATATAATTTATATAAGATCCATTCGACCGAAAGAGGATCCGTAATTTTATTAATATATAATAATTTGTTTAATGAAAAGATATATATATATTTTTGTTCTTTTCTTTCTTTAATGCAAAAATGAATCGAATATAATTAATCTCATGTATACTGATAATCGATAGTTACAGTTATAGTTCATATAAAGTACATTCGATCGAAAGGAATGTCATATCTATTATCTATTATGAAAAATGATCTTTTGGTTTCATCCGTATAATGCCATTACAAATGTGAAATTCAAACGTAGTAGAGTCGTGTTAATGTAAGCTATCGATATACGACATACGTCTGTTTCACGTGCTATCGCCCAGCACGATCGTGTTCGCGTCGTATGCGAACGATCGTTTAATCTGATATCATGGCAGGCATCGCTCGTAATCGTTCGTCAATGATTTCAACGTGGTAAACCCTATCGGTTATCATTAAAGTCGGTATTACGATAGAATACGTTTCAATGGGCTCCTCTACATTTTCTTAGATTTATATCTAAATTTTTGATGAACATATTACCGTGATAATGGTCATAAATTTAATACACATACTTGTGCGTGCATATATTTCTTCTTTTTGAAATTAATTTAGATTTGAACGATTTTAATTATCGTCAATTATTACGATCATGCCATAAATCTAATATTATGCATAAATATATTTAATATATTTATATATTATTTAATATATATATATTAATATTAATTATTTGTCTTTGAACTATTTTATTAATTATAATAATATTAATTATAATAATTTTAATGATTATAATAATAATTAAAATAAGAATAATAAACATATATATATATATATATATATATATATTTTACTCAATAATTTGTATTTGTATTTTGGATAATTTTAATAATCATAAATTATTATGACAGTAGCATAAATGTAATATCTATATAAATATTTTTTTAAATATTAGCTTAGATTTGTATATTGACCGTTTTAATATAATCATCGATGATTACACACACACACGCATTTACACGCGCGCGCACGCACACACATAAATTGATTTGGATTTGAACCATTTGAGGTGATCGCAATCGTTTTTAAATCGATACAATCGTAAACTGTCAGATTTAATTGCATCGAAGGTGGGTAATTGTTTTCTTTTACTCTATTCTTTTCTTTCTTTTTTTATTTTCCTATCACGAACAGCTAATAAAATCTTCGTCGTCGATGAAACGTCATTGATGTCTTGGATTGGCATTAATCAGGGCGAAGAGAACGACGAAGTGATATATTTTCCAACGACCTTTTGCTTTATCGAACGATACGTCAAATCGTCTAGCGAACGATGATAAACGGAAGGTGAACGACGAGTCGACTACAAATGAAGCTCATCAACGTAGCTTCTCGCTCGTAAAGACCGAGTAAAACGTTTATCAAAGATATCGTCATTAGCGGTGCTCGTTAAATCGTTCCCAGGATTTCTCCTTTCTATTATTCTTTAACGAGATATTCGTTCGAGCTCGTGTCCGTCTTTAGTTATCATTTGTTTAATATTATTGGTGACGCGAGTCACAAAATTTATTCTGAAAATTTGTTTTTCTTTTTTTTTTTTAACGCGATATAGTAGTTTCCAAATTAATAATTCAAATTATCGATTAAATTTTCGTTTGACGTAATGAAACGATAAGCTTGGAACGATCAAGATGATCATTGAAATTGTATAAATGGTTCAAATTCATCTTTAAAAGAATATATCTATATTTCTTAGTTTTTAAATTATTACACATTTTATATAATGTATTTTATAGATGTATCTGTTTATATAATATTTATAGTAATATACCATTTATTAAATGAATATATATGCATACCAAGTAAATTTTTAAAATAGATGAAGATATATACATATTTTTTAGATTTATAAATCGGAATAAAAATATTTTTTTTCTTTTTTTTTTTTTTTTTTAACTAAAATCATATGGAAAATCTCTTATCTCTCTCTCTCTCTCTCTCTCTCTCTCTCTCTCTCTCTGTCTCTTTCTTTCTCTTTCTTTTTTTCTTTCTCTTATCATAGTTTTAAGGACATAACAATAAGAAAAATAGAAGGTCATAATAAGGGAATGACTGGTAAAGAGAAAAGGACAAAAGAGGGAGAAAGAGAGAGGGAGAGAGGGAGAGAGGGAGAGAAGAAAGAGAGGGTGGTAGAACGAAAAGAACATACCTTCTACGTGTCACCGCAGCCAATAACACGCGGGTAATCACGATTTAATGGCTCAATAACGTCTGCCATTGCGTCCTGACGCAGAGCTCGAAAGAATTTATCGGTCCCGCCAGTCAATAAATTCACCTTTTGAGTTGTATACGGCCCTGAACGGTCCCCACGTTTTCTTCTCTCTCGCAAACTCTTTTTCAAATTATGCTTTCACGTATGTACATACATATGTATGCATGCAAGCATGCATATATGTATGTATGTATGTATTTATAAACACCTGTGTTTGTAATTTGTATACGTGCACGTTTCATATGAGAGAAAGGATATAAAATAAGGAATTGCATGGAAATTTGTTGAAAAACGACAAAGAAAAGGAAGGAACTGTATTGTGATAAATGATCGAGGTTTCTTATTATTATTCGATGTAACGATATTACGTTTAACTTGATTTCCTTTTTTTTTAACTTTACTTACTTTTTTACTTATAAACTCCTTCATCTAAAGTTAAGAGAAAAAAAAATAAGAGGAGGCAAACCAAGACGCGACCCAAATTATTTAAATTCAAATCCAAACTTATCGTAAATTCAGTTGTAATCAAATTCGAGCACATTTAATTCGTAAATTTTAGATTTTGCCTTAAGTCGATTTACTCATTGCTTTGTAATGTACCTGAGCTGAGTTGTATTTGTTTTTTTTTTGTTTATTATTTTTTTTAAATTCTTCCAGTATTTACGAATTAAAACACAAAGACGTATGATTGTCCTTAGATATGCCTTAACGTCAAAATATTTGTACGAATATCTCGAAAATTATGGCCGTACGGCATTGAATGGCGATTATTAGGAAATAATTTTTTCAAAATATCGATATCCACGAAATATTTTTAAAAAATCGTCAAAATTGAACTTATTTTTATATAATTAACAATTTTCTTTCTAATTCTTATATAAAAAAAAAATAGGAAGAGAAAAGTAATTAAATTCATAACTTTATATGCACACACACATATGTATATCGAGGTACATAAATAAGCAAAAATGGCTAGATAAATAATAACAATGAAATAATAAATTTAACAATCACATTATTCTAAGTCCGATAGTACTGGAGTTCGTGTACTTAGAATTCGAGAGGCAGGAAAAGGGGTTCGTTGGCTTAATCAAGTGAAATAAAGTTCATCAGCAGAAGACATAATTTTGTAGAGATAGAACAACAGTCTTTCTCTCTCTCTCTCTCTCTCTCTCTCTCTCTCTCTCTCTCTCTTTCTCTCTTTCTCTCTCTTTCTCTCTCTTTCTCTCTCTCTCCCTTTGGAGTGCTTGAGATATTTGAAAAAAATGAGCTTCCAGGGAGTCTAATAGGGAATTTCTGGGAGTATGCGTGCCGACAATAGTTAACGGGGTACAATTGCAGTTTAAATATGCATGCCGGATGCTACTGTCGGCTCTGTCTGTTCCATATTCAACGATTAAGTGTGATGTACGAGTTTTGAGTGTCGCGGCATATCAAATAGCCGTGATCATAGCCGGGGTTTGAGGTATCTCCTACCCCCTCCACCATCACAGCCACCATTACCACTACCCTACCATCACCATCGCCACCACCATAACCACCATTAAAACACTTCTTTCTCATTCCTACCATCGGTGGATGATCAGCCCCAACATAACCGGATGCAGCTTCGCGATAAATTTCATGCAATTAATTAACAGGCGAAACACGTCTATGACGTAACACGTTATATTACGAATCGAATCGTTCTCAGAATATAAATCGATGCTTATCTTCGATTACATTGAAATTAATTGGCAAAGAAATTTGACAAATGCCATTCCAAATATTATATTTGCGCATTATTAATTATAAAGAGCAAGTTACATGCGTAGTTAAGTTACGTTATATTTACTTTTTCTTTCTTACGTCCGTTTGGTTTTCACCTTTCCTTTTTTTTTTCTTTCCCTTTCGCTTTTACTTTTTAGTCGAGTTTAATACACTCATTTATTTGCCTAAGATATTTAGAGAACTAACGTTTTGAAATCTCGTTAACTGGTGCTTCGTTAACTATCTCTCTCTCTCTCTCTCTCTCTCTCTCTCTCTCTCTCTCTCTCTCTCTCTCTCTCTCTCTCTCTCTCTCTTTCTCTTTCTCTCTAACATTAACATCTGATCGCATAATTATGATACTTATTTTACCTTTTTAACAAAGTATACGACTTAACAATTCCCACGTATTTTTCTATTTCTCCTTAGATTATCGTAAAACATTTCTAAGGGTCTGTTTTGCGTCTGTAAGCACATTGAATCACTGTAATCATCTCAACGTAGTTGCATTACGTTCGTGGATGCGTTCCGGATGCGAACATTCCACGTGGTAGATAATAACGAAAGTAGTGCCTTTACACGGTCGTGCCAGTAACCACTTTCGTATCGAGAAAAAAGTTTACTAGACTTACGGAGATAATTATACCGCATAATTGCAACCATAAGAATCGTTCGAAAGAGGAGGGGGTCGGGTTTCTCTGGCTCCTCCTTCCTTTCAAGACGTCATCGTTTTCTTCTTAAAACTACTCGTAATCTGTTAGAGTCTGTGTCCCATCCCGGTTTGCTAACAAGCTATCTACGTTGGATTTAACCACTTTAAGTGCGTGTTAAATTAAGTTCAACAAAGAGAGGTATATATATATATAAGAATGACGAAAAATGAGAGAAAATATTGAAAAGGTGGTAGAGGGGGGGCAGAGTCACGTAATTAAGTATCTAAATTATTATATATATATATATATATATATATATATATATATATATATATATATATATTCTTTTTTCTCTTTTTCTTGTTTTTTTTTTTTTTTTTTTTTTCAACAACGTCACGATACAAGTACATATATAATATTGCTAACAAATATTTTCTCATTTAACTTCGTGCACTGCGAATAGTTTATATGTATGTATGTACATGCTTCGATACTTATTGTGTATTAATTTATTAATACGCGGTTCTTTGTTTGTGATCTACGCGTTTCGTGAGAGAGTTCGTGAATTCTCTTTAATTTCGCAAGGCCCTTTGGCGATGATTTCAAGTGATAAATTTCTCTCGGAGACTGTCTTTAAGTGCGGGCCTCACGAATTACGTTCAACGCAATTACAGTGCATTGTGAGGGTAATGGACGGCAGTTGGTAATTAGGAACGTATGTACGTGTATGTACGTACGTGTGCACGGTTCGACTCTGTTACTCGTTTTATTCGTGAACCCAACTGGCATTGAACGTTAATTTGTTAATCGATTCGAATCAATTGATTTCCGTTTTTTATTTTTTTATTTATTCTTCTTTTCATTTTTATTTATTTATTTATTTTTTTAATTATAAGAAGTTTCAGAATGATGGGAATGATTTTATCGTCGTTTCTACCTAATCGTAGCTCGGTTGTTTTTATTTTCAGGCGAACATTTAATCAATATTTGTAATAAATTATCGATAAGTAAAATGAAGCTTCAATAAAGTGAAGAAAATATTAATTATTTATACTCGAATAAAAATATTAAATATACTATGATCGTTTACATTACAAAATACTTATGATAATATTAATGAAAAATATTGATTCGAATAATGCTGGAAATGTGTTGTAGATAATCTATTGATCGTTATAAATATTATTACGTCTTTGAACTTTTTACATGGATACGTATATAATATATATACAAAAATATAGTTTAAACAGTTTCTTTAAGAACATCTCGTCGATGAGACCTTATCGGCCCGCATTTAGATCGATATTTTTTAATATTCAAATATATTATCCGAGATTATAATTTATCGTTGTAAGGGAGACGAACGATATTTTCTTTTTTATTTCTTTTTTGTCATACGTTGGAGAAAAATAGAAAATTGAAGGATGCGTAAGTAGGAAGGAATGAAACGAGAAGAAGGCGAAGCCTCGGAGAACAGCAATGTTACAAAGTGCCACCGAGGAAAGATTTATTATCTCGAATCATCGCCGCGGGCTTGGAAACAGAATTAAGGCGGTTTCGCGCGAACCAGCTCGCATCCTCCTTCTTGGATCATTCCTGCCACTGTGCGAGAAGACTCTACAGAGAAAGAGAGAGAGAGAGAGAGAGAGAGAGAGAGAGAGAGAGAGATTATCGTGTTTCTCGAAAGAGGATTTTCTGTTTGCGTGTTACAACGGCGTAACTCAAAGAAATGTAAAAGTAATAGCGGTAACTCTTAAATTCGTTCGTTCAGGATCGTTCGATATAGGAAGGTGTGTATCCCCAACCCCCTCCCCCAGACCATCTTCATGCTTATTAATAATTTTATTATCGCAGTAGCGTGTGTCTCGTGCCTAAGTTAAATTAAACATTGTAATGAACGAATGAAAATCGTCCATCGTATTTAACGATAAATATTAATACCCATATAGGGAACGTTAAGAGGACAAGCAAGCTGTTTAACGTACGGATTATGGAGAATAATAATTAATGCTTGTTTGATAACGAAAAGAATAAAAAAAAAAAAAAAAGAGAAAGAAAGAAAAAACAGATCCTATCGAAATTACGTTATCGATTAATTTATGCGTTATCCAAATGAGACGTTGTCGATATCAGTGTATGACGTGAGTGGTTGGTCCAAAAAAGGGTAGTAGAGATTTTTGAAAAAAGTCAGTTTGCGTCAGACCAGAGTAACGAGGTAAGAGAAACGAGGTAATTAGTGGTACGTGCATTCGGTCGACGCCAATTTGTGCGCCGCCTGTTGTAAGTCACTACGATCAGGATCGTCGGCGTGATCGTAAAGGGAGAGAAGGACTAACTGATCCTCGTCCAATGAAACTATCTTCGAAACCACGAATTCTACTACCACCTGGGTGGTAACTCAATCCAGCGAGGACTCTCCCTCCTCTTTCTTATCTTGAATTGACCCTCGTAGTAGATGAGATTTCGTTTTATGTAATGGCAACTCGAATAGTCTGTGACTCGATGATAGATGTTAAGAACGGTTGTTTATTTGTTTTTTTCCTTTTTTTATTATTATTATTTCTTTCTTCTTTCTTCCTTTCCTTTCTTTACAAATAATTATTTAAAAAAAAAAAAAACATCGAAAGGGTTTACGATTGTTCTGTCCTTATGACGAGAAATATAATGTTACTATAACTTATATTATAAATAAATATTACGAAACGATTTAATTACATCGTCTCGTTATTATTTTACTTTGTTCTATTGTTGTTATAATAATAATAAAATTAATAATAATAATAATAATAATAATAATAATAATAATAATAATAATAATAATGATGCAATAAACTCATTCGACGAGAATTTAATTGCGGGATATTTATGTATGTATCTTATTAAGCGAACGTACCGTATGTATGTACATGATTAAAGATGGATTGATAAAGGATCTCCAAAGCACGTATATCTCCAAATTAAAATATTCAATTTATTTATTTATTTTTAATCGCATATCAAAAAATTTATTGTGTTAACATCTTCCGAATGAATCAGAGATCATTAATTCTCTTTCTTCAGATTGTTTTTATTTTTATTTTTTTTTATTTTTAACACTTAAACGCCTCTCGATATGGATGAATCTTTTACTTTTTCTAATTTTCTCCGAGAATTATTCCAGATAATTAGTTCGAAAGCGTTCAGTATGAACTTTTCGATGCGTAAACATCTAGGTTGAAGCGTACATACCACACCCTCCCATATACGGTAAACATTGAATTAATTTTTTTGTTTCTTCTTTTTTCTTTTTCTTTTTCTTTTTTCTCCTACAAAGCAAATGATGGTTCTTGAGATTTCATTAGAATAGCTAGCTAGATAGATCCCATAGAAAAAACGCGATTAACTCTTTGGGGTTAGGTGGGTCAAAAACTGTCCCACCTTTTGATCAGCTTTTTATGCATGGTGAGATATATTTTAACCCAATTACTAAAAATGAAGTTACTCGTAGTCATACAGTTTAATATATTTTTTTACGTTAAATAATTGAAATGAACGGTTTTCCATTTTTTCCCCTTTTTTTTATATTAAACAAAATTCTGTATACTCGGATTCTTATTTTATTTAAAATCGTGTCCCTTAAAAAGTTAACAGTTCATGGCCGATGTCTACCTACTTTTCAAACATTTCCATAAATGCTTAAATTTTTCGAAACTTCTTAGACAGCGCAAGAAAACAAGAGTAACTTTAAAAGGTTCGCTTGTCTTGAGCCAACCTTTGAAATATCTATTTTTCTTTTTTTTTCTTTAGTCGTAACACAGTGTTCACACTTACAACCTAACAGTATTTATAAATATATACATACATAAGTTTTTTATTAACACATAATTATTTTTCAAAAGATAGAATTAGCAATTGTTATTTGTTACAGGTAAGTCAATGAGGTGACTTGTTATTCCTTGAAAATTGGTATGTCGCAAGAATCACTAACTGCAAGATTTTCTGTGATGAAGGTAATCAAATTTATTTAAAAAAAAAAAAAAAAAAAAAGTAAATACAAAAGAAATTTACATTTAGTTTATATATTATTATCGATCGCAAGTGCGTATTTGGTACATAAAAAATGTTATAATCCATCGGCGAATGCATCGGCCTATTAGCTCAGTTGGTTAGAGCGTCGTGCTAATAACGCGAAGGTCGCGGGTTCGATCCCCCCATGGGCCAATATTTTTTTCCTACTCAATGCTATTTTTTTTTCTTTTTTCTTCATTTGTTCAATAATAACGCGTAGAATAGAAATCAGATTGATCTTAAACAAAAAAGTAAAAAATATTTAGTTCAGCTTTTTCTTCGAATTTATTATTTGAAAAACTAGTAACGAATGTGTACAGCTCTAAAAAAATCATTGTCAACTTGGCCTATTAGCTCAGTTGGTTAGAGCGTCGTGCTAATAACGCGAAGGTCGCGGGTTCGATCCCCCCATGGGCCAGAATTTTTTTTTTTTATACTCGTAATAGATGTTTTTTTTCTAATTCGACAAATTTAAAACATACAATTTTTAATGTGCACCGTTAAATAAAAATTATAAATAAAATTATAACAATGTGACGACGATCATGGTACTAATGTTAGGTATAGATTTATTCTTTTTTGCTTTTTCGAATAAAGATTTAGTTACATTCTCTGGTGATAAATCTTTTTATTGCTTTGTTACTTGAAAGAAAAGAAGGTCATATTTTTTTTTTCCGTATGTATTTGTCGTGACGATAACAAAACGGTCAAGAAACAATGTGTCGGTCAGGTAATCCTACCGAACTTTAAACTTCACGTATTCTTGGTTTACAGCTGAATATAATTTTCATCGTCTTTTTGCAATACACTTCAAACAAATAATTCCTTTTATCTTCATTATTGTCGATAATTGAACGTTTCTTATCAAATAAAAGAAAATTAAATATTTAAAAATGTTAACAATGAGATATCGGAGTTCTGACAAGACATCTTTGCGTGAACTATGGTCAGACATCGGCCCATTAGCTCAGTTGGTTAGAGCGTCGTGCTAATAACGCGAAGGTCGCGGGTTCGATCCCCCCATGGGCCAGTATTTTTTTTTCCTTTTTTTCACAGTTTATATAATCTACAAAAAAAAATATTATGAAACTTACATATTGATATAAATTTGACATTTTCATAAATTTTCTATCCAGATTATTTATTTATCATAATTTTTATTTCTCGATTCATTTACCTCATATTGTTTAGCGAATTGTACAATCAGTATCGTTTGTTAATATAAAAATAATAATTATTCCTAATTAAATAGTTTAAATAAAAATGCGTTGTAAAATAAAATAAGCTAATAAGAAAAAAAAGGAAAAAGTAAAAAACTACATTCCGGTACCGGGAATCGAACCCGAGCCTCCTGGGTGAAAGCCAGGTATCCTAGCCACTAGACCATACCGGAGATGTTACTAATTCTTTATTATTTTTGTAAATTCCCCGTGTAAATCCTTCTATAGTTTTCATTTAATCCGATCATTTTTATTTCTTGCTCGATTTCTTTTATATCATTTAACGAATTAGTTAATTAATATTGCTTGAAAAATAAAACTAAGTATATCTGTTTTTCACATGATTGGATAGTTTAAAATCAAAAAGCATTATAAAATAAAATTATGAATAGAAAAGTATAAAAAAGGAAAAAAAAATTATATTCCGGTACCGGGAATCGAACCCGAGCCTCCTGGGTGAAAGCCAGGTATCCTAGCCACTAGACCATACCGGAGATGTTATTCGACATTCGAAATTACCATTAATTTACTGTGTAGATATATTTATATTATTAAAACTCATAATTTTTTTTATTGTTCCCTTTTTTTATTTCATGTTGCGCGTAACTAATTACACGGTCAGTGTTGTTTGAAAAATAAATATAATCATCTTTTTTAATTAATTATATCGTTTTAATATTGGAATAAATTAAGGACCATTATGAAATGAAATAAAATTATAATATATAAGTAAGAAAAAGAGGGAATGAAAAAAGAAAAAAAAATATATTCCGGTACCGGGAATCGAACCCGAGCCTCCTGGGTGAAAGCCAGGTATCCTAGCCACTAGACCATACCGGATTGATGAAGAAGATCTGACGTGCATATGTATAGATGCACATTCTGTCGTATGGCTTGCATCTATGCATTTATATAATTAAACATATTTACGCATATATTTCATCATTACTACATATACAGACATTAAAGATTGTTTATTAATAACCGATTATTAAAATCGTAATTAACAAACGATTTATATGAGAATGAATGTCTGAAAATATAGAGAATTGCTGATACTAAGTAGTGCTTTATTTTGATAACTATGTTTTTTTACGTCGGTAAAAAAACTTTTCACCCCGATACTTGTTCTGCGGTTTCTTGTTTTTTTTTTTTTCTTTTTTTTTTATTACTTAAGGGATGGGACCATCTTGCAGGGATATAAAAATAAGTTGTTTCCGACTTTTTTTCCGGAGATAGTTTTAAGCTTTTCATGGTATAAAAACGTAACTTTTAGTTTTATGTATCAATTTTTTTTTCTTTTTAAGTCGTTATATTATAAAATGACTATTTGTTCGTTCGTTCGCAACCGTCACTTCCTGTAATCTCGATTGATGGTCGCCATTATTGCGAAGTTTACTGAAACATCCTAAGTGAATATTTGCGATTGATTCGTCAACCGAAGTATATTATTTAAAATGTTAACTAACGAGTTTACGAAATTTTTTATTATTGCATGAATGGCAACGATTTAAAATGGAGAAGTGTTTTTACTAAAAAAAAAAGAAAGAAAAAACAAAGGTAAAATAAATGTGAAATTTTTGTAAAATATTGAATAATTGAAATGAAAGAATCGTACTCTGCATCGTAGAATATCTATTTTACGTAGAATATTCTCTCCAAATTTGAACAGAATTTAGTAATGGAGATTTTGTTCCTGAAAAGTCAGAAAAACATAGTTTCGGGAAAAGCTTCAAAAAAAAGTTTTAATGATACATTCAGTCTATGTAATTCGTATCTCTATACGTTGGATATAACTTTGCTAAATGTCAGAATTTTCAAACGATGTTCTATGCACTTTGAAGCTTTCTAGAAAATTATGTTTTGTGTGTGTGTGTTTGTGTGTGCGCGCGTGCTTATATGCGCGTGTGTTTGTATAATAAATTTAGTTTTTTTCGAACCGTTACGATGGATAGTCTACCCTCTTAAATAAATTATTGAAAGCTTAAATCTAAAAGTGCCTACATGGCGACATGTGTCCTTGCCTATCTTTTTTATCTTCCTTTGTCTCTTTGCGACCCTACAGACCCTTTGTCCTTTTCATTGTTGTAACATTTGCTCTTCTTGTTCGCGATACTAATTTTTCTGCACTTCAAATTTGACTTTTTGCAAATAAAATTTATCCAATTTCAATTAGAAATACCACTTACATTGGTTTCCGCAAAAGTAAATTTTTCCTACAGTTATTTTCTCAATTTGTTTGTTTTTTTAATCAATAGAAATAAAATCAAACAAAGAAATTCATATATATATATATATATATATATATATATATATATATATATATATATTAATTATGTATACAGAAGTAAGATACATTAGTACTAAACTTTGAAAATGTGTTGTATTACTAATCATGATTAAACAACGATCGAATGTTTTAATTTTGACGTGTTGCAATATGTACGGTGCTGAAAATAATTAATAACTCATTACAATCTCTTACACTCGTTAAAAACATTTTTAATCGATATAATTTTAACACGATAATTTAAAAATATCGCCTTTTTTCTTTTTTAATTAATATTCTAATAATTAATAAAAATGTTTATCGTATAAGATCGTACATATCTAAAATGTGACCTCAACGGTCCTGTGGCGCAACGGATAACGCGTCTGACTACGGATCAGAAGATTCCAGGTTCGAATCCTGGCAGGATCGAAAATTATTGATCATTTATTTTTATTATTTTAATGTCTGATATATCTGTTACACGCAAAACCATTTTTCTTATGCATTTCATTTATCGTTACACGTTAAAACCATTTTTCATCATCTTTTCGCTTATAGGAATATTCGACTTTACATATGAACAAAATATGAACTGCAAGTGCAATAGAAAAGAACCTCTGCACCATTATGCATTGCTATTGTATCGTTTTATAATCTCGCTTGAAGTAATACCGACTCGCGCGTAACTTAACAATGGGTTTAGTCCCTGATATAAATTTTTGTAATGTAGTTAAAATTAATATGTATTTGCTTGAATAATTAAATTTATTGAAACAATAAATTATTATTGAGATATTGAAGTTTGGTCGTACAAAAATAATTATAAGAAATTTACAATCTAACGATGGATATAAACTTGTATATACTATTATTTTTTCGAAATCAATGCGAAATTTCGAAACGATGGCGTTCGTTGTCGAAACAGGAATCGTTCTACATTTCACACAATCGAATGGTTACATGCTCTACTTTATAAAAATGTAAGCCTATGTATGCGTTTGGAAGATATTATTAGATATTATTACAAGTCTGATAGAATAACAAAGGAAATTAGAATTTGTTGTGTACGTTTCTCGAGGGAGATATCGTTATTTAATATATATTTAATTATGTTTATCAATGTTTAATTGAGATATAATATCATGTTCAAGTATCTATAATGAAGAAGTAAAAAATTTGACAAAAAATTGAAATATATGCAACCCATTCGCGCGTGTAGAATTTGCGTCTAATGATTCTAGAGAATGGTTTTCGATATATCGCAAATAGTAATGGCCAAGATTTCACTACGTGAAGGTTGCTGTGCCTAGAGACGCAAAAGAAAAATCCCCCCAAAACAAAACTGTTTCGATAAGGATCGCAGTCAGTTGGAAAGTTCATTTTTGATTACGTGAACGTAAAAAAATTGCAACGTTCGCACGTTGAAATATCAACTCATTTTAAATATTAATCTATTTCTACTTTATATTTAACGCGTGTTTCGAAGCTGTGAAAATGTTTAAATTAATCTGCCATCTGTTTAAACATTAGATTGTTATACTCCGTGCCCCGTTATAAATTGTCCAAATAATTCTAAAATAATCAAAATTATGAATGAATGATTTAATTTTAACATTGCAAAATTTAATTGCTATTGGAATATTGAATTCAATTATTTCACGTTTAAATGCATGTTATAAGCGGCGTAGTGTATAAGCGCATTTAATATTGTTAAAGTATTAGTTAATTATTTATTTTATGTACCATCTCGTATATCGTTCAAATAATCAATAAAAAAACCTTGACTAACGAGAGATAAAAAAGATTCAAAGAACGAAAAGATTATTTTAGATGTTACATTAACTTTTTCTTCATTTCTTTTTTCTCTAACATTGACAAGATCTATTTCTTTTATCATAAAAGCTTTTTCTTCTTACGTATCCAACCCACAGACACACAAACATATTCTCACGGTCTTCTTAACACGAGCTCAATAACACTTCCTTCATAATAATTTTTCTTCCCTGATCTTCAGTCAAAAGAAAGGATAGCAACTTGTTTTTTTCAAACCATAGATGTGTGAACCACGGATCGATCTTTTTACAGGTTTGTATATGTGCTGGCATTACCAGACTTTGTCTAACGCGCCTTCGGCCCTTCCTTTTCTTGCTTCTTTAAAAATTAAAGAAAAATATAGTCGCCCTGGGAAACCTTTGGAAAAACGTAGAAAGAGTAGTATTTTCGACGGAATAGGATCGTCTAGCCTTTTCCGTGCTTATCACGAGTTGACTGTAAATGCATGATAGAAAAGGAAAAAGGAAATATGGAAAAAGGGAAAAAGTAAAGGGGGGAAACTGAAAAAGATAAAAAAGGAAAAAAGAAAATGTTTAAAGACCAGCTCCCGCCATTAAGGAAATGTATAAGCTAACGGAGAAGCCGAGTCTCTCGAAATTACCAGAGAGAGAGAGAGAGAGAGAGAGAGAGAGAGAGAGAGAGAAGAGATGCTTCATGTATTATTAACGAGATATCTCGCTGTTTTTTCCTTTTTTTTTATGCGGAAACTTAATTATTCGCACGGTCTATTTAAGAAGAAAATGGCGTTTCTTAAAACGGAAGTTGAACCAACGCGATTTTGCACTACACCAGAAAGTAATTATAATCAAGAAGAGGGACAGACGGGAAGAGAGAGAGAGAGAGAGAGAGAGAGAGAGAGAGAGAGAGAGGGAGAGAGAGATATTTCCACAAAATGTTTTCCTTTTTAAAAAAATTAATCAGTAGAAATAAGTGTCTTTTAGTTATTTTTCATTCATTTCGTTCATTCACTCATGTATTTATTTATTTAATCTTTTTTTCTTTCTTTTTTTTCTTTTTGAAAGAACTCTTTCCTCTTAAAACAAAATAACGCGCGTATATAAATAATACGTTTTACTTCGTGTGTATATATAAATTCGATCAGTTTTGTTTGTAAATCACCTTTGCTCGTTGAAATTGAAAATTTTCCTTGGAACGGAGCCGCGTAAAAGAAAGGAAAGAAAAGGAAATGGAAGGGAAAAGAAAAAGGAAGATAGAAAAAAGAAATTAAGGAATCAGTTCTGTAAGCAAACACTCTAAAAAAGGGATTCCATTACGTGCTCTTTCCTCTTTGCTTCTTTGATGTATGTACGTATATATGTATGTATGTATGTATGTATGTATGTACGGGTAAATGTGCCGTTATCGTGGCTCTTCTATTTTTTTTCTCATCCTTCGGCTTGTCTTCTTCGTCTCTTTTACCTTGGCCTAACCTTCTCCAGTTTCGGGATGATAAAACTCGCTTCTCCTCTTCCTACGCGAAAGGTCTCGGAGACCGTTTCATTACCGTACCAAGTATACTATATACATGTGTATATATATATATATATATATATATATATATGTATGTATTTGCATACATACATCTACATATATAAGGGGTGCATCAGAACGAGTGGGAAATATTTTAGTTATGGTCGTTACCCGTCTGAACAATAAAAGAGAATAAAAAAAAAAAAAGAAGAAAGAGACAGAAGAAAAAAGAAAGAGATTTTTTTTAAACGAGCGCCATTCGATTTTTGTTTTATTCAGTTACAGAGTTATATTTGACTTTCAAAAGAATGAAAAGAGAAAGAAACTTTGTTCGCTTGTATAACTAAGTAAGTGAGTGAGTAAGTAATTAAGTCAGTAAGTAAATAGTTATACTCACTACCATGGGAAATGTTTTATATGACCTTATCAAATCTGAATGCAAGTATGCAGACGTCTTATCAATGACTGTTTTAATACTATCTTCAATCAAATATCCGGATGTTGCTCGAATTCCTTCGAAACTTCGTTTTATTCTTTCGCGTTTCAAGAATTTCTATCATTTTTTACTGATCTACTTTAATCTAGTCGGACCAATCTAGTAAACCAATGAAAGAATTATTGCGATAGATAATTCGCATTAATTCGAAAACGAAGTCGAGGAGGACATATGTTTATGACTTATTTTAATTATGAATTATTTGTTTTATGTATTGTTTTCATATACTTAAGTCACCCCTAAAATATTTCCTATATATTTTGGTACAGCTTATAAAATATTAAACATATAAAATATATATATATATATAAACACATATAAAATGTGGCTCACGTAGTTTTACCATTTTTTGTTTTTTATTGTTTTCATTAAAACTCACTATAGATAATTACTTAAAATCATGAATAAAAGGAAAAAAGAGAAAAAAAAAATTATATTCATCGGACGCACCTTAAATAATAATTAAACAAAGAAAATTAATTGCCTTCGTATGTTCACAAATATTAATTATTTCACGTTACGATATTCACGTTTTGAATATTTTCTTTTCTTTTCTTTATTTTTTGTTTCGATCGTAATAGAGAATTTTATATAAAAGAAAATAGAAGAAAAAAATCAAGTACATACGTTAAGATGAAAGATTTCGTTTAAATGTTAACCCGGGTCACCCAGTACATATGTACATAGGTGTGCCTTTATACGAGAGAAGGGTGGACCTATTTAAGGATATGTGCTTGCTCTCAGGAGAACGCGTTTGAGAGAACATGTGGATGATCTTGAACGAAATGGTGTTTCTAAAGGTGCCCGAAAACGAGAGGCGCTATAAGGTCGCAAGGCCTTAAAGGAAAAAGAAGAATCTACTTTTAGCGTTGGCGTTACCCACGTTCTCGTATATTCTGGCTTAATTCCAAGAAACTATTTGGTAAAACAGTGCCTTTGATCCTATTTATCTTGTTAATGGAAAAGGGATCCAAGTGGAAATCGTCGAAATATTTTATTTCGCCTTAGATCGATCCAAAAATCGATTCGAGCCGAAACGAAAAGAAAAAAAAAAAAAAACAAAGAAGAAAACAAGAGAAGAACTAACAAAAAATAAAATCAAAGGAAAACTTCTTTAAAAATATATATTGTCGTCGTCGTTGTCGTTGTCGTTGTCGCCTTTTTGGTTTTTCTTTTTCTTCTCTTTTTCGTGTTCTTTTTTTTCTTGTTTTTTATTCGAGGTCACGAGCACAGCATGTTGCTAACGAGAAAGAGAGAGAAAGAGATATAGGGAACTAATTCGCTGTAAAAGTCTCGGGAGAGAGAGAGGGAGAGAGAGGGAGAGAGAGAGAGAGAGAGAGAGAGAGAGAGAGAGAGAGAGTTAAAAAAGAAAGAAGAAATGATAACGAAGCTCGGCAACACGAAAAAGACCGAAGAACGTTCTCGTGGGACGAGGTAAACGTTGCCGCGTGCTTTGTCGGCGTTACGAGATCTAAATTACGTGAGTTTACTTCCGGCAATGGTTTTCCCATTTATACTCTTTTCCTCCTGTGTTCTCCACCTAACTTCCCTTATCGATATCGTACCTGTGACCAGTTTAACGCTAGATATTTCTAACTTGATATAGAATGAATTATCCGACATCAAGCTAACATATGTTATTAATATTAATTGTTTATATAATATAATATAATATGATATGATATGATATGATATGATATGATATGATATGATATGATATGATATTTATTAATATTAATGCAATACAATCTCATTAATATTATTAATTGTTTTATAATGTAATATAATATAACATATTAATATTATTAATTTAAAATATAATATAATATAATATAATATAATGTAATATACTATAATTTTGTAATTAATGTTTTCACGCAGAACACGAAATCACGATGTAAACTTTAATAATATCTCTTTCTATTTAAATAATTAAATGAATAAATACTCATTTGTATTTATCCCTTGTTTCTGTTCTATTTTTTTTTTTTTTTATGTATCAGAAACTCTTAAAATAGTTTGCGCAAACGTTGTTATCGCGTTTTCTTTTCGGAACAACGAGAGTCGTCTCGATAATGAGATTTAGTAGTTTCAAGTGTCGCCTAAGTAGCTACGAGTGCGAAAGTCTCAGAAAAGGAAACGCGATTCAAAGGTTGTAAATTGGAGGTAAAGTACTTTTCATGCTGGGCTACGATATCGGAAGGTGAAGAGGGGAGAGGAGAGAGAGAGAGAGAGAGAGAGAGAGAGAGAGAGAGAGAGAGAGAGAGAGAGAGAGTATATACGGACGAACGGATCCTTTTTACCGGTAGACGAGGAAAGGACTCGTCTCGAGGAAAAATAGTTTGGAAAGAAGTTCGATCGTGAAACCGAAGAGGAATATCTTCGTTTCGCTTTTTCTCTCAACCGTGGAACTTTTTCTTTCGGTGGAGGAAGAGAGAGAGAGAGAGAGAGAGAGAGAGCCTCTTACAAATCGGAGCTACTTTCAAACGTTTCAAAGGGAAACATTAAAACTGGAAATATCTTTCGAACTATCTTCTACTTTATTTTTTCTTATTTTTTTTTTTATTTTTCTTTTCTTTTTATTCTTTTTCTTGTGTTTTTTGCTTTTTTTTTTTCTTCAACCATCCTTCCTAGTATTAAAAAGGAAAATAATTTTCAACGTTGAGTTTTCCTTTCGGTCTTATTTTTATTTCCTCTCCTCTTTCTTCCTTTCCTTCTTTTTTTCTTTTTCTTTTTTCTTATTTTTTTTTTTTCAATTCCTCAAATATCGGTGCCCGGTTCTTTTTTCATGTAACGTAACTTTCTTTTGAGATCCATTTAAAGAGCAAAGAAATAGTTTATGCGTCGAGTAAAAGCAGGATAGAAAAGAGAGGAAGAAAAAGGAAGAAGAAGAAAAAGAAGAAAAGAGAGAAGAAGAAGAAGAAGAAGAAAGGAGAAAAGAAGAAGAAGAAGAAGAAAAGAAGAAGAAGAGAAAAAAGAGGAATAAGAAGAAAACAAAAAGGAAAAAAACCAAAATGAATCCGAAGAACGAATAAAGGAAGGGAAGGAAGGAAACGGAAAGAGAAAAAAAAATTAACAAGAAAAGAAGAAAGAGTTAACGATAGGGAGATCGAACGACAACAAAGAGAGATGACGAGGAGAAAGAGGAGTTTATCCCTAAGGGAAAAATTTGGAGTCTGTGATTTAGGGTTAAAATTTTCCCGTAAAACGACAACGTTACGTCGTAACTTCGTGGTTACTCTCGCATCACTATGCATAGCCACGAGTGTGTCCGCGATTTTATGTACTTCGTAAACATTGCTCTAGGCTTCTCTCTTTTCTCCTTTCTCTTTCTCTCTCTCTCTCTCTCTCTTTCTCTCTCTTTCTCTCACTTTTTTCTCTCTCTTTTTCGTCGTCGTACTCGTTCACGTTGCACTACCATCCGAAAATCACCGACGGTATCTGGTCGTTGGACAGGTTCGTTCGTTGAACGGTCAGCTCCCCCGATAATACATGATATCTTGCATAAATTTTCTTCTTTGAAAATCAAGGGAAACGGGAACGTCATTAAAATAAAAGTTTTCCGTGTTACGTCTGAGTAAGTAAAAAATACCTATACCGCTGTCTATCCCCCGAACACCCATCCACCCGATATCTCACCGCCTACCCTATTATAATATACTTATTTAATTAATTTTTTCGTAACTATCCAGATATTATTAATATACGTATGTATAAATATATATATATATATATATATATATATTTATTTATTATAAAAATATATAAGTATATATTTTAATAATAAATTAAATAAAAAAAATATTAATATATATATATATTTATAATAAATCAAATATAATCGTATAGTCGATCAATATTAATTTGATAATCGAACTAGCTATCAGTCAATTTCAATCAATCTTCGAATCTACGTGATACATAGGTATCCTGCTATCCAAATACTGAATTCAAATGGAAACGAGGATCGATAGACGAAAAAAAAATATATATATATGTACGCGCGCGCGCGCGTGTGTGTGTGTGTGTGTGTGTGTAGAGAGAGAGAGAGAGAGAGAGAGAGAGAGAGAGAGAGAGAGAGAGAGAGAGAGAGAGAGAGAGAGAGAGAGAGAGAGAGAGAGAGAAAGTGAGAGTAAGAAAGAGAGATAGAGAATATTTTCCGGAAATTGGCATCACAGGTGTCGATACGATCATCTCTCCACCTCTCTCTCTTTCTCTCTCTCTCTCTCTCTGTCTCTCTCTCTCTCTCTCTCTTTTCTCTCTCTTTCTCACACTTTCTCTTTCTCTATCACCCTCCTTCCAGGTTTCTAACTGGAAATGCGAATTTTCGAGTCGGCTCGGTCATTAAGAGATTTATCGTAGTAACAGAGAACTAAAAGAAGAAGTAAAAGAAGAAGACAAAGAGACGTTGATTAAATCTCTCCACGTTCGAGACCATGGCGGTCTAGAATCTCTGACAAAATTGAAGAAGAGAATTTTCTTTCTCTCTTTATCTCTCTCTCTCTCTCTCTCTTTCGCTTACACACACACACACACACACACATAAATACACACGCATTCAGTAGGTTGGTAATCGCGGTAGAGACGGCTCGTAGTGAGAGTTAAAAAAAAAAGAGAGAGAAAAGGGGAGGGAAAACTTTATCGATTTCGTCGAATCCTCTTTCGACCTTACGAAAGAGAAAGAGAGAGAGAGAGAGAGCCAAAAGAACGAGAAGAAGAAGAAGAAGTAATAGCAGAGGTAAGCGTTTGGTAGTTCAGACGAAAGGAGCGTAAGATAAAGGCTCGGCTACTTTCGAAATACGAGAATCGTTATCGAGTATCCAGATAACTTCTCTCTCAAATTGAATTAAATCCTCTTTCAACCTCGAACGTTTTCTCTGATGCCTCGCGTGGCTCCCTTACCCACTCTGCGCTAACAGGAGCCACCTCTTTTACCGGACCCAACAAATTTCAACTATTTTCTAACAATTTTCTAATTCCCATTCTCTTTCGAACAAACGAATTAACCTAGCATCTCATTTCGATCGAAATTTTACTCTTTATATCGTTCGCCATCTTTTCCTTCGCTTATCCAATTCACCTTTCTTTGTATCGTTTTTAATTTTCATCTTTTTCTTGTTTTATCTATTTATTTATTGTTTTATTCTTACAAACGCGAAGCTTCATAAATTTTAATTTAATATTTCTAAATGAAAAACAAGAAAGAAAGAAAGAATGAAAGAAAGAGCACGCGTGTATTGTATTATTCTTTATTGTTTTTATTTATTTTATTTTATTTTTTTATTCTTTTTTTCTTATATATATATATATATATATATATATATATATATATATTCCTATGGGGAAAAAATAAGAAACGAAATTTTAGATATTCACTGGAGATGAACTCTATTTTCGTTGCTAAAGAAAATGTCGTTTATCGCATCAACTTTAGCTTAAAACCTCGGGTCAGGTGATAAAAACGAAGTAGGTTTTCCCAGATTCTCCGGCTTCGCACCCTCAGGCTTTGGGACAACCATAGTAATTTGCAATTTTTATACATTCTATACACAGGCAGAGAGAGAGAGAGAGAGAGAGGGAGAGAGTGAAAAAGCCTTGACTAACGTTGTTTGCTATGTATGTTTACAGTATACGTCGATAATGCTGACTGCTAAAGTTAATCCATTTTATAATACTTTTTTATCAAAATATTACAGGCAAAATAATATTCTCATATCAATATATAATACTTCATGATATATATATATATGTATACTTTAGGCATTGTTTAAAAATCTAAGAAGATATAATCAATGGTAAATATTAATTCGACATATTAATTTGATGATCGTTACATAATATTAATACAAATGTACATATAATAATGTTATAATAGGAATATATTCGATAAGGATTCGATCTCATAATTACGTTTCAAAAAATTGTTTCTATTTCGTTGAACAAAAATAAAAAAAAAAAGAAAGAAAATAAGAAACGACGAATATAATCGTCAAACGGAAGTTAACGGTTTAAACAAAAAAAAAGATTTTTGAAATGGACGATCATGGAAGTTTATTATACTCGAAGATACATCGACGACGAATCATAAAAAAATTTACAAACAAAAAAAAAACGAAGAAAACCAAAGATCTAAAATCGTTCCAACGATATACCTTTATCAATAAGTATGTACGTACAATTACCTTTCCAAACGTTTCTCGATTTCTTATCAGTTTTATTGACTTTGTCGCATAATGTTTCTTTTTTTTTTTTTTCTTTTTACCGAAGATTAGAGATCAGTAAAGAATGTTGTCAGGGTCGTACCGGGAACAACGAGATTTTTGTCTTCTCCTTTTATTCTTCATTGTATCCATTCTTTTCTTCCTCCTCTTCCTCTTCTTCTTCTTCTTCTTCTTTCACGACGAGAAAAGCAACGATAAACGTGTTTAAATGTCGTGACCTCGTGGTATAATCAAGAAAAAGAAAATGGTATCGCAGTTTCGGGCACTTTTGTTTTCTCGAAACATTGCCGCGCCGCATCGTTCCCTTTGGAATTAGTACGTAACGGTTTTCACGTGCCGCTCGAAATGAGAGAAAATATCTATCGTAAATGGCTACCCTTGTTACTAGCACGGATCACGCCAGCTAACTCGAAACGATACTCTACGTGGATACGTAGGATCGTCGATCGATCTTACTCGAATTACCGGCTATTAAATTGTCTTTTTCGTTTCTCGTAATCGTACTTGTAAACTGTCCTTACAAATTCTTTTTATTTATTTTTCTCTTATTCTTTTTTATATTTTCTTTTGCATTATTATTATTATTAATATTATGATTATTATTATTATTTGATTATTTTTATGTTATTCTCATACTGTTTTTTTTTAATAACAAAAGACAATGCAAATGTTATACATCGACGAAACGTTTTAATACGTTTAAACGAAAGAAATTGAAATCCTTCGAATGGATTTAAATCCTCGAAAATTTATCACGTATTTATCACTCGCAGGTAGTACCAAATCGATATAAGGATTATCTCTTAGTAGGACTGACGCAAGAGGTTACGATAAAGGACATGAAAAAGAAGAAAAATATAAGCAAAGTAACAACGACAACGACGTCAATAACGACAACGATAGAAACAAAACGAAATAAAAAAAGAACCCACAAAAATTTCCTAAAATATTGAAAACCAAAAAATAAAATCACCACAACCACCATCACCGAGAAAGAGAAAGATATATGCCCATAGGAAAGGAACAACGAAAGCAAATATCTCCATACACGGTAGAGGGAAGAATTTTTCCTTTAGCCTCATCTTCGAATCTCCTCCTTTCTCGCGAGGACCATTCCTTCTCGAGGCAAGTTACGTACCTTAAGGCGCTTTTTCACAATGTTTTACGAGCGGTCGTATGTCATCTAGCTACCGTCCTGCTTTCATCTCAAAACGGAAACCGCGATGTAGGGACTTCTCTATCTCTCTCTTTCTCTCTCTCTCTCTCTCTCTCTCTCTCTCATTCTCTTTCTTTTTCTCTTTCTATCGTATTTCGTAAAGGCATCCTCACCTTACCCTTAACCAAAGAGCAATATGTCAAGGAAAGTAAAGTGTACCGCGTGGAAATTCAAGTCGATAGTGTGTACATTATCGGTTAACGTTTAGATTCCATTCTTCCCTTTCCCCTCTTTCATCTCCACCCACTCACTCTCTCTCTCTCTCTCTCTCTCTCTCTCACTCTCTCTCTTTCTCTCTCTCTCTCTCTCTCTCTCTCTCTATCTCTCTATCTCGCTACTATATCTCTCCCTTTCTCTCTTTCTCTCATCTTCTCGTGGCAAACGATATACTTCATTTTGAATCGGTCGATGATAAACGAAAAAAAAAACAACTATGGTGAGGTGTGGTCGTTGGGATAGAGGGATGCGGCGGTCGAGGGAAAGAAGAAGAAGGAGAAGAAGAAGAAGAAGAAGAGGAAGAAGAGGAACAAAAGGAAGAGGAGAAGATGATGGTGGAGGCTTTTACAAAATGGCGAGAAATCAAGGAACG
The DNA here is from genome assembly GCA_911387935.1 of Dolichovespula saxonica. Classification (NCBI taxonomy): domain Eukaryota; kingdom Metazoa; phylum Arthropoda; class Insecta; order Hymenoptera; family Vespidae; genus Dolichovespula; species Dolichovespula saxonica. Next base: position 3,683,090 of record OU426995.1, on the reverse strand, counting down.
ATGTAAAACACAGCTGTTGCTAACGATGCCCCTCTAATGGCACAACCCCGGTTTACGGTTAGAAAGACACGGTTAGAGCCCGGACATATCGCAATTCGACATCAGCATTATTATCAACGGTATGATGGATTCCGGTTGAAGGATCGTTGGTGTCACAGGTGTCGCCGAAAAATGAATATTTTCAATAGTTACGAAAAGATCGACTCTCATATTCTTAAATGCTCGAGGTCGTTGAATAATGTATCGATTAATTTTTCCTTCGTCGTACGCGTATATATCATACGTTTTTCCTTTTTTCTTTTCTTTTTTTCTTTTTTTCTTAAGTCGAACGATCGAGTTTTACGATAGATTTTTTTTTCATATATATTTTTTTCGACTCTTTAAATGTATCCTTTTTGCGGTTAAGATGGGAGGATTCTCACAGTGAATAGTTCGATGGGAATTTATACGAAAATTAGTACATCGGCGAACATTATAGTCGTCTAAAATGTTCTTCAGATTCCTACGAAGGTAGGTATCTATGAATGCGATTGGAAAGTCGATTACCCAAAGATTACTGCAATTGTAAGAACAAGTTTCTCCCTCTCTCTCTCTCTCTCTCTCTCTCTCTCTCTCTCTCTCTCTCTCTCTCTCTCTATCTCTCTCTCTCTTTCTCTCTCATACTACACTTCCGAGTGCATTGATATTCAACTAGGTGCACGCTACGGTAATTTCTCGTGACCCGAGTGTTCGATCGATTTTCTATCTTTGTCCTTTCCTCTTCGAGAAGGAATGTTCCTTCTCGAAAATAGCCATTCTTTCCGCACATCTTTTATCCAACTGAAGTACTAACTTTTTCCCTTTATCTTAAATCTTTCAATCCTTGTTAGAAAATTTTTAAAAGTATTACAGATTGGAGAAAAAGATTGTAACTTTTTGATCACCCTGTACATTCGGCAACAAATTATGCTTCTCTCTATCTATCTCTCTCTCTCCCGCTCTCTCTTTCTCTCCTTCTCTCTCTCCCGCTCTCTCTCTCTCTCTCTCTCTCTCTCTCTTCATTCTTGCGGTCTTTACTTCCAAGTATCGATACGATCTGTATGAAAAAGAAGAAGAAGAAGAAGAAGATGCGTCGGCTGTTCAAAAGAATAAGAATCTCAATCCGTCCGCGAACGAAACGTTTCGACGTAAAAAAATACTTTCGCAGCTATACCTTCTTCTTAATTTATTATAACAATTAGTTAAATCTTTCCTTTCTGGCAAAAAGAAGAAAAAAATAAATAAATCGATACAATTCTCGATAAATGATGATATATATATATATATATATATATATATATATATATATATATATATGGATTTTTGGACGATCGCGTAAATATAAAAAATAAAAAACAAAATAAAAAAGTGTGTTTAATGTCTATCATTACCTTTCAATGATCGTTTACTGATAACAATAATGATTATGATGATGGTGATGATGATGATAATAATAAAGATGTTCAAGTGAGAGAAAAGGAAAAGAATGAAATAATAAAGAAAATAAGTCCGAGAACGTTCCGATCTTTAGTTCGTGCTCGTTAAAAGTACATTAGCGTTGGCAATATTTTCATGGAACTTCAACGGGGTACACGGTAGATCCTATTTACACAAAATGTATTGCTAGATAAAATATCAGCCATTCGATTTACGAAGGACAGTAGAACCCATGATCGATCTTCCATGATTATAATCAATCTCCCGTAATGAATCTCTCTCTTCCTCTCTCTCTCTCTCTCTCTCACGCCCGTGGCCGTGCTCGTGCGCGAAAATTCGAATATTAACGTGATCGATAAAGTATGAAGCTGTAATGATAAAATATTAAAGATTTCGATTCGTTTCGAAGTTCCAATTATAGAGGTTGATTCTGTCGTCGTGAATAAATTAGACCGTGCACGTTTTCGTTTCGGCCCTTCAACCAATTTTGAATTCACCAAAAAATTAAGCTTAAAAGCGTAAATATATAATAAGAAATGAAATGGGACGTTTGAAAATAATGTAAAATTAAAAAAAAAAAAGAAACAAAATAAATAAATGGGGAACCTCGCACCGAACTTATTTTTTTTTTGTTCGACTCGTTTTTACCTGCTGATGAATACACAACAATGTATAAAAGAGAGAAAGAACGAGAATCTAAGGAAGAACAAAAGAAAAGGAAACGAACAAGAGAGGTGAACAATAACGCGAACTATTTGTATCGATGAAAATTGTTGTATGTTGCATGCATGTTGGGTACATAACGTAAATTGTGCACGGTTTCATTCGAGATTATCGAAGCGATCATCCGTCCGATTTAAGATTGTACACTCATCTTCCTCGTGCCACGTATGTACCGTCGATCCATCGGCATCGATCGTCGCGCGATCATTTTCACACGAACCTATCGAAGATCACTGACATTAGCGGTGCGGTGAATCAGTGCGATAAAGCGTTCGCACGTGTTCCGCTCGATTTAGTCTAACTCTGCGTTATCAAGCTTTGATGTCCGACGTTTAGAAGATCTCTCTCTCTCTCTCTCTCTCTCTCTCTCTCTCTCTCTTTCTCTCGTTCATGAAGAATACTCCCACGATCGTTGTCTGTTCAAGATGACGAGCGTCTCGAATCATTGATATGGTCTTGAGTATAGAGAAAATGATCCTAATCGACGATAATCAAGATTTCTTTTTATCGTTTCGTTTTCTTGCCTTCGTTCTTTTTATTTATTTATTTATTTATTTTTTTATTATCGTTTTATGATTTTATTATTATCTTCGTTCTCCTTTTTTTTTTGCCATTCTTTTCTTTTTCTCTGTTTCTTTTGTTTCTCTCATTCGAACCAGAGAGAAGACCGCAATATTTCTCGTTGAAATATTATTCCTCATTTTCTTCCTCTTTTTATTTCTATCTTTATTTTTACGGAAATGCGAATATATATTTATTATTATTATTTTTTTTTTATTGTCCTCACGGACACTAATTAGACTTTTGTTCGGATTACTTCAAACCGAGGGTGGAAATGTGATGTGTGTGTGTGTGTGAAGTTGTGAAGGGGGATAGGAGAAAGAGGAGGGGAGGAGGGAAGGCTTGAAATACTCATCAACGGACGAACGGGTTGAGAAAAGGAGAACGAGAACGAAAACAAAAAAGAAAAAAAAAAAAGAAGAAGAAAAAAAGAAACAAGGGAAAAAAACGAAAGAAGAAGAAATGGCGTAAAGTAATGAGAGGACACGGCAGGGGAGAGAGAAGTTATTCGACTTTCAAAGCGAGTAATCCTCGTCGTAGGACAAGTTCGTTTCGTATCGCTACGGGAACTCGTAACTTTGTCCGGTCACCGTAGACCGCCTCGAGAGCTGGATTAAACTTGAGTTTAGATATGAATTATGTTACGCGCCGCGTTTTCCGCGCACGAGGAACAATGAGTTGGTAAAAGTAATGAAACACCGTCATGTCCTGCGAGCTTCCCGGCTTCCGCGTCTGAGCCAGCGTAACCATTTCTTTTTCTTTCCTCCCCCTCCCCCCACCGCCACCTTTTTTTGGCCATTTTCTTTTCTTTTCTTTTCTTTCAATTCTTTTTCTCTTCCTGTTTTTTCGTTTTTTTGAACGATCTATCTCTCTCTCTCTTTCTCTCGTATTCTTTCTTTTTTTCTTCGTCGTTCTTTTTCTTTACTTTTTTTGCTCTATCTTCTTTTTTTTTGCTCTTTTTTAACATCGAGAGAGGGAGAGAGAGGGAGAGAGAGAGAGAGAGAGAGAGAGAGAGAGAGAGAGAAGTACGTAGTTTTCTCTTCTGCATTTTCGAGTTACCGGAAGGAAGAGTGCGACACTCCGTGAAACTACTCGACGACTGAGATAAATTATAGACTTGGCCCTTTCGTCAGATGATTTTATCTCAATTTTATCTCTTGCGAGCCATCCTCTCTTCCTTTTTTTTTTGTTTTCTTCTTCTTAAATCCCGCATCTAGTTGATGCCAATTAATTTTAATTGCAGTGTCAATGTTTTGAAGATCATACGAAATTTTTATTTCTATAATAATCTAGATCTTGTCGTTATCGTCATGTTGGACTTTAGACGTTGGAAAAATATCTTCCCTTATCAAATTATAAGATTCTGTTCATCATTATCAATCTTAATTCGTTAACGGGGATATAATCGTGATATCGATCAGTATTTTTCTTTCTCTTTTTTATTTTTGTGCTTTTTCTTTTGCTTTTTACTATTTCTTTTCTTTTCTTTTTTTTTATTTTGTAGCCACACGATGTCGATCCAAATCGATTGTAACAGTGTTTAAGTATTTATGTCAAACTTTTACTCTCGGAGAAAGATTTTTCTCGAGCGAGAAAGGCCACTAATACACTTCCCGTTCTGTATTATGATTCCCCCGCACGGCGATGCGATCACTATAATTACGTGACGTCTCGCGGTCGCTATTAATGGCTATCTTATTGCAGCATCTAATTGCACCTGCTGACCGCTTCGAGCATTTTTACGTGGTCCTTCTCCAGGAAAAGGCCGCGGGAACTTTCGCCATTCGCACGTAAAAACACAGTGTACAGTGAACATCAATGATTATGCCTGACAGGGATAGATATCACTTTTGTTCGTCGAAAATTCTTTTCTTTCTTTTCTTTATTTATTTATTTTTTTTTCTTTTTTTTTTTGTCTTTTTCCACCGTTTCCCACTTTCCCCCTCTTCCCTCCCCCCGACAAGCATTGATTGTAATTAACGCGACGTTTGATGCGTCTTCTCGATTTAGCTTAAATCGATCAACGCGAAAAGGGAAAGGAAATTAAAAAAAAAAAAAAAAAACAAAAGAAAAGAAAAACAAATAATAAGAAGGATAATCAAACTCAAAGTTATATCTTACGAAACTTGAAATCGTGGAATCTCTTTAGCGTTCACTGTACTTTTACCTGTACTCACTATACTCTCTTGCTCATCGTGAATCTCATGCCGCTTATCTTAACGTTTCGATAGCAGACAGGATCGATATGCAACTCCGGCAAAGGAGAAGAACTTCGTGTTTGCGAAACCTCGTCCTCCAAGTAACAAAATTACACGGTTCGGTAAAGGTCGTTTGTTCGAGCCTTTACGATCATTTCTTCGAGAGTAATACTATACGTGCTTCTTCGTCGGTTCAACACCTGGTCTTCCTTTCTTCATAGATAATGAACAATGATTAAACACAAATCATTAGAAAATTTAGAACGAAATATTGAACGATCGACGAATATCCATTTCTTTCGTTACGAACGATGATTTATCCTTGGTAAGGATGAACGAACGATCGAAGATTAGAATGAAAAATAAAATATATTCAATCATCGTGCAGCATTGTCCGGTGTTTCTCTCGAATTAAAAAAAAAAAAAAAGAAGGAAAATAAAAAAAAAAAATAAAAAGAGAGAAAGAGAGAGAATAAATAATTTTTAATTAATTATGGAATACTAATTAATATAATATAATAAAGCTTAGACCAGTGGAATATAGTATGAGGATTATTATTAATACTTCGGTCGTTCCAGTCGAACGAATTTTTATTTATTAACGAAACCACCATTCATGATCATGGCCAATGATCGTCTTTCATGGTGTATATACCGGGCGGCAATAGTTACAATATCGTTGGGAAAGCAACCAGAAAATCCTTGCAGTCGTATGCCGAAAAAGGGATTAGAGCTTATATCTGAGCATCATCGCCATCGAGTATCGAACTTTTTTCTACCTAATCGGATTAAAATCCGAGGGAGAAATGGTGAAATATATATATATACATTTTGCATTTGCGTTCTCCTCTTTTCTTCCTTCTCCTCTTTCCCCTCCTCTGCTCTTTTCTCGCGATATAGTCAGAAGCCGAATGTATATCCGGCTTCAATCGTTCGTGGAATGCATGCTTCGCAATCTGAAATGCGATCGAACACGACGACAACGTTTAATATCTTCTTCTCTTATCCGAACTTTCAGGATTTTGTGCTAGGTGTCTTAAAAAAAAAAAAAAGAAAAGGAAAGGAAAGAAGAAAGAGATAAAAATGACGAGGTATCACATTCTGGAAGAAAATTTGTAAAATATTAAAATTGATTCCTTTGAAATTGACTCCGTGCGATTTTTGGTTCTTTTAAAATTGGATTTCCAAGGCAACTCCATGTATGTATATATATATATATATATATATATATATATATATATATATATATTTATATACGTATTTAATATATACGATTACTGCATTAAATTATCTAGAAAGAAATCTTTCATTTTGTCCTCCCACACACAACAGCTATTTCGACGAACGAACAAAAGCTCGTAGAGGATGTTGGGCGCCATCATCGAAGAATTCTATGAATTTCGACTTTATTGGCCTTTCCTATTGTCGACGGTGAAAGGAGGAATAGAGTACCTTACACGCACACATACCAACGATCTAAATCGAAAAAATATTCTACCGTTTGATCCGTTCACCGATGGACTCACGCGTCTTCCTTTTTTTATTCTACTTCCATGAGAATTCTTTATCTTTTTACTTTTTTCATCTCTCTCTCTCTCTCTCTCTCTCTCTCTCTCAGCAATCTTTTCTATTTCGAAATCTTTTGTATTGGTAGTTCTTTTACTACTTTTTCTTGCCTTATTTTTTTCCTTATTTTTTAATAATAATAATAATAATAATAATAGTAATAATAATGAAATAATTATAATAATTATTTTTTTATATAAGGGAGAAGAAATGCATTTACGCACGATGTGCCAGACTCCCATTTCTGGACTACTGAATAAAATTCCTCCTACTTCCACCTCGGCACTAGTCTGGAACCGTTTGACACATTACTTCGGACTAGGCCATTTTACTTCGCCCTGTGGGCTCACTTCTGTCCTTTTCTCAGGCTGTTTTCAGCATCCTTCGCTGTTTAGTCGGAGGCTTGATCTAGGTCAACTTCCTTCGTGCGTAGGATGTTTTGCACCCAGTGGGCTACCATGTTCCATTCCTCTCCACCCCTGAGCATGAGCTCCACGATATTGTCGGGGCTCACCATCTCGGTTACCGCCTTTAGTTCTAGTCTGTATTATGCTCAGTGCTCGCACTTGAAGAAGGTGTGCTCGGCAGGTACTTCGAGGCAGTATAGGCAGAGTTTGGTGTCGCCGCCCGGACCATTCCGTGCAGGTAACGTCGAAAATACCCGTGTCTACTCAGGAACTGGGTCAAATAATAGTCGACCTCCCCATGATTTGTGTCCGTCCACGGTTTCACTTCCCGTATCAATCTCGCCGGCTTGGTTACCACGGTTTCTTCTCCCACCCGCAGGGGGAGAATTGCGTTAATTCTTTTCTTTCTGAGGATGACAATTTTCGTCTTTCTGAGGGCCTGCTACAGGCTGTGGTCCGTCATCCAGCCTTTTACTGTGCGCATGACTTGGTTAAGCTTCAGCTGAGCCATCTCTACGTCTCTAGCCGCGAAAAAAGTGGCGACGTCGTCCGCATATCCCACTAGGAGCGTCTCTTACGGTATTTCCGCTCTAAGTAGGCCGTCGTACCCCACGTTCCAAAGATCCGTGCCTAGGATGGACCCCTGCGCCGCTACGGCTGTGATTGTTCTTTCCCTGCGCCCTTCCGTGGAATCATAACTTAGCGTCCGATTCCTTAGATAGTCGTCTATCATACGCAGGAGGTAGCTTGGCACCTTAAAGGTGCGTTCGAGCGCCTGCATCATGTCTTACCATCGCGCAAAGTTGAAGGCATTTCTCACGTCGAGCGTCACCAGCAGAACTATCCGTCGTGAATGCTGGTTGTGATCTTCCGTTCTTTTTATTGCCTCGCTAATCTTCCGGATCGCGTCGATCGTTGATCGCCCGACTCTAAATCCGTATTGCATAGGTGATAGGTCACCGGCGGCCTCAATCGCTGACAATAATTTCGCCTTTATTAGCTTTTACCGCAGTTTGCCCGCCGTGTCTAGCATGCACAGCGGCCGGTAAGACGATGATAGCCCAGGGTCTCCCTTGCCTTTGCTGAGGAGCACCAGACGCGCCGTCTTCCAGCGCGAGGGGAAGACCCCCAGCCGACAGGCACGTGTTGAACGCGTTCGGCAATAAAGATAGTCTCTGCTGTACCACGTCCTTCAGGACTTTACTTGGTATGCCGTCCGGCCTCGGTGCCTTCTTGTTTCGTAGGGTTCGGCGCCCTACTCCAGCTATCTTACACTAAAGGGGGAGAAAACCTTCACCTATCCGAATTCCATCTCCGCGCTGATAGGATGGGTCGGTAAGAGAGTGCCGACGATGTTTTCCGTAGTAGCCGCGTCCGTAACGTTTGATGGTTTTATACCTCCGAGCTTTTGAGTTACGATCTTGTAACCCAGTCTCCACCTGTCCTTGTTTATGTCATCTCCGAGCTTTCTATAGCAGCGGACCTCACTTTGGTTGATGACGCGGCGCGGCTATTTTTTTAGCGGCCTTGTGCCTTTCGGATTTGACGTGTACCTCGTCCCGGTTTCTTGCTCGCTGTGCGGCTCGCCTCAACTTCAGTCACCTCCTGAGCTACCCCGCGATCTCGTGAGTCCAACAGTATGCGGGGCGTATGCCGTGACGTGGTCTTTTCGTTGGCATGGAGGCTTCGCTGACCGCGGTGATGTTTCGCATAGTTTTGGCAACTAATGCTTCAGCCCTGGCCCTTCTCTCCGCTCCGAGTCTCTCGATGACTTTTAGCTTTTGATGTATTGCCTCTGTGAAGCTCTCCACGTTTAGCTTCTCAAGGTTCCATCTGCGTGGCGCATCCTTGCCTATTCTTTCCCTCTGTGGTTTTCTTCGGACTCTGAAGATAATCTACTAGTGATCCCTACCGGTATAATCCTCGATTACCTTCCAGTTCTCAATATTCGGTAGTAGAGCCTCGCAGGCCAGGAAGATGTCCGGTATGTTCTCCCTGTACCCGGGGCGCCGAAAGGTTGTGGTGACGTCGACGTTTAGGACGTGGAGACTCGTTCTAGATGCCATTTCTGTGATATATCTGCCCCGGGAATATGGGGCATATCGCACTCTATCGCCCTAGCGTTTAAGTCCCCGGTCACCAGGATACCACCGGCCGTGTTAAGGACCACCTCCTCCAGCTAGTCGATTTTCTTTTGGAAATTGCGGATACCCTCGTTTCAAGTTAGGTAACAGCTGAAATAAGTTAATCCTCCGCTTTTTATCCAGACGAAACCCGAGCGGCTTCTGTTGCTTTCCACCGGTATCTTATTTGGTTCCGTGATCCAGATAGCTGCCGTGCCAAGAGGGCCAGGGAACCACTTGGGGGATTCCTTGTTCCGGTACTGCTCGCTCAGTATTAGCACATCTGCCCTCTTTTCTTGTGCCAATTGGTACAAGAGGTCATTGGCTGTTTTGCTTCGGTTTAGATTGGCTTGCAAGATTCAGAGCATTTTAGCAGCTTTTTAACCTTGTCCAGAGCGTCCCTGAAGACATCATTCTGATCCAGGGCCATGGTCATGCCTGCACCCGTCCTTGCCCTTGCTCGCCTCTGCGCAGAGCATGCAGTTCTCTGGGGCAGTGCACTCGTTTACTTTGTGGCCTGCCTTTCCGCACCTGAAACAGAGCCTGGTTCAGTCTGGGCCCTTGCAGTTTCGGGCGGCGTGCTCGTATCCGAGGCACCTGTCTCACCCTGCAGCTGATCCACCCAATCTTTATGCTCTGCAACTTCAATAGTTGACTTGTTCCCTTTATGCTCAGCTCCGCGACGGCCGTTTTCAGCTCTCTGCTGTCGGCCTTCGTGGTCCAGACCTTTAGGTTTCCCGTGAGGTCCGGTAGGTTCCGCCCGATTGCCTCCTCCACTTCTTGGTTGATGGTTAGGCTATCGAGGTCCCGGATCTCTAGGGTTATCCTTGGCTCAAATTGACGCACCGTCGCCTTGTCCCCTAGGATGTTAATTAAGGTGTCGCGGAAGACGGTCTTGTCTTTGATCCCGGCGTCCAGCTCGAGGAGTAAGTCTCCCGACCTCGTTTGGCGGATGGACCTCACTTCCGCGTCCGAGTTCTCCGGCTTCGTTTTGCTGCGGATTTCGCCGAGCTCTTCCGCGTAGGTTCTTAGGTCAGTTTGATCAGGAAAGCCTCTAGGAAGGGCTTCGCCTTTTCTTTTTTCTCTTCCCTCGGTTGAGAGCAGTCGCACGCTCACCGGGCGTTGGCGCAGGTGTTTCTGTCGTCTTCTCCTTCGGCTTGCACTGCTTTCTTACTACCTCCGTCCAGGTGGAAGTGGTAGAGAAGGTTATATTTTCTTTCTTCTTCTAAGCAAGGAAAATGGACAACAAACAATTTAATAATAACAAACAAAGATTTTATGCTTGAATTAGTCAAAAGAGAGATACTCGTGTAGAAAGCGTAGTGCCTGCTACGGAAGACCTGGAACGATTTTAGTCTGAATTATGGGGGTTAAGTCGTGATCATAACCGGCAATCCATCTATCTATCGAATGAACCTCATCATCCTATAATGAATCATACTGAAATAGAGGTGGAAGAGTTAGAAATAGCCCTACACAGGAGTAAAAATTGGAAGTCCCCAGGGCCAGAAGGAGTTCAGAATTTCTGGTTTAAGAAATTTACCAGTGTTCATAACCACATAGCGAGAAACTTTAACAAAATTCTTAACAGAGAGACACCGATGCCCTCCTTCTGCACCAAAGGAATAACATACCTGATCCCGAAAGATGGACCTCTTAACAACGCTGCTAACTATAGGCCGATTACATGCCTAACAATAATCTATAAGATGTTAATTTCCATCATAAGTGAGCGCGTCTGGAAAAATCGTGAAATGCATCACATTTTTCCAACGGAGCAAAGAGGATCTAGAGAGTGCAAAGAATTAATCACTATTGACGCCATCATTACGCAAAATGCTATTAAAAAGCAGCGGAATCTAAGTGTGGCGTACATTTTTACAGAAAAGCTTTTGATAGTATTCCCCACTCGTATCTGCTCGAGGTTTTAAAATTGTACGGGATACATCCCAAAATTGTACCTTTTTTCACAGACGCTATGCGTAAGTGGATAACTAATGTGCGCCTTGGAAATGTGAAAACGAAGGACATCGGAATTAAAAGAGGAATATTTCAAGGTGACACATTTAGTCCGCTGTGGTTCTGTCTAAGCTTATGCCCTCTTGGCAGAGTCTTAAATGAATCATCCAATGGATACCGCATAAAATGTGGAGAGCTACATTATAGCTTTACACGTCTATTGTATATGGATGATCTTAAATTATTTGCGCGATCGAAATACCACCTCTCTGGACTCCTTAATATTGTCAAAAAATTCAGCGATGACATCCGTATGGACTTTGGATTCGACAAATGCAAATCGATAGAAACAATGAAAGGAAGGATTGTGCATAATGAAGGATTTACTTTTGATGATGGTTCAATCGAGTTTCTTGAAAGTGATGAAAGCTACAGGTATCTTGGTGTTCAGGAAATGCGTGGTATACTACATAGCGCAATGAAAGACAATATAAAAAAGCGATTCAAGGAAAGAATTAAATGGCTATGCAAAATCAAACTGAACAGTGGTAATCTTACGAGAGCTATTAATATGTTTGATATTCCTGTTCTTACTTATTCCTTCGGGCTTTTAAAATGG
>OU426995.1:3653979-3668979 GCA_911387935.1 Dolichovespula saxonica | reverse complement strand
AGGTAGATACTAGGTACTACATACGTATATATGAAAGAGAAAATGCAAGCTGAGGGAACGTATTACTTTCGTATCGTCCCTTCGCCACCCTCGAATTCGCTATGAGCTGCTTCCATCGGGCTATACCATCTACCCTTTATCCCTTGATATCAAATCGACCCTTCCTTAAATCCTTCACTAAGGCGGAATGATATTTTCTTAGCCTTCCGCCTTTAAAGAAATACTTTTACCTCGAATGAAATTCTTTACTTCTATGTGTTCAAGACCGTTCGTGACTGTTATAACTCATTTTTGATCTGTCGGAAAACGAAAGATACTATTGATATCATAATGCTGATATAATTATTATTAAAATTAGTTATTCGCCTTAGATATTTCTGCTATATTTCTTCTTTCTTGCATTTTATAACGAACAAATCCAAAAGATCATATAAATGTTGTGTATATTATTTTAATTAAAAATAAGAATATGTTATCGATTTTTAATTATTTTTTTTCTACTGCTTCTTTTTTTCTATATCGAACAAATATCGAAAAAAAATCATGTGATCGACGATCGTGATTGTTGGTTACATATTCATCAGGTTTGAAAGGATTGCAATATCCCTTGGAAGTCGATTTCTATTCTCCTTTAGGAATCTTGGAATTCTCATTTTGTGCCTACTCAATCGTGAAACACGAGGAAAGAGAGGAAAAAAGAAATGACAGAGAGAGAGAGAGAGAGAGAGAGAGAGAGAGAGAGAGAGAGAGAGAGAGAAGAGAAGATCCGAAAGGAACGTATTTCACTGGCGCTAATTTTGGTGCTCGCGTAAACCAGAGGATTCGTTGTCCCACTTCAACATGAACAGCATTTGATCCTCGAAGCTGAACGACCTTAGAAAGTAACGAGTCCAATCGAGACGTTTAATTCCGTATCCCCGTAGAATCGTGAATTTAAGTACGTGAATCGACTCCCCGAAGCCATCGTCCTATAATCGATTTCTTTCCTCGTAAAAGATTGGAAAGCCTTAATTGGAGTCGATCCTCGAGACTGGGCAACGTGTCTTTGAACGAATTTACTTTCGACGCTGAAAAATTTCATACTCTTGAAATATTAATTATACAAATATCTTTCGATAAGTTACAATTTATCGATCGTCGTTTATAGATATGAACTGATCCTTCATAGACATCGATCTATGAATAATATCGATCTAAAAATATCACAGATTTATACATAGATCAATTTATATTACAGATATAATCGATATTATTATATAATTATTATTATGTATGTATGCAATAAATAGAATAGAAATAGTAATCATTACTCTTTTATATTTATTTTAAAGAAAATATAAGCAAAAGAAAATATAAGTTTCATTAAGATATATAGACTTTACTCGTTATACCACTCGTAGCATTAAACGCGGTCGACAATCGAGGGATACCTCTAGACTCGAATGTTTCACTTGGTAAAGAAAATATCTACGATAAAAAGAAAAGATTTCGATTAAACGTACGCGGAAGTTAACAGCTTTTCATATCCCTGAGGGTATCGAAAGGTAGTAGCTCGAGTAATCTTCGTCGACGTGTTCGTGTACGATATCGAATTGGTACTGCGAATTCAATATACATATACACATACACACATACATATGTACATACATACATATATATATATATATATATATATATATATACTTATATACACAGATATATATGTATATAAACGTACATATATACCTGTTGGCAATAAATCATGATTTATGATAAGAGAAGTTCCATTGAAATGAAATAGATGTGCAGCTTCATCGTACTCGGTAAGACGCCGACAATACGCGTTTGCAATACTCGTCGACCCATGTCCTGTGGTTCCCTAGTTATATACCCTTCTACCCTAAGGCAATTGATTTTCCTTTCTCGTAACTCACGCACGGGCAAGCCTCAAAATGCAATTCGATTCTTTGTGTATCGGACTGTGAAGAAGAAGGAAATTATAGCGTGCATTATGAACAGGGAAATTTATGGCCGATCGTGAACTACACCCTGGATTATGAATTTAACGAAATCGTTAAGCGTTTTCAATTCCTTAGAAATCATATGCAGAAATATTTCTACATAATCAATAAACCTATTCCTACAAAATTGATAAACAATGTTGTGCATTTATCGTTCGTTCATTATTTTTTATTTCTACTTTCTTCGATCATAATTTCTTTGAGAGATAGAGAGATAGAGAGAGAGAGAGAGAGAGAGAGAGAGAGAGAGAGAGAGAGAGAGAGAGAAAAGAAAGAAGAAAGAGAGAAACTAAATTTGAATATCGATACGAAACGTGTATAGACGTGTATTTACGTATTATATATATATATATATATATATATATATATATATATATATATATATATATATATATACACATACGTGTACTCAGAAAGTGCCATGACCACGGATTCGTTTTTACCCTTCTCGAGGTTGACCCAGCAAATCCGAAGAGCCCATTATCCGTGTCTCATCCATAGTGATGCAGATTACAATAACAAATAGGCGTCGGGGTTCGTGACCCCACGATATCGCGGGACGAGGATCTTCGAGTTTGCTTTGGTTACCTTTCTCGATCCACATCTCGATACCTCCTGTAGATTTCTCTCTTTCTCTTTCTCTTTCTCTTTCTCTTTCGAACTCACTGAGAACGGTGTCATCCTTTACCCGTTAATGTATCGTACGAAACGAATAAATTAGAAATATACAACGAATGTGATTTACTTTTAGTCTCGTAAAATTTCTTCTCAACCATTTATCAATCGGTATTTATAGACGAAAAAAAAAAGGAAAAGAAATATATATACATATATATATATTTTATTCTTGATCTATAGAGATCATGATAATAAAAGAAAAAAGAAATAGAAAGAAAAAGAGAAAAAGAAAGAAAAAGAAAGAAAAAGAAGAAGAAGAAGAAGGAGATCGTAGAACGATAAAGTTCGCGTAATCTAGCCTGATTAATCAAAGTAAAGAATAAAGTCTCTTGGGGGTATAGCCTAAATGACAACAACAAACAAGGCTCTTCCCGTGAAAGGTGTTAGATCGAAGAAAAAAGATACTCGAAGGAGTTCCTCCGTAACCATCGAGGTTAATGGGAACTCCGATAGCTAACGCTTATGGACCGAGACTCCTCCTGCCTGCCGCTAGCGTACCATCGTAGATCTGCCTTCTACGATCGCACGAACGCGCGCCCGTTGGTTTACCTGTGTGTTTGTGTGTGTGTTAGTAAATATACGTGTGATAGTTTCCATGGATATGTGACTCCGAACAAACTTCTCACGATATCTCCGTTATCGCGAAGGCAGGAAAATGGACGACTTTAACGGTTTACAACACGTTTTCCCTTGGGTTCTTGTTATATCGATTAGCTAAAACGATTAATACCGAACAAAAGATATCTGATTCGCGTTTTAAAAAGAAAAGAAAAAAGAACGAAGAACGTTATTTGTGTCTTCTTCTTCTTTTTTTTTTTTTTTTTGTATCATCCCGGATTACAGGACTGATATCGATTATCACGAAACTTCTTCAATGTATCTACATGTACGTATCTATTATATATGTATGTATATATTATTAACCCAGCCGGTTAAGCACAAGTTTCAATTAGAAATTTTTTATCGGACCATTTGATTGGACCTTATGATATGTTTCCCGTGGGTTAAATAGTATGATCGCGAGTTGCAACGTTGTTAGGTCTAACGAACGATAATTTCTATGTCGAATCGTGGGTCAATCATTTTCATCAGTCTCGTTTCCCAAGATACTAACAGACAGGCGCACGAAAGAGAGAAAGAGAAAGGGAGAGTGAGAGAGAGAGAGAGAGAGAGAGAGAGAGAGAGAGAGAGAGAGAGAATTTCAAAGTGAAATAAATCGATCTACTAGCCATTGGCAGCCGATGGAAATAAGAGGGATACGAAGGATGGTATGGAAGGTCCAATGTTGATGCAACGAAGATTCGTTCGTTCTTCTCGCACGAAGGTTGTAAGGTACCTATACAAGCAAAAGGTTCATAAAGTAATGGATGCTGCTCGGTACGTCACGCGACTCGACAAACACGTCACGGAACGGAGATCTATCTTAGCGTGGCCCAGGGCCAGCACGTTCATCGTAAGAGAACAGCCTCCTTATAGCGGTACGCCGCCATTACGGTGAACGACGATGTATTCAACTCCTCGTGTACGGGTCTAACATCGCGTTGCCTAACTCTCTCTCTCTCTCTCTCTCTCTCTCTCTCTCTCTCTCTCTCTCTCTCTCTCACACACACATACACGTACACATACAAGTTCGAACACTTATACTCACACAGGCCAATGAAAATCGTGCCTAGCAAATAACGGCAGCCCTCTGGTGGTTCGTGGAAAACGCGAAATTGATTTTACTCCCTTGATTTATGCAAGACGATCGTCGGAAAAATATGAAGCCTTTGTGAAGGATGGCCCATTCCACTTCAACCCTCTACAATCCGGAGATTCGTCTCATAAATATCCCAGGATCGAGGGCATCGGTTAAACGTTTAGGCAGTACATTCGGTCTATCCATACATTGGTGTGACCCTAGAGGAAATTTCGTAAACATGGAATAACATGATGTTCCTCAGTATCGATAAGAATTGTATTATCCTGTTCGTTGGTATTTGTTTCATTTTTTTTTTCTTGTTTATTTGTCAGTATCGATAAAAAAAACAATCCATTGATAAAAATGTCGATAATTATCGACCACCTACATAGATGTCGAATTATTAATCGTCCATATAATAAATTTTGTAAATGTATATATATATGTTCGTAGATTTTATAAATTTATCAGATTCGATCGGAGAGTTAACTTCGATTCAATTCTCATTCGGAAACGTTCGTTAGCACGAGCCGATAATTCTGATGCGGAATTAACAATCGGCATACATTATTGATCGGTATATGCAAAATGACAATCAACGATCTGCTCTGGGAATATAATCCAAAGTGCAAAAGCATGTTTCCTGTTAGATCTGTACCCGTTACCGAGAATCAGCATACACCTATCGTCACGCATTATTCGAAACACTTAACTGTTGGTCCACATTGTTAATACGTATCTAATGAAAAATAATTACTACGAGTAGATTAAATGCATTAACCGATCGGATCTAATAAAGTATTAAAAGTAACAATATATGTTACTGTTCGCGTTTAAATCAAGTTATTTTATTTTCGATTGAATTTTGATCACCGTCGGTTACCACGGTTTAATTGTCTGAAATTTTTCTCATTCTTCTATTTCGATTCGTCGTCCCTTTTTACAAAACATGCAATCGAACGTTAAAGCGGTTTCAATCAACGTCGAAAAATTTCGCTTCTAAACATTTTAATTACGAAACTTTACCGCTTCCAGGTTAAATCAATGCAACACGTGATCGACCGTTTCGTTTCTCGTGCTAATTTCTTTTTCTTTCTTTCTCTTTTCTCTTTCTCTCTCTCTCTCTCTCTCTCTTTCTCTCTTTACACCAAGAAAATCTGTTTGAAATTTTAACGTTTTACTAAAAGCACGTTTACGAATTCTCATCTTTAATGGTTAAACGCGCGTAAGTCTAGGAGTCTTTAGGATAAGATGTAACCAGGTATATAAATGAGTTTGGAAATTGTTGAGAAGCATCAAAGCTCACAATCCGCGGAGCCGTTAACGTGTAAAAGATAAATAAATTCGTGTTTGGAAATTCGCCAAGCGGCTCAAATCTTACTACCACTTTTCATTCGTTTTCCTTTACTTTATCTCCCTATCTCTTCTCTCTCTCTCTCTCTCTCTCTCTCTCTCTCTCTCTCTCTCTCTCTCTCTCTCTCTCTCTCTCTCTCTCTCTCTCTCTCTCTCTCTCTCTCTCCTTTGGGAAAAGGGAAAAGGAAAGTAACCGTCATCTTGGCTCTTTTCCACCTCACTGCTTTATTAATCCTTAATGGGCATAACTTTCAACACCGAAAGAGTTTTATAGTCTCAAACATTTTACACTCTCATTCTTTCCTTTTTTATCAAAACCCTTTTCTAACCAACCTCTCCCCTCTCTTTTCCTCCCTTCTATCCATCAGTACTACTACTACTACTACTACTATTAATACTTCTACTACTACTACTATTACTATTAATACTACTACTACTACTACTAGTACTACTACTATTAAAACTACTATTACTACTACTACTATTACTACTACTACTACTCTCACCCTGACCCTCTCCTTTTTCAGTTACTACCTCTATAGTTGGCCGTTCCAGCCCGTGTAAAATGATAAAATGATTTAGCTATATATGGTTGACTCCATCTCTCTCTCTCTCTCTCTCTTTCCTGGTCCAGCCATCCATGAAAGTAAGAGACAGAAAACGAGATAAAGAAAGAGAAAGAGAGACAGAAAGAGAGAGAGAGAGAGAGAGAGAGAGAGAGAGAGAGAGAGAGAGAGAGAGATAGAGTCTACCTGCACGTTCTTTCCTTGGAATTTAATCGACATCCTCCTTCCAAAAGCATCCAAGAGACCCGTCTGGCCCCACCAGCTGGCGTTCTCAACCCGATTAAATCGTTCGATTTTGTCAAGAGTCAACTCTTTCTCTTCGTAAATACTTATTTTTTTCATATCTTCAATTTTTCAATTTTTTTTTACCTTTATTTGTCCATTCCCCTCACCCCGACCCCCTCATTCTCCAAACTCTCGAGGACATGATCAATATCGAATTAATCAATTATCGAATTGAAGCAAATATATACGTAGGCATGTTAAATTAATTGATCGATCGATTTATATCAAAGTAGAATAAATATGTAGAGATACATTTAAAAATCTATGGTTTAATATTTCTAAATATATATCTTGGGAATGAATAATCGCGCTTTTTTAACATGCGATTTTATCAAAGATCGCTGAGTAAAACTATGTAAAAATGTTCACGTGCATTGAAAATAAAGACGGATATTGGCAGATATTCTGGTTTTCTGATATTTTATAAAGATACGATACGTTAGTTACCTAGGTATATATTTAGTATAAGAAATAGAACAGAAATAAAAGGTGTGACGTACACGTTTGCATCACACGTTCAAAAACATCAATCTTTAAGGAATTTATAAGAATATCTTATTATTTTTGTTCATGAAGGTGTTAACCAATTGTTGGATATTATTATCCCGTTGGAAAATGGATATGTCCAGTACAATGTAGCATATTCATCAACGTTATATTATATCACTTGTCATTTTTCTTACCTAAAAGACTTATATCCAACATGGTTTATAAGAGTTTTCGTGGAGCTCGTTATAGCTTTATGCTCGGTGTCTCGGAAATATTCAAGCGAAACGATCCCGAGCTGGCACGCGTTTACAAAAGCGACAGAATAAGAAAGGGAAAAAGTCTAGTGAGAGAGAGAGAGAGAGAGAGAGAGAGAGAGAGAGAGAGAGAGAGACGGAGAAGGAGAAAGGGAAAAAGAAAAAGAGTAAGATAAAGAGAGAGAAAAGGGAAAAAGAAAGAGGAAAGAAAAACGGAAAGACAGAAGGTGGAGTGAAGGGTGAAAAGAAAACAAAGAGGGGATGAAGAAAGAAGGAAAACGAGAGATCGTTCTTCGACTATGTTTCTTTTAACAGCCGCTTTAGCAACCCCATCGTAGATAGAAGAACAACGCCGATGCTTTTACCTGCTATAAAATATTTTGCATGATTTCTCACGTAGTATTCTTTTCCCTATAAAGAAGAAGATAAAGAAGAAGAAGAAGAAGAAGAAGAGAGAGAGAGAGAGAGAGAGAGAGAGAGAGAGAGAGAAGCATCGTCTACGTATTTCCGATCTTATTATTTCTTACAAGACCCACACAACTTTGATCGATCAAGAAAGTTATACAGGGTGTGTCTCAAAAGTTTGCTGTTTGTTTCGGTTACATTGAACGGTTTCTTTTCTTTTTCTTTTTCTCCCTTTTTTTTTCTTTATATGCTAAACTTCTCTAGATGTGAATTCGTGTATAGAGAGAAAAATAAAATAAGATAGAAAACGGAGTTAAACGATATTTCGAAATTTTTTTGTTTTATTATAAAACTTATAAATTAACCCTTTGTCATTATTTAATAAGTGTACGTGATTATCTTGACGGACGTTTTTTCTTTATTTTTTTTCTTTTTTTGTAAAGTCGTCGTATTGATCGTGGACAATGTGCAGATAAATGAGCGGCAAGGTTTATCTGATTTAACATCGTTAGATTTTCCTTTGTCTGAGGGAGGAAGGAGGGGGAGTGAGGGGAGAGGGAGGAATTTCATTAAGTCTAATGTGTACACTGACAGAAGAATTAGTTTTGTAGAAATTGTATTATCGATGCAATTCAAAAAATAATATATCGGGTATGTTGGGAAAGTGTCTTCCGGGGAAATAATTTATCGTTTTAAATTCTATAGAAATACTGATGGTCGTCATGACGGTAAACAGACACGTAAATTAATTTCTTTTTTCTGGTACATCGTTAGAAAGAAATATATCGTACCTTCTTCTTCTTCTTTTTTTTTCGTTTTAATCCCAATCTTCGTCTTATTTCTATTATTTTTCGATACAAACATAGTGATTTTACTTTTGATATATCCCGTAAATATAATTTATATTATTCTTTTTTCATTTCTTTTCTTTTCTTTTCCTCTCGTTTCTTTTCAATTTAGATACATCTATGAGATTCTAGATTTCCACTTAAAACAGTAGAATCCATTTTGTTCTAATAGAATAATCCTGTTTACTTCCCTACCGATCAATGATGTCGGATCACCGGATATCTGCTTTTTCGATTAATCGTTTCATCCAGTCTTCGATTAGGCACGAAGTCGACGCTGAATTCAGTCGCTGGTGAGATTGATCGGAAACTCGGTATAAATAGCACCGGGACTTTTAATACGTGAGATAGTTCCTATCAGCATCAATGCTGAACTCTGGCGTCCTCTATTCCACTTTTATACTATCGCTCTCTCTCTCTCTCTCCCTTTCTCTCTCTCTTTCTCTCTCTCTCTCTCTCCGTTTCTTTCTGATGTATCTTTTTCTCTTTCAGCCTCTATGCATATACACTCCAGGCCTTTCTTCGCTCCATTATTCGCTAGGTGCAAGTAGAAAGAGAATAGAAGAGAGATCCTACGTGGAGTATGCTTCGTCCGTAATCTGAACGACACTTCTACGAAGAAAGAAAAGCTTTTAGAAAAGCCAACCCAACCCCTTTCTCATTGATCTCTTTACGCTTGTATGCATATCGAAAAATCAGCAGACACGATCGAGAAGCATGGATCTTCACATCCTCTATTCTTTTATCTCTCTCTCTCTCTCTTTCTCTCTCTCTCTCTCTCTCTCTCTCTCTCTCTCTCTCCTGTATCTGTCTCTCTCTCTCTCTTTTCCTTTTTTTTTGCATTTAACTTCTTTAATCTTTTGGCTATAGAAGGAGATCGTGAGATATTTTAAGTCATCTCAATTTCCAAGCGCGCGCGCGCACACACACAAATAGAAACACACACGACGCTAACCGTCGTTAAATATTAAATGAATTTTCCAATGATTTGCATGCATGATGTATAACACGGCCGCATAATCTCCTACGTAATTCACTAAATTCGTTCTCCCTACCGGTATTAATGTTTCTCGAGTATATGTCGTATCTTCATTGTTAGACAAATCGAAATTAATTATATATACCTTATACACATATATTACATATCGAATATCAAAATTTGGAAGTATGTGCGTATGCGCGCGAGTGCGTGTATATATATATATATACACGTATATAATTGAAAAGAAAAAAAAGATTTGGACAAATTTAACAAAGACAAATTTAAGATGATCGATGTTTCTCTCAATATTATAAAAGTAATAATTGTTCGTTATCATTTCCCGTTCGAGTCGGGGAAAAAATAAAACAAATGAAGAAAAAATAATAAGGGATGAAAGATAAGTGTAAAAAGTGTCAGAGAATAGTGGCTAAGGGCACTCGTTTCATTTCGTTTCATTTCATTTCATTTCATTCCATTTCGTTTCATTTCATTTCGTTTCATTTCGTTTCATTTCATTTCATTTCGTTTCATTTTGTTTCGTTTCCATTCGTTTCGTTTCGTTCCGTTTCCTTCCGTTTCGTTTTGTCCTAACGCACAATACTCGTCCTACGTTCTTATCGCTAAGAGATTTTCTTGCTCTGGCCGAGTTAGCACGTTATGTGTTAAGGTCGAACGAAGGAAGACTGTAGCGGCCTCCCTTAATTTCTCTTTTTACGTGTATCAATCATCCCTCTTAATTTCCCATGGGCGTCGTGCCGCGGATTTAGCTGGCTTACGAGTCTCACACCAAACGAAATTAAGTTCGCAGATTTTTCTATATGTACGCTCGCGCGTGCACACACACACACACACACACACACACACACACACACACACACACACACACACACACTCGCACACTAGCGCGCGTGCACACACTCATACGTGAACAGCACGCGATGTGTGCGATGATCCCTGTTCGATTCTCGTGTTAAGAAGTTTCTTCTTCTCTTTTCTTTTTTTTACTTTCTTTCTTCGTAAACCAATTAGTAGTGACATTGAAACTCTAACGATTTTCTTTTCCTTATATATATATATATATATATATATATATATATATATATATATATATATATTCTTTCGACTTTAATAATTAAATATTTCATTTGACAACAATTAATTTTACTCAAAATTATTTGATATAAAAAAAAGAAAGAGAGAAAAAGAGAGAGAGAGAGAGAGAGAGGGAGAATAAAAGATGTATATGCATAAAGATAAAACATTTTCCTTTCTTTTCTGTTACACTTAAACACGAATAAAATATATTTAATTGATAGAAAAGAATTTTATTAAAAAACAATTAGACTGTTCATCACGTTTTTAATATGATAAAAAGAAAGAAAGAGAGGGAGAGAGAAAGAAAGCCAGAAATAAGTAGAGACAGAAATATGTAAAGAGAGACGAAAAATTTTTTTTCTTTTTCGTTACATTAAACGCGAATAAAATACATTTAATTGTCAGAAAAGAATTTTATTGAAAAAAGAATTAAATTGTTCATCACATTTTTGATATAATAAAAAGAGAGAGAGAGAGAGAGATAGAGGCAGATATGTTAAGAGAGATCAACACATTTCTTTTTCTTCTTTAAAATCACAATCAAATAAAAGTATTTAATCGACGGAACAATATATATATTGACAAACAGTTCTTTCGATCTAAATGTTAACTACATTTTCGATGTTATGAAATATGAAAAAGAGAAAGGAAGGATATAGATTAAGCTTAATAAAAACTAACTCTCTCTCTCTCTCTCTCTCTCTCTCTCTCTCTTTCTCTCTCTCTCTCGCTTTCTCTTATGCATTTTATTATTTTCGAACACAAATAATATGTTTAATCGATAAAAAATAATTCTATTAACAGAAAAAATATCCGCATTTTTGATATGATATAAAAAGAGAAGGATATATAGACACAGTGACAGGAAAGAGAGAGAGAGAGAGAGAGAGAGAGAGAGAGAGAGAGAGAGAGAGAGAGAGAGAGAGAGACAGAGAGAGAGAGAGAGAGAGAGAGAGAGAGAGAGAGACGAATGTATCTGTAAATAGAGAGAGATAAAAAAATGAAAGAAAAAAAGAGAAAAAGAGAAACGAGAGAAAGCGTGTTTATCGTGGATTGCCAAATCCCGTGCGTGCACGTCACGATTAATGCGATCGTGTTCGCGAACAAACGTTGAGGATGACGTTGAAATCTCAACGGGAGGGCGACAGGAGGAACGAGAATGTTCGCGTGTCCCTTCGAAACCCGTCATATTTCTGTTATGCACGTACGAGAGCGAGAGCGAGAGCGAGAGAGATAGAGAGAGAGAGAGAGAGAGAGAGAGAGAGAGAGAGAGAGAGAGAGAGTACTGTGAACGTATGTTTATCGTACCGCTTTACGTTTATATCACCGCTTAATTGGATCCCTTCTTTTTCTACCCCCTCCCACTTCGCTACAACCCCCTTCTCTCCCCCACTCTATTTTATTTTTACATTTGCTTTCTTTTTGTACGAAATATCCATCGATCGAGCTCGTATCAACTTCGATAGACTTTCCCCTCTTTTATAAAAGAACGCGATCATAAATTATTTCTCTCTTCTCTCTCTCTCTCTCTCTCTCTCTTTCTCTTTCTCTCTTTAATAATCCTCCCTACCACCTTAGCCCCACCCGCCTCCCCTTCCCTTAGTCCTTCACGGTGCTCTATTTCTTCTATTTTCTTTGTTTTTTTATCTTCTTTTTGGGACTTCGAGAATTAATTTTTTATTAACGCACGCTGTTATGCAAAAAGTCATTCGACGCGATTTGTCTCATTAAATGGGAATATCGGCTGATGTACAGTCATCATAATTTTTGGATATGGTCGTAACGTAGGTATTTTTGGATATAACTGTTCGGATCATACGTCACGTGTCTGACGTGATATTTAATTTAAGTTGATCGAAGAAATTGGTGATAATCGAGTTTTGTTCTCTTTTTTCTTTTTATGGAAAAATTGCTTTGAAAAATTTATACGCGCGCACGTCTATTTGTGAGAGATGAAAAGTTGAAAAAAAATCTTATCAATATTGAGTAAGAAAAGAAACTAGCAAAAATGAGTATATATATCGATTTTTTTGGATATGATTATCTAACTGTTTAAATGAACATATTTACTACTAATTATTGAAGTTGAATCGAATCATATTAAAAGTAATCGCATAGGTTTTTATATTACCAATACGAATGAATTCATCGATATCAATATTTGAAAAATGATGTCCCGCCTTGAGCATGAAACGCATATCTATCTCCACAAGATTCCACGATGACTGATGATTCGATTCGAATGTTTTACCGAGTATCGTTTCTCGATCTTCTGATAATGTTCCCAGTCGAGCGATCGTTATTGAACGGGCATGTGCTATCCAGATGAATTTATCTTCGTCGTAGACTAGACTGTCGCCACGCTTAAAAATTTACATTTCTCCTCTTGCTGAGGAATTTTTTTGGGACCGGTTGACTGATATCTTGTAAATATATATATGTAACTATATGAATACATATATATATATATATATATATATATATATATATATATATATATATTATATGTATATTAATTTATTTTCTTTCTTTGTAGATATAATAAACAAATATATTAAGATATATATTTTCGTCTGTTAAAAAAATGTATTAAAAGATTTACATACTTACGGAGTATTTATATCCAATTAATTTATTCTAGTATCAATATTCTTATAATATATATATATATATATATATATATATATATATATATATATTATAATTGTTAATTTGTTAATTTATGAGGATTGTCGATAACATAAAATTTGTGAACACCCCAAAGAAGCTATAATATTAAACAATAAATTAAACAAGAGTTTATATAACCCAGCGAAATAATTGTATTCGTTCCTTGATATATTCAATAACGGGAAATACAAAGGGGAATCAGTATTGGCCCCCATATGCCACGGTCTCATCTGTTTCTAAAGCGTTAATGGATTTGGGAAAACAGTACGCAGAATACGAATCGTGGCTATCCACAGAAACGCACAATTTTCGATTGTTTCGTTCTAATGAAGCTCCCAGAACGAGCGTTGTCTATAAATTTCGCTTAATTCGCACAAAACGACAAAATGCGTGCTGAGCGTTCTAGTGGCGTATGGAGAAAAAGCATATTCCAATAACGAGCATCGATGATATCTCTTTTTTTTTCTATTTTTTTTCTTTTCTTGTTTTTTTGAAAATATCTCTATTCAGCTCGTTCGTCTATTTCCTTTTCTTCGATATGATTTATCATAAAATTGTTACGATTGAATCATTGCAATTCTTCTTTTGTACGTAGCAAATTGAATTTATTTCTTATAAATTTTTATTTTTCTCCGTATTTTACAAATTATCAAACACGATCAGGTCAAATTGATGATTATACGATTAATACAATTAACTGTCAATTTGTCAACTTTTGGTGTTCGAAGGCAAAGTTTTCTTTTCTTTTCTCTACTTTTTTTTTTGTTTAGTATTAAAATGTTCTATATTTTTTTTTCATCACCGAAGTTACGATATTAATATCGAAAAGCTATTTTTAACATTTAATACGACAAAGAAGGGATATTCGAACAAGTTAGTCGATCTTTTCCCCGTTCCTTTTTTTTTCTCTCTCTATTTTTTTCCTGCAAAATGAATAGAATCCCCAAAAGTACGTAGAGAGACATTCATACATATTTAAGATGATTTATCGAGGGTCGAAAAAAGGTGGGTAAGCTTTCCTTTTTTTCTGGCATTTTGCCACGCCATCGTTCGCTTCCACGCGACCGCGTTTTATTTCCGTTCGTCTCTAGGAGGTCTCCATCGGGAGTTTGCTCGCCATAAATACGCGCGAAAAGATTGTGGGAAAGAAAGAAAGAAAGGGACAGAAAAAGAGAGAGAAAGAGTAAGAGAAAGTATATACATATATATGTGTGTATGCATGTATGTGAAACTCGTAAGGATCGAAGGGAAAAGTCGAAATCGGCTTCGAAAATCGCTACGCCGCGTCGTTCGAGTTTACGAGTGATCGAAGGGTCTATAAAGAATAGCTACTACCACCTTCCATGACGATAAATCTTAACGGCGTTCTTATTCAATGAGAGATCCTGCCGGAAAACTGTGATCGTTTATCATCATGATAAATATTCGTTTGCCCTCGTTTCGCACCTACGAATAAGAAATAAGAACGTACTTAACCGTTTCGCATTGAGAGTTATGTCAAGGAAAATTCAAGATGGTACCACACTCGGAATCCGATCAAGGACGTGCTATTAATTAATGATTCCTATGAGAATAATTGGAGCGTGAAAATTGTCAAACTCTCAAATTGGAACAGTTGGTTGTATAAAACCCGGGGGAGATTTTGAAAAATTCATTTGATTTAATAAACTCGAACGAATAGAACGTACTAACTC
>OU426995.1:3598979-3648979 GCA_911387935.1 Dolichovespula saxonica | reverse complement strand
TAGCGCTCTAACTCGGTACATGATCAAGATCGAATCACTTATCTGATTGCGAACAAACTTTCCTCTACTACTCGTTGGTATCCTCCTCCAAGTAAACTTCGTTACATATATATATATATATATATATATATATATTTCTTAGCTAATGAATAATTGCGAGGGTATTCGCCAAACGAATTTTAACCAGATAACTCATGGATAAGGATAAATGCGTTGGCCAACACACGATTCCTTTTTCCTTTTTTATTCTTGTTTTCTTTTTTCTTCTTTTTTTTTTTAATCGATGGTCGTCGAGTTAACCCTTCTTTTGGTACGGTCAGAGAAGTCGAAAGAGAAACGCGTGCCGTCGTATTAAAAGTGACTCCGTCTCCGAGGGGGGTTTGAGAGGACGACGAACAGAGAGAGACAGAGAGAGACAGAAAGAGACAGAGAGAGATAGATAGATAGAGAGAGAGAGAGAGAGAGAGAGAGAGAGAGAGAGAGAGAGATATTTATGAGTCACTTTCCTGCAACAGTCGGGATCCAAAGATCTGTTAGTTTCGACGTCGCAGTCGCACGATGATGGATCGAAGGTTCCTAGGAGTCCAACGATATTCGCCGTTCTTTTGCCGTCCAGTCCAACTCCTGGTGTGCGCCGATAACGTTGTCGGGTATTTCTCAAAGCTATCTCTCTCTCTCTCTCTCTCTCTTTCACTCTTTCCGATGTGAAGCAAATACTTCGACAAAACACACAGCACGTCTGCTATTCCTCGAATATTTTCTCCTCTAGTTGGCAGTGTTTCAGAGAGAAAACGAAAAACAAGGGGAAAAAAAAAGAAAAGAAAAAGAAATCTAATTCTTTTCCACAGATTTCGTTTTATCTCTTTAGCCCCCTCCACCCTGAATTTACTTCTGTCAATTTTGTTCGAACGATCGAAAGATTTAGGACTACCAGAGAGAAAATAAAAAAACAAAAAAAAAAAAAACAATAAAAAGAAAGAAAGAGAAAAGAACAAAGAGAAGGAAAAAGGAAAAAGAAACAATTTTTTTCCCCGTCCAATTAAGAAGTAAATATTTTAAAGCTAAAACTAAAGGAAGAAAAAACGAACGAGAAGAAAGAAAAAAACGAAGAGGAAGAAGAAGAAGAAGAAGAAGAATAAAGTAAGCGCGGTGGTTCCTTGTCGAAGATCTACGTGGAATAATGCAATACATGACGAAATTAGTCGAAACTTCGTTCGACCTTGAGAAAGGATTCATGGATCGAGAGATATGTATACATAAAACTGTTGGACGATCACACACGGTTCCCTCCCCTTCCCCTCCCCTCGTCCCCCCACCGGTTAAGAGACGCATCGGTCACAAATCACAAATGCCGCGCACGTCGGAGTGTGCAGGATTCGTGCTGAAGGGGAGGGGATATCAAGTCGGCATCTCTGCTCGAAAGAGTCTCTCTCTCTCTCTCTCTCTCTCTCTCTCTCTCTCTCTTCTCTATCTATCTCTTTCTTTCTTTCTGTATCCCGCGGTCCTTTTCTCGCGTGGTGCGCCGCTCGTGATTCTCGTGCTCGTGGTAAAAATGTGCCCCAGACTCTTCCTCTCCTTGTTCCTCTCCTCACCCCTCCCCTTCGCCCCTCCCGTCTACTCGAGAGACGGGGCAACGGCAACGTGAGGAAGCGAAAGGAAGAAAAGAGGGACGAGTTCGTGTCCTCACTCTTCTACAATCTCTTTCTCTCTTTCTCTCTCTCTCTTTCTCTATCTCTGTTTTCATGTAGTAAAAGAGGGAAGAAAAGAGAACGTTCTGCCCGAAGAGTCTTCCCTCGAGGACTACAAATAGCTTGTCAGTTGAATCATAATAGAGACTCGGGATCGCGAAGATAATCTCTCACGAGGATATCTCGCGACGGGCTCTCGCGAGATCTAGATCCTGAGGTAGGAGCAGTCCGTGTCGAAGTGAGCAGGATTTCGTGATCGTTCCTTTTACTTCTTTCTTTCTTTCTTTCTTTCTTTCTTTCTTTCTTTCCGTTCCTTCTTTCTTTCTTTATTTCTTTCTTTCTTTTTGTCCCCTTCTTCTTCTCTTCTTCTTCCTCTTCTTCTTCTTATTCTTCTACGATTGCGATAACTTACATAGCTAGTTGGTATACAGTTGAATGGATGTCCTTACTCTTTGTAAATTTATTCACGATATTGAACAATTTGATAAACCTGAATTAAAATTTTTTATTAACTGGATCAATAGAAAATAAGATTGATATATATATAATTGTACATACACGCATATATGTGTGTATGTATGTATGTATTTAGATACATCGTAGATACATACATGCATACATATATGTGTTTGTGTGTGTGTTGAAAGATCGAATCTCTCGAGTCGTAATCATCAAGAGATAATCTCCCATGAGATGTATGGCGGTGTGTGCAAAGTCGTGAAACTTCGTTTAGACGTAGACCACTGTACGATATAAGGGTAGGATCGATTGTAACGAACGGCACTGAAGGGAATTGGTAACGTTGATGTCTCGACAGTAGCTTTCGAAGATCCTTCCAAAGATTCACGATCCAGTCGTTAATTTTGCTCTCCTTAATTATACATACATACATACATACATACGTACCTCGAAACAACTCCCCGATTCATTATACGCGCTGATCTAACCGAATTCGATCGCGCTCTCTTTCGAAAGCCCACTCTCCCTTTTAATTAATTGGAAGGTCCGAGGGATCGATTCGAAAGGGTAACTAAAGTCGTTCTCCCATCCGTTTGCCTCTTCACTATTATAACAAGGAACGAACAGAATTGCTTACGTCGTAGACGTTATTCTCGATATGTAAATTTCCATTCGATGATTTATCGCGAGATTTTCATACGGTATTATACTCGTTACGATCGAACTTGCAAATTAATTGGACTTGATAAACAACTCAAGTGGCATCTCTTAATCATTCTTGTATCTAAATCATCGAATACATAGACTTTCCGATAGATATCGAGTCACTTTTCGTTTTCGACGAGCTTTGATTTTCTTTCCTTTTTTATTTTGTTTCTGTTTTTTTTTCTTCTTTTTCCCTCTCTCTTTTCTTTTTTTTTTTTTTTGATTCACGTAAATAGTAACGACGATCGAGATTCCTAAACGATGAAAGACTATTCACGGTATAATAATAATAATAATAATCGCAAGAATACATGAGGTTGTACGAGATAATCTTCAAGAGGATAGTCTCTCTCCCCCTCTGTCTCTTTCTCTAGTCGTCGAGTTCACGAACTTCGATCGTTTGTATAGTTGTTCTATGAACTAGGTTGAACTCCCAATGCAGCTATGAAGATTCTGACACCGCAGGAAGCTTAAGACTTGATTGCCGTCGTGACCGATCATCGACAAAGTCCAACTCCATTTTGCATCTCCAATGAACGTAAACACTTTTTTTCCTCTCTCTCTCTCTCTCTCTCTCTCTCTCTCTCTCTGTCTCTTTATCTATCTATCTTTCTTTTCTTTTTGATCTGACTTTCAACATAATGACATTAGTTACGATGTAACGCACAATTCCAATGAGTATTACGATCAAAGTTTGATGAAATATTATACGATCGTTCGATAATGCCGTGAAAGGGACACACAAGTAATCGACCTTGAATAATTTTCTAATAGAAGAAGGATCAAAATAAGTATAAATATTTTTTATACATCAAAACTACATATATATTTTTGTATACCAACAGGATCAAAATAAGTATAAATATTTTTTATACACCAAAACTACATATATATTTTTTGTATACCAACAAATACATATTTTTTATATAAAAATTTGTACGTTAATATTGTGAAAGGAATACATGAGTAAACGATCTTGAATAATTTTCGAATTGTAGGATCAAAATACGTATAATTTTTTTTTTATACGAAAAATATCTAAATATTTAAAAAACCAAAAAAATATACACATATATATATATATATTTTTTAATTATATATATATATATATCTTTTTATACAAAAAAATATATTTATTTCTTCTTTTCTTATTGAATTAATAATACAAATTTTGTTTAGAGAAGAAGATAAAGAGATAGACAGAGAGAGAAAGAGTGAGAGAGAGAGAGAGATAGAGAGAGAGGGAGGAAGGGAGAGAGAGAGAGAGAAAGAGAGAAAGAGAGAGAAAGTGTATGAGAAAATAAAAGAGATGCTAGATAGAGATAAGATAGATAGATAGATAGATAAAATGAAGGTAATCCGTTAGAAGGTATCCGAGGTCTCCTTTTTTGTGGTCGTTCTTTCCCGAAAGAGTTCCCACCTTAAAGAGTAAAGGAGCCCGTGGGAGGATCGGGGATTCTGTCCTTAGAATCTTCTTCTTCCTTTCCCCTCCTCCTCTCCTCTCCTTCTTTCTCTTCTTCTTCGTCTTCTTCCTCCTCCTCTTTTTCTTCTTCTTCTTCTTCTTCCTCTTCCTGTTCTTTTTCTTCTTTTACTCTTTACGCGAGCTCAGCCGTACTTTCCCGTCCAGGATTTATCGTGCCGGAGAACGTCTCCCGAGGAGATTGCAGTAACTTTCGCATTATTGCACGCTGCTGGCAACGGTCCCATTGGAAGATGAAAACGAAAAAGGGGAGGCTGCCGAATCGAGTCGATGGCCACTTTTAGGAACGATGCTTTCGGTCAACGGCATCGAACGAACTCACATCTCTGATGTGAGGAGTTCATCCGATTGCTCTCCAGTGTGTCAGCTGGACCACTCGTCTATCAGGAAACTAATCCGATTGCTTTCTATGATCCGTGTCGTAAAGTGAGTTACAATAGAAACTTTCTATCCAAATGGATATGGAGATTTTAGAGTTCACGGACAAGCGAAGAAATTCATATCGAAATGAGATAGACGATTGGATAAAAAGGAAAGAAAAAAAAGAAGAAAATTCGATATCCCATGGGGAAGGGAGGTGGAAAGGGAAGGAAGGGGAGGGAGAAAAGAAAAGGGAAAACCTTTTTCACGCTGTCCCTCCATCCTTGGGTTCGTCGGTCAAATTAAACATTTCTTTCGGGGAAAACTTGCGTATGTGTGATTGCATGAATACGTAATAACCTCCGTCACCACCAATCCCACCCGCCCGCCTCCTACCTTCCTCTGTCCACCCCTCTTACGAAGTTTAACGTAGAAATATTATTTTCAAATAACAAACGATCGATTATACTTTCGAATTTGATCATGCCAAATAAACTTCCTTTCGTCATGGTAGTGGTAAATCTGCGAATATCATTTTGCATCTATTCTTACCGAAGTAGTATCAACGTGAACGATAAGAAATCCTCCTCCAGCTACGTCGAATTTCCTTTCACGTACTTGGAGAATACGAAATGGAGAGTAGAAAAGCAGTCGGGGCTGAGCGGGGGGGTTTGAGTTGCGTCTGGGTTAGGTTGGCTCGGGTTGGGTTGGGTGGTGGTAGTTGTTGTTATATTATTTACCATACGTCTTCGCGAGGTCAACATTGTCGTTGGATAATCGTGATCTATTCGTTCACGTTTCCCATTCTCTCTCTCTCTCTCTCTCTCTCTCCTACTTCTCTTCCTACTAACCTAACCCCCTCCCCCCGCCCTACACCGTGCGCTCCTTCCTCCCTACAATAGACGACTAACGTTATTCCCATTTCTAGCTCGTATTCCCACGCGTCTACATAAATCATGGTTGTTCAGTTTTCCGTGGGTTTGCCGTTAACCGAAGTAAAACTCACGACGTATTATCGTCCCTTCTTTTCAAACTGACCCGGTAAACACGTCCAAGTTAGTTTCTACTTTAAGATGTCCGATCTCCAAATACGGTCAATCTGATTGCTGATTGTTGCCTCAGTCCTTCTCTCCTCCTCCTCCTCATTCTTCTTCTTTTTCGTTGTAAGGGTTGTTTCGTTTATTTTTATTTTATTTTGCTTCTTTTTTTTTTTAGATTCTTCTTCACAAGGTAATAAAAAAAAAAAAAAACATCCGAGCGTCTTGTCTTTATTTGAAATCCGTAATAGGGTAGTATAGGTATTCTTGTTTTTGAAAAGATAGCATTACGAAGGACGAAAGAAAGAAAGAAAGAAAGAAAGAAAGGAAGAAAGGAAGGAAGTAAGAATCGACAAAAAAGAAAGAAAAAAGGAAAAAGAAAGAGATGAAAATTGTTAGGGAGGAAACGAGCCGAGTAATTTGACTTGGCAATCGGAAAATGGCTAGGCAGTCAGTCGTATTGGTGACTCGGCTTCTTTTCCCCAACCGTTTCTCTACGTATTTGCCATTGCACGCTGGTCTTGGATACGGCTTCGAAATTAAATGAAATACTGTGCACCCTTCATCGAGACTTTTCAAGGAAACCCCTTGTGCCTTCGAGCAAGTACCTTCTCTCTCTCTCTCTCTCTCTCTCTCTCTCTCCTTTCTTTCATACACGATCCAAGAATTCTTCTTACTCAGCCGAATGCCAATGTATCCAACGAAATATCGCATCGATTCGATCACTTCCCTTTCTTCTTATTCTTCTTCTTTTTCTTCTTTTCATTCTTTTCATTCTATTTTTTTCTCTTCCTTCCTTTTTACACGATGGAAAACTATCGATGAGGATCACTACGTTCGAAGATCATCTTGAAGCAGGAAATCTAACGAACACCTTTGCCGACTATTCTCTCCCCAACTAACTGCTCGATGTCAGACCGATCAGAAATAATTGGCAGGACGATTGGATTCAAATACTAACGATCAACGTGTCGTTCGAAAGTACCAGGATCAAAGAAGAAAGAGTGCCACTTGTTCTATAATGAACATCTTGCTGATCTCATTATCTGAGAAGGAGAAGAAGAAGAAAAGGAAGAAGAAGAAAAAGAAGAAGAAGGAAAAAAAGTAGTAGTAGTAGAAGAAATAGAAGAAGAAGAAGAAGAAGAAGAAGAAAAAGGAAGAAGAAGGGGAAAGAGGATGAGAAGTAAACGAAAGGTAGCATCGTCGATCCCAGCGAGTTCTTCCGTGTAAAAGCCCAGAGGCAGCTTCTGAAGGAATGACTCTACTACATCCCAGTTTGGAAGTTGACAAATGGAAACAATCTCGTAAAAGGACTCACTCTCTCTCTCTCTCTCTCTCTCTCTCTCTCTCTCTCTCTCTCTCTCTCTCTCTATCTATCTATCTCTATCCATCTCTCTTTCTCTCTTGACTCACTCAGAAAAGACACCTTAATAAACGTCACTTACAGCACTGTAAAAGTCATTCTCTCGCATTTGTTCCTCTATGTACATACATCATCGTGATCGAAAGATGAGCGAGGTGGTGGTGGTGATAGAGAGAGAGAGAGAGAGAGAGAGAGAGAGAAATAATTGGGGGGTTGGAGGGATGACAGTGGGTGGGGGTGGGTGGCGGGTGGGGGGTTTAAAAGGGTGGCCTCGCCGGGCGCCACCGTGACAAAAAAGCTCGTGCGTCTTCTTCCCAGATTCGACTCAATTAAGTAAGCTCCGAGCTCTCTGACAAAGTACGACATCATTGTTCTTTTATGGGCGGCCCTAAATAAGTGAGTCTGCCAGCATATTGAGTGGCAAAGCGAAGAAAGGATGAAGACAAGCGTGGCAAAAAAAGGAGAGCGCCATGCCGTTGCAGAGAGGTAAGAGTCGGTAGAAAGAGAGTACAAGAAAGATAGAGAGAGAGAGAGAGAGAGAGAGAGAGAGAGAGAGAGGGAGAGAGAAAGAGAGAGGGAGGGAGAAAGAGAGTTGAAGGTGCTTCGCAAAGAAAGGGAGACGAAGGGAAACATCTTGTCAGTCACTCAGCGGGAGCGTCAGGTCTCTTCCATTGGCGTAGCTATCCAAAATCTACGAGTTTTTCCTATTAGGATTCTAATATCATCCATGGATCATTGAAAACAAAATCATCGTACGCGTATCGCCTGCAAAATTTTGTGTTCCGGGAAGAATGACTCTGATCGTATCGACCGATCTTAATGTAAAACCAAACGTTATATTTTCTTTCTTCTTCTTCTTCTTCTTCTTCTTCCTCTTTTTTTTCTTCTTCTTCTTTTTTCTTTGATTGTTTTTTTTTTTTATATTTTCTTTACGTTATATATATGTACCCAATCGTCAGGTTCGTATACTCGTCGCGATCGAAATGGGAAAAGAGGAAAGTCTCCCCGGGGTATAGGTGATGGAGCGGGTAAAGGGCGAGTGGTGGGGAAGGGAGGAGGGGTGATGGCGGCCGCGTAGCGAGGTGAAAAAATGAAATTTACGACAATGCAACTAACTTCCAGACTTATTAGCAAGAAACGCAACGTTTTCAGTCAGCGATTTCTTACCGTCTCAACGGGGGCAAACCCAACTTAAACGAAACGACGATCGAAGAGAAAGAGGAAATTTTTGAATGATTCCGCGGATAAGAAAAGATTTCATTGTCTCTTTCGTTCTCTTTTTTCGTTAATTACTTTTTAACAAAGTAGAGAAATGAAAACGAAGCGAAAGGCAAAGAGAGCTAAAGGAACGAAAGAAAGGGGAGAGAGAGAGAGAGAGAGAGAGAGAGAGAGAGAGAGAGAGAGAGAGAGGAAAACTTAAATGAAATAAAAGTGAGAGAGAGAGAGAGAGAGAGAGAGAGAGAGAGAGTGAGAGAGATTAAGAAGAAGAAAAGGGGAAAAAAGAAAAACTGAGTCGAAAAGTGGATGACATTAAAAAGTTATCGGCGATATTCAAAAGATCGAGGACACGCAGCATGGGTCGAAGAGATCATCGGCCGATGAACGAAGAGGAAAAGAAACGAAAAGGGAGCAACGAACCGAGACGGCGATAATGCGACGTTGTGTGCCGAAGCAATCCGTGGGATCTCGTTTTCTCGTCGTAACGTTGGCCACCGAGGGACCACACAGAGAATACGAACGAACCGAGTCACTCCTGATGACTTGCAACGACGATCGAGGATGAGGTTGAAGATGAGGATGAGGATGTTGATGTTGATGTTGATGTTGATGTGAACCTGAACCTGAACGTGAACGTGAACGTGAACGTGAACGTGGATGAGGATGTGGATGAGGAGGTGGATGAGGAGGTGGATGAGGAAGTGGAAGGGTTAAGGTGAAGGGTGGCGAGGTGGTTTACATTGGAGTTCCACCGTCGCTTACGTGGCTCGTCAATGACGAGGAGAGAGAGAGAGAGAGAGAGAGAGAGAGAGAGAGAGAGAGAGAGAGAGAGAGAGAGAGAGAGAGAGAGAGAGGATCGTCGTTACTCGAGCAATAATTAATTACCGATCCTAACACAGCAGGATTCGAAAAAGTGGAGGAAGCTAACTTTGCCTTGTTAACCGTTTATTCTGTTAAAACTGTATCACGGTGATGATAGCCGATTAGTTTCGGTATTTTTCTTAGGAACTAAGGAAATATAACGGTCCACTCTCTTACGTTGTTTTCTCAGAAAGAGGAAAAGTAAAGATAAAAAGAAAAAGAGAGAAAGAGAAAAAGAAGAATTAAAAAGAAAAAAGAAAGGAAAAAGAAATTTTCGTAATATAGTTCCGTCGTTAATTAAAAAAGGGCAACAACATACATATACACTTATCTCCTTTTCAAAGCTAGAAAGAGAGAGAGAGAGAGAGAGAGAGAGAGAGAGAGGCGGGAAGGACGGATAGGAACTCGTCGCATTTTCGCAATGAAAAAAAGAATAAAAAAAAAAAAAAAAAGAAAGAAAAAATAAAGGAAGAAGAGACAAAAAGAAAAAGAAAAAGAGCTCATCCCTTGATAGAGAAAAGATACGCATTTACCCGTCACGTATAAGCTCGCGCGTTATCTCTTCGCCAGTCTGTCGTGTCTCTGTAATTAAGCGGACTTTACGAGCGCCCTCCACTTGTATATGCTAATTTTTCAAGTCGTCAAGCGGTAGCGTTTTAATTGGATTCGCACTGCTTCTCTCGCGTCTGGATGACACTTTTGGAGAATTTTCGGTATGCCGGTTGAGGATTTTCGTTTTCCCAGGGACGGGAAGAATTTTCGTATTCTCTAACGTTTCGACCGTAATCCGTCGTCCTTTGAGAAACTCCACCTTGTTGCGAGAGTTCATCCAACCCCCGCCCCTCTCACCCCTCTACATCCCCGATGCGAACGTAGATAGATTTAATATTTAAGATAACACCGTGGTTATGCGGATTCTTCAAATAAGTAAACGACGTCAGAGAATTCGTGCGTACGTGTTTACTATTCTTTTTCTTTTTTTGTTTTGTTTTCTTTCTTTCTTTCTTCTTCTTCCTCTTCTTTCTCTTCTTCTTCCATCGAGATACCAACGAATCATTTAAAAATTAATTATACAAACGTTACGATAGATCCCGCCTTGATTAATCGTTTTTCTTTTCTTTTCTTTCTTTCGACTATCAAAAGAAAAGTTCCCGTTTCTTCTAACTCGTTTAACTCAGTTTACCTCGTTCTACCATCTTCTACTCTCTTCATTAAGTACATTTTCTGTCCGATAAATTTCTCTGACGCCTTCGAGAAAGATAGATAGATATATAGATAAACGGATAGATAGATAGATGGATAGATGGATAGATGGATAGATGGATAGATGGATAGATGGATAGATGGATAGATGGATAGATGGGTAGATGGATAGATGGATAGATAGAAAGATAGATAGAGAAATAGACAGAGATATAATGAGGAAGAACGTAAACTTTATAAGGATCTTCTTGAACCTTTCGTGGCTTCGTTGAAAGCTACGGGATATTTACAGAGATATAAATAGGTAATTCGCTATGTTCGCTGTTCGCGAGTTCCACAACGACGACGACGACGACGACGACGACGACATACATACATACATACATACATACGTCTTTAAATCGTCTAGAACTTTGAATCGTTCATTCGCTTAAACTCATCTGACTTCTCAACGATCGTAATAATTACGATCCCAAGCAGAGAGTAGATATAAATGGGTGTTAGTCTAATCAGCGTTCATTCCTAATAATAACGATTAAGTTAGTGCTCTCTTGACGTTCCAAATTAAATAATAACTATTCGCAGAATTTATTTAACCGTTTTGCGAGCAAAAGAAGCACTTTACTTGATATAAAATATATTTCAATTATCTGTTATATCCAAATATGCTATATTTAAATAAATAAATAAATAAATAAATAAATAAATAAATAAATAAATAAATAAATAAATAAATAAATAAATAAATAAATAAATAAATAAATATATATATATGTTCGTATGTATGTATGTATGTATGTATATAATGTGTATTTGTGTGTACGTAAGATTATAGTTAATTTATTTTTCTTTCATTAGAAATATCGACGAAATAAAGACACTACCTGTGTTATACGTATTTGTTCAAGAACGTTTATACTTAAGATCCAATGAGTTCAACGAGACGTTTGAACTCGAAACGAACGGAACGAATGATGACGTTGAGCCTTTCGTGTACACTACCAACGGATAATCATCCCCTTCGCAACCCTTTCATCCTCTTTGCTAGTCCTCTATTAGCTAGTTCTAGAAATGAGACGAGCGTAGAATTACGAGGAGTCCAAGAGCGAGAGAATTTCTCTCTCTCTCTCTTTCTCTCTCTCTCTCTTTCTCGCTATCTCTCTCTCTTTCTCTCTTTCTCTCTCTTTCTCTCTTTCTCTCTCTTTCTTGACGTCTAAATTCGAAGCAAAGTTTGTTTACGAGAGAATCGAGGAAGCGTGGAGAATAAACCAGAAACATTGACGCAAGAAGGAGAAAATAAAAAGATAAAGATGGAGACACGGAAAAGGAAATTGCTAGATTTAAACGTACTTTCGCTTGTAAACTCAAATCGTCGATTCGCTAGCTCCTTGTTGACTGCCACAGGAAAAATAAAATTATGAATCCTTCGTCATGTTTTGCCACCTTGCGAATGAACGAACGAACGAACGAACGACGACTGAAGCCTTCAAGTACATTTGTTTTATCTATATTTCTCTCTCTCTCTCTTCCTCTCTATATCTCTGTCTCTTTCGTTTTGAAAAGGTAGTATTTATAGAAGAAGATAACACACAGCATGGGTTTGGTAGTGTAAAGAAAACGAGTAAACATACGATGCTTCAGGATATATTCAATGTTGAGACTGAGTTACTGATTTACTAAAACGAGAAGAATTACGAATGTTTGTTAAGTACTCGCTTTTTTCTAAATCGTACGAATAAAGATTGTATAAGAGAAAGGGAGAAAGAGAAAGGGACAGAGAGAGACAGAGAGAAAAACAGAGATAGAACAAGAGCGAGAGAGAGAGAGAGAGAGAGAGAGAGAGAATGAATGAACGAGCGAGGAAGGGAGGGAGGGAGAGAGCAAACAAGTTTGGAAAAGCTCGAAAGGGTCACAAAGTGGAGTGTAAAAGTTCAGTGAGAGGAGGTCTTGCAACAACGACTCGAAACTTCCAACGAGTCCCGACGAGAAATTACCATTAATTCTATAGAAGGTAATGAGCATCGAGCGAGATTCAGGTCAACGAGAACCCTTTTTGCTGGCTTGGAAGGAAAAGCTATGCTACTTTCTCGAGTTGTCGAGTAGACCAGAAGAAGAAGAAGAAGAAGAGGAAGAAAA
Source organism: Dolichovespula saxonica (assembly GCA_911387935.1). Lineage (NCBI taxonomy): Eukaryota > Metazoa > Arthropoda > Insecta > Hymenoptera > Vespidae > Dolichovespula > Dolichovespula saxonica. The sequence goes on along the minus strand of OU426995.1, from coordinate 3,636,469 downwards.
AAAGGAAAAAGAAATAATGGTGAAAAAGGAAAAGAAGAGAAAAAGGATGAGGAGGAGGAGGAGGAAGAGGAGGAATAATAATAATAATAATAATAATAATAATAATAATAATAATAAGCAAAAAGGGGGAAAAATAGAAAGAAACAGAGATAGAGAAAGATCCAAGAGAGCTTTGGGTAGTCGTCGTCTCATTGATGCAATGGCAAGGTTAACAGAATGCACGTAGGTAAACATCCTCTTTCCCTCTCTCTCTCTCTCTCTCTCTCTCTCTCTCTCTCTCTCTCTCTCTTATGGAAAGACTACGTGACGAGGAACTTGAGTTTTCCACCGATGGTACACACATACCTAAGTTACATGGATAACTTCTCGAGCTGGTAGTACGTTCCTTGATGGAGTATCGGTACGCGAAGATAAACGTGGAAGAAGGTCTTTCGTTTCAAGCAAAACGTATGTAAGTACGTATATACATACGTATGTGTGTGTGTGTGTGTGTGTGTGTGTGTGTATGTATCTATGTATCTATCTTTATGTATGTATGTGCGCAGATAGAGAAAAGGGAGAGGCCTAGAGTAGTGAGAGAGGCAGTACTGCTGCAACTACTACTACCACTACTATTACGCTACTACTCATGAATCCAACCTGGAATCCACTCAAACTTTTTTAACAAGGATTTGAAGAACGTACGTGTACGAGTGCCATCCGGTGATGCTAACGCAGATGATGGAAGACTCAGGAGTGGCTACGACGAGTTCAGACCACCTCGATTTTCGCAAAATGCTTGTTCGCGGAGGGGAGAAAAGAAAGAGAGACAGACAGAGAGAGAGAGAGAGAGAGAGAGAGAGAGAGAGAGAGAGAGAGAGAGAGAGAGAGAGAGAGAGAGCATTTCTCCTCTATTAGATATATTCGTGAAGACTGAAGGTTTAAAAATTCTATGAGAAATAAAACGTGTATTACTTTCTGTTCAACGAAGTGATCTCACCACATCCATGGGAAAAACTGTCGTAGAATTATTAAATCGATTCTCTCGTGTCAAATACTACCTGCTCGTAGTATTCTCATAGATCGTAGAATATGAGATATACGAGGTCGAGGGAATAAAATAAAAAGAAAGAACAACAAGAACAAAAACAGAAAAAGAAATAAAAAAAGAAAAGATATGTAAAGAATAGATAAGGAAAGATAAGGAGAATCTTAACGGGCGAAAAACTTAGGGTTCTCTCGAAGCAATGCGAACAGGGGACACACAATGCAGTATTGTTACTCGATGAAGCTAATCTCTCCTGGAACTACGCTGGACCGAATGGAATTCCTTCTGACCGTCTCACCATACCCTCCCCCCTCTCTCTATTTGTGTATATATATATATATATATATATATATATATATATCCATCTATATATATACCCGTTGTTCTCTCGAAACGCGTATTAGCCTAGAGAGACGGCTCTGATTCCTGAGAGCCTTACTGCGGGCCAATGTTGCGAAGCTGCCGACGTTGAACGCTTGATCATTCAGGACAGTGGCCTTTGCTCCTCGGCATTATGCCAGGAACGTAATCCTGTGGTAGCGGCGATCGAGGGTCTCTAACCGTCCTTCTCTCGATCCTCATAGACTATCTATCTATCCTCTTTCGTTCGTTAAGGGCTTTCAATCGTAGCTTACGATCGGTCTTACGAAGCGAGCCCAAATACCATTTGGCTCGAGATACGTTTTCAAATGGTTCGACACATAGGTTTTCGAATTATTCAATTATCTTAACTTCCTAATCGTACCTAAACACCTCGAGGCGTTCGGTAATATCGTCTAGTCGATTTAACTTAGTACCTACGTACATACGTTACGGCAAATGTTCACTGTACGTTTATCAATAATATAACTATAGATATTCGACGTAACGTTTATTTTTCGATCGTCAATAACGAATTCCCCGAGGGGAAGGGGGAATGTTGTCCGATTTATGATTATAGGAGGTTCGACTCCTGTTATTCGTGCCATTCGATTCGATCGAATATTCAGGATCAGTGTCCGAGATGTCGATAGCATATCTCAAACGAGCCAGACGGATCGCGCGAAGACAGGAGAGAGGAATCGAACGTATCGATCGACCGAATGGATAAGCGCCAGCCATCACGTCCTATGAATTCACCCTTTATCAATGTGTTTTGACTTCTTGCCTCTTCTCCTAAATCCTTCCAAAGAATTTCAATGGTGCCAAACAGTTTAAACTTTGGTCCTTACCTCCTTTCTTATTCAACTATAACGGATTAACAGTCCGTATAACATTTCCGTCTAATATTTCGTATTTTCACACACACACACACACACTCATATATATATATATATATATATATATATATATATATATATAATATACATAAGTATTTCTCTTAATAACCCTATCTTGGCCGATGGACGCGTAGGTGAACACTCTCGAATATATTACGTATATTTTCTTCGCGGATTAACAGACAAAAAGTGCGACATTGCCGACAGGAAACGAGTGGGTGGAAAACGTTTAAGGATCTTGTGTATCATGCAAAAGGTAGGGTACCGTGACCTTTTTCTAGTTCAAACGAGTCAACCCGAGGAACGCATAAACCACGCGTCAATGGATATATTATATTATTCGAGATACAATAAAATGATCTTTATAAGAACATTTTTATTAAGATAAAATTAGATTGGCTTACTCGAAAGAAATTTTTTCCTTCGATCGAAAACAGATATCTCATCGCGATACAGATATTAATTATCGATATTTATCGATCGGATATCGTAGAATAATTTTTGTTTTTCTCTCTTTTCTTTTTTTTTTCTTTCACGTCCGATAAAAGAACCACGAGGAAAGACGATCTTTCGATTTATCTCTTTCTCTTTTGAGAAGAAGAAGAGGAAGAAGAAAAAGAAAAAGAAGAAAACAAAAACTAAATGAAATGAAAAGAAACGATAGGAGATATTCGTCTGGTAGCAAGGAGACAAAGCTCAACGATCTCAGCATCACCCACGCTACATACACGCACTCTCTCTCTCTTTCTCTCTCTCTCTCTTTACTTGCGCGTCCTCTTCGTTTTCGCACGTTGAGCCGCTCCTTCGCCGTTTCTCTCCCTCACGAAAGTCCAGTTTATCGTTTGCCACGAAGCGAGCCTTCTCGTAGAACAAGGAGATCGTAGGCGGTACATTAGTACTTATCTCGGGTACGTCCGGTACCTACTGAACGGGACATGAAAAAAATGAAGGCGAACCACTTTGCTACTTGGACTTGCTCCCATTTCTTTATCTTCATTTTCTCTTTCATCTTTTTCTTTTTTTCTCCTTTTTTTTTTTCTTTTTCCTTATCTTCCATCCTTTATGAAGGAGCACGTTCTGAGCGAGATCAAGAGTTCAAGTAATTATATTAAAAAAAAAAAAAAAAAAAAAAAATAAAGAAAAAAAGAAAACCAAAAATTAATTAAAAGATCATGAATACTTATATACTTTATCAGTAACGAAAGAGAGAGAGAGAGAGAGCAAGTTAATGATATATCGTGGATCTTGCAGTTTATTGGATTACTCAAGCAGTCTCGTTTGATCATTCGAACATTCGAGTTATTGTTCTTTTTAATCTATCGATCTAATCTGAAAGGACACGGGCGAGAGAATGGATGAAAAAGTTGTTGAGAAGAGACTCTGTGTGCGTCGTTCTTTGCGAAGAAAAAAAAAAACACTTCTTCTTGCGGACTAAACATAACAAATGGCCAGGCCGAGAGTCGTAAGTTCGTGCCGATGGGCACTCCCACGTCTCTCGTCCTGTGTTCTCTAAGGAACTCAGTCCTCACTGTTAGCATGTACCGCAAAACTCTCTCTTTCTCTCTCTCTCTCTCTCTCTCTCTCTTGGGTAACTTACCTTTTACTCTCTTCCTACTCTTCTCTTTCGTACTCCCACCAAACGACGAAACGGCAGGCAGGCAGTCAAGCAGGCAGCCGTCTACGGTTCTTCCGTTACACTGTTCTCTAGCTGAGGGATCCAACGTAGAACGAACTAGAAGGGAACAGGCGCCTTGAGGAAACAGGATCCTGAATACGCGAAACTATCTACCTACCTACCTACCTACCTACCTATCCAGTTATCCACCTATCTTTCTAGCTACCTAGCTAGCTAGCCAGCTACCTCAGAACTACGTGGAGTACTGACGACAACGACTACTACTCCTGGCGTACCATTAAAGCACGATGTTAGCACTAGTAGTTAGCCAAGTTAAGTACCGTACAGTTCGTTCCTACTCTTGCTGCTGCTGCTGCTGCTGCTGCTGCTGCTGCTGCTGCTGTTGCTGCTGCTGCTGCTGCTGCTGCTTGCTACTTGCTCTTATCCCTCTTCCCTCTACGTTCCGCTATGCTAGGGAGATCAAGAATTCGACGCGTCTGTTGGAGAATTTCGTGGTGACGTCGTGCTTTCTCGGTCCTTGTCCTTCTCTCAGAGTCATCTACCTTCTCTCTCAACCTCCCTCCATCCCTCCCTTCCTCCTTCTCTCTCTCTCTCTCTCTCGCTTTATCTGTCTCGCTCTATCTGTCTCACTCTATTTGTCTCGCTCTATCTGTCTCTCTCGCTCTCTCTCTCTCTCTCTCTCTCTCTCTCTCTCTCTCTCTGTCTTTATCTTTGTATGCATGAAACTCTCTTAGACCTGGAACGTAGCTTCTTAACTGGAAATGCATGTAACGTGCCGACGAGATCGAGTTACACGTCGTTCGTTAGAAAAATTAGCAATGACTTATTCCGTTAACGTTTAGGACGGATAACGTTTAAGTAAGATGGTATTTCGCTTATCTCCCTTATAAAACGATTATATTGAAATATAAAATAATATAGGATTATTGAAGAGAGATTATATACGACGTTTATATTGAATTTTAATTTCAGTAATAATAATAATAATAATCCCATTTTCCTGTCAGTTTTCAGATTCTTCCGATGAATGTAATGAATGAAAATTTTCAATCATGGATTATTATATTAGATAAGGAATCAGTATTCAGAACCTTGGAAAGATGAACGATGCACGAGGGATCGCGTTTATCGACTGGTTGGAATAAAGAGGAAGGAGAAAGGACGAGAAAAGAGGGATGGCGGGGGAGGGGGGGGGGCAGGGAAAGAAAAAAGAAAAAGAGAGAAGAGAAGAAAAGTATAAAATAAAAGAAAGAAGGAAAAAGATAGGAAAGAAAGAAAGGAGGGGAGGGAGAGAGAATAAAAGATTAAAAGAATGGGGAAAAGAGAGGAGGAAAAAAAATAGAAGAAACAAAATGAAGAGAAATGAAGAGAAATGAAGGTGCGTCGGATGATAGAGAATGGGTGGGTAGTGATTCTTTGAAGGAACTTTGCGATTCGGAAAAATAGTTGGAGCGAGCGCCTCCGTTGGATTTCAATTAAACTTTCGAGAAACTTCCACTTTGCCAAGCTGCTAGAGCATGTAATATAGATTCGATAACGCGGTTCGATGGTAATCAGCTTATCGATAATCGATCAGTTTATGAAAAATTCACTTTTTTTCTTTTTCTTTTTATTACTTCTTGTTATTATTATTATTATTATTATTATTATTATTATTATTTATTTATTCATTTATTTATTTATTTATTTATTATTTTAATAAAGTACTTGGAAAGTATTTGATCGGTTTATGATTTTCTTTCTATTTATTTATTTATTTACTCTTTTTTCGTAATAATTCGGATCGTAATAATCTGATTATTTTTGTGAAGTATTTATGAAGTACCCAATCGGTTTATTGAAGTACGTAGTTGAAGGTACAATTTCTGTTCTTTTTTTTTTTTTTTAATGTTTTTCTTTTATCATTACTATATCGCAAGCGCAATGAAATTTTCTTTCGATCGTGATACCAATCTTCTCAACAATTTCGTAAATCGTAACAATTTGACGATTATTAATCTGATTGAGTTAATAAGAAAGTTATTGTACTTAAGTCATTGTCACAATAAGTTCTTTCATTCATTATGCGATAAGGTACCGAATGATTATGGCAAGAGAATGTCGAGGAAGTCCAATTAATCCATATAGGAAGACCACCGACGACGTTCGACTCGATAGATTAGTCGATCCACATTGAAGATTCGCTCTGTGGCGTAATTACCTTTGATAATGGGGGTTGGTTCGATTGAATCTTACGGCCGAACGGATTTTATTACGGAACTCATCGATGTGAGAGCCCATATCGAGATACGAATTCCATTTAAATTTTACGGTTCGAGTGAAAAGTTCCTTTTAGCCGACTAATGACAGGTCGTTTTGACAAACTCTCTCTCTCTCTCTCTCTCTCTCTCTCTCTCTCTGTCTCTCTTTCTCTGTATTTTTTCTTTCCTTTTTGTTTTCAAATGAAATATATTTCAGCATTATCATTTCTTATTACAAATCAATGAACAATATTGAACAAGTTGAATGCCAATATTGGAAAATGTAATAGATAACTTATCACGATCGATCAATTAATAATGTCGCTTTTATTATTCACATTTCAACGTAGTTTCGACGAATGGAACGATTGGACGATTGTTAACGGTCTTTCATTTGCAACCAATTAAGAGCGTAAACCATCGATTAATTACGAATGAGATTCGATGAAATGGTGAAATTTGTATCTATCGAAAAGAGAAAGAAAAACAGATAGAGAGAGACGCGTACACATAGAAATAATTTAATTTACTCTATGATTAAAGCTACAATGACAAGCCCCATTTTAGTAGGCTCTTTCATTTGAACTTTTGTACGATTCCAATACGATATTGTTTTTTTTATATCGTCGATTTTTGTTCTTTTTTTTTTTATTTTTATTTCTTTTCCTTTTTTTTCCTTTCTTCTTCTTCTTCTTTCGTTTTTCTTAACGTCAATCAGACAAATACTCACTCGGAAGGAAACTCCTTCATTAATACGACACAGAATTATCGTCGTAAATAATTAATTTTTTTAAATCATAAAAATCAGCGGTAAAACTTTTCCCTGTAGCATTTTAATAGGAACGATCGTCGTTAATAAAATCGCGTTTCCACGGTTATATAGTTTCCACGCTTACACGCTTCCATTACTACAGGGAATTACATGGAAGTCGGAACGAAGTCATGATCACCGTTGAAATTTTACGCGTGGAATATATAATGTATCGTAATTTGGACTGGCACGAAGCTTGATATTGGATTTCCGGAGCCGGCGTATACGAAGTTAATAACGTCGTTCTAGTTAACTATATATGTATATAACTACGTAGTTGTTATAATGCATTGCCTCTTCGAGGTGAAAATATATCTAACCTGAAACGAAGACAAAATATATCGAGATTCTCCTAGATGTACAAAAACGTAGGCGGAAAGAGAGAGAAAGAAAGGGAGAGAGAGAGAGAGAGAGAGAAAGAGAGAGAAAGTGTTCTGCAATCTAGTCGATTAAATGTTATTATATTAGATCGGATCGTTATATGATTAGCAATCGAATTCGTAATACCTTCGATTATATTTGATTTTTTGAAGTCTCCGATAAAATCAAGAAGAAACAGAAACACAAGAGAAAGAAAAAGAAGAAGAAGAAACAGAACAAGAGAAGGAGGAAAAAGGAATGAGTATCATGGTCGAAATAAACCTCTTTCATTCGACTTTACTTCGCGCGATTGTAAAATCGAAAAAAAAAAAGAAACAGAAAGTACGAGGTGGTACGAGGTGAGGATAAAAGATCTCGACTTTCCAAGAATGTTTCTGATTAAAGACAGTCGTAGACGTGTACGGTTCTCGTTCTGAGATAAACGTCGAAAAGTTTGATCATTAAATCGTCTCGAGTCTTAGTGTCCTTTGTTAAGAGGGAATCCCCGACTATCTCCTTTTACTACTACTTTCTCTGCTATTTGAATCTTACTTTAAAGTACATAAGTAAATTACCTAGCTTTAGATCTTTTCATCTCATTCTCTCTCTTTCTCTTTCTCTCTTTCTCTCTTTGTCTCTGTCTCTGTCTCTGTCTGTTTCTGTCTCTTTCGTTCATTCGATGATCTTTGCAACCTTGGACAAGAACTTTTGAAAGCTTCGTGTAATGGCAATAATAGTTGTAGTAATAGAGAATAGTAGTAATAGTAGTAGTAGTAGTAATAGAAGACTAACGCGATTCTCAAGCTTCTCTTACGCGTTGCCCGCATCAACGGCTAAATCCTTTGTATCACGCGGTAGATCACAGATAATCGTCCCACGTATGTACGTTGGATCCACGTATATCTACACATAAAGCGAGCGAGCGAGCGAACGCATGGCAGAAACGGTACGGTAAATTATACTCGCTGTTTACGTTATCACATCAGCTACGAGGAAACAACAACGCCTGGAGCGTACAATCCCCTTCTCCCACTGCCACCACTCCCCAACCAAAAGATATTAGCGATTCTATACACCTTCAAACCACCGACCTAACCCACCCACCCTAACCCTCCCATCCCCTATCCCACAAACAACTCACCCCACCCTATCCCACTCATCTCTTTTACTCTATCGTCATCTTATTCCTGGGTAAAGAAATGTTTCCAAAATACAAACTTAGGCGTTTCAACGTATTCTCTGTTGCAATCTTCTCTTTCATAAATACCTAGATAAAAGAAAAATGAGGAAAAAGGAAAATAGAAAAAGAAATTACATCCTTCCTTCTCCGTTTTCTTTAACTTTCTCTTTTATCTCCCTTTCTCTCTCTCTCTCTCTCTCTCTCTCTCTCTCTCTCTCTTTCTCTCTCTCTCCCTCTTTCTTTCTTTCTTTTTAAACTTTCTTTTAAGATCTACGGAAAAACTCTTTTACCATAACGTAACATCGCAAAGGTGACTAAGACGAAGATAGCATAAAGTTAGATATATTATACATCGAGATCACTCGTTTTTTTTTTCGTTGCTTAATCAAGTAAACAATCGATCCTTTCGTATTTCATTAACTATCGATGATCCTGAATTTTGAGATCGAAAAGAACAAAGGTTTTCAAGCAAATTGTTAAATTTTACGGACCGCGATCATTGTTGTCGCATTAAAAGTATTTTAAAGATACGCAATTGTTAATTCGAACGTTAATTATTAATTTATCTTCTAAAAAAATTTCGTATCGAACGTGCATTATTTTATTTTTTTCTGTTCCTTTTCCTTACCTTACTTTTCTTTTTTCTCGTTCCATTTCCAATTAATAATCAACGATCGTTGGTTAAAAATTTGATTTTTAACCTTCGATCGCTTCTCCCAATAACCCAAACCGATATTCCAATGATAATTAAATAAATAAAGTAAAACTTATAGGAACGCGTGATTTAAGCGTGTCATAATTTATGAAAAAGATGTCTATAAGAGCGCCTACCGTCCTACCTAAGAGTGCACTCTCCTGGAGTAAGTGAACTTTGAACTTCTTTTGATCATGTCGGCAAGAACAAACGATTCGAGTAACGCGACCGTAAGAAGTAAGGAACGAACGAACGAGAACGTACGTAAGAACGAACGAACGAACGTGGTAAGGAATGCTCGAGTATCGTACTCGAGACACGGTAGCCATTCTCAAGTCCTCGTCGGTTGTCCATTCGCTCATAGATATGCAAACTGCGAGAGCCACTCCAGTCTCCCGGCGAGATAAAGTCAAGGCTGTAAGCATTATCGTTCGATATATCGCGGGAACTGCCTAGTAGTCGAGACCGAATCGACTAACACGTGGGTGGAACGCGTCTGGACAAGCCTTTTATCCACTTCTCGTACTCGCAATTTTCTTCCTAGAATGTACATTTGATCGCTTATTTCACTAAAAATAAGAGATACCTGATTGGTTGAATTGTTGATCATTGAACGAAGGAATTCCTTTTTTCCTTTTCGAATTGTGAAAACAACAAGATGAAGTAGTATATAGATATAGATATATATATACTTGTTTGTTAGGCTTAATGAATGACGATTTTCTTTATTTCATTAAAAATAAGAGATCTCTGATTGGTTGAATTAGTGATCATTGAAGAAATTTTGTAGTTGTTTTCTTTTTCTTTTTTTAATCGTAAAGATAACAAGATGAAGTAGTATATGTATATATATACTTGTTTGTTAGGCTTAATGAATGACGATTTTCTTTATTTCATTAAAAATAAGAGATCTCTGATCAGTTAAATTAGTGATCATTGAAGAAATTTCTTTTTTTTCCTTTTTTTCTTTTTTTTTTCTTTTAATCGTAAAGATAACAAGATGAAATAATATATATACTTGTTTGTTCTGCTTGATGAAAGACGATTTTCTTTATTTCATTAAAAATAAGAGATCACTGATTGGTTGAATTATTGATCATTGAATGAAGGAATGTCATGTTTTCTTTTTATTTTTTTTTTTTTCGAAATGTAAAGATAACAAGATGAAGTAACATATACTTGTTTGTTCTGATTGATGAATAATAATATTCTTCATTTCATTGAAAATAAGAGTTTCCTGATCAGTTGAATTATCAATCATTGAATAAAAAAAATTTTTTTTTAAATATTTTTCTTAATTTTTCGAATTGTAAAAATAACAAGATAAAGTAGTATATATACTTTATCGATCATTGAATAAAGAAATTTTTTTTTTTTAATATTTCTCTTGATTTTTCGAATTGTAATAATAACAAGATAAAGTAGTATATATACTTGTCCGTTCTGATTGATAAACAATGATTTTATTTATTTGAACAAAAGTAAGAGCTCTCTCGACGATTGAATTGACCGACGAACCAAAAATAGTTTGTTTTTTTTTTTTGAAAAAATAGTGAAAATAAATGATGGTCTTCGTAAAAATTTGTTCCGATTGGAAAAGAACGTTTTTATTTGATTAAGAATAATAAAGCTATGATAAGTTGATTGACCGATCGAGGAACCCAAAATAACACCTATCGTACGTCGAAAAATATTACGAAACGGAAGGACGAATCATAATACCAGTTCGTATTGGATTATAAGCGGACAATATTTTCTTTTCTTTTTCCTTTTTTTTTTTCATTATTCATTAGAAAACGTAATTTGCAGTTCGAACCGCGAAATTTTTTTCTATAGTTTTAACTGTACTTAATAAATACCTATGCATTTACTTCTCTGATTACCCACTTCTTGGGACTTGGGTCTCCTATTACGTGAGATTTACCACAGCAAGAAGACACAGGTAAAAGTTAAAGACACTGTGTGAGACACCTCTTATCTATCTCCTCTCCTACGCTTTCCTTCTACTGTCCACCGTGCTGCGCGCAGCGTCACGAACTTCTCTCTTTCTCTCTCTCTCTCTCTCTTTGAAGAGAGAGAGAGAGAGAGAGAGAGAAGAGTCTCTCTACTGACGAAGATACCATCAGCCATTATACCTAATCGTCGTTAATTACTCCTCTCGAGAGCAGATACCTTTCGACTTCTATATGCACCTAACTCGACAGCTTTACACCGATGTTGTCCCGTAAACTTTAAAGAACCACATTTACTGGCAAAGAAGATGGGAAGAAGAAGAAGAAGAAGTAGTAGAAGAAGAAGCAAAGTGAGAAAGAGATATATATATATATATATATATATATAGAAAGAGATATATATATATATATATATATATATAGAAAGACAGATAGAGTGATAGATAGATATTTAGATAGATAGATAGATAGATAGATAGATAGATAGATAGAGAGAGAGAGAGAGAGAGAGAGAGAGAGAGAGAGAGATGAATTTTTATTCATTTTTTAATTTATTACGAATATTCTAACCGAACGTAAACCAATTATCCATCTAAATCGAACATCATCGAATCGATAATATTATTTTACTGTCATTAACAAAATGAAAAAATCCTAGAATTTAAAATCCTAGAATTTGAAATTTTCGAGTTCCGAGAGATATGGAGAGATAAATTTGTATTCGTATTTTACTTTATTACGAGTATTCTGAATAAAAATAAACCAATTCAACCTAAATCGAAACATCATAGAATCGATAATATTATTGTGCTATCAGAATTAAAAAAAAAAAAAAAATGAAAATGTAAAGTCCATAACTTGAAATATTTTATTATCGATAGAAAGAGAGAGAAAGAGACAGAGGGATCAATTTTTATTCATTTTTTTTACTTTATTACGAATATTTTTACTAAAAATAAACTAGTAAAAAATTGAACATCATCGAACCCGATAATATTATTATGTTATAATTGACAAAGTCAAAATTGAAGAACTTGAAATGTTCAAGTTTCGAAAGAAACAGAGAGATAAATTTTTATTCATTTTTTTTTTTCTTTTCTCACCTTATTACGAATATTCTAACTATAAGTAAACTAGTTAAATCTAAATCGAACATTATCGAATCGATAATATTATTATACTATCACTGACAAGATGCAAAGCTCAGGATTTGAAGCTTCTCAGTTTGAACAGAAAGAGAGAGAGAGAGAGAGAGAGAGAGAGAGAGAGAATATGGGAGTATGGGGGCTATGGTCGTAGATCGTTTCGCTTGAAATCCTGCGTGATCTTGGGCTTCAACGCGATCGCCGTTTACTCGTCCTCTCACGATCCTATCGAGCAAATCCTATGGATCTAGGAATTCTCAGAGGTTGGCACGTCAACATACGTGTATTCCACTTAAAAGATGGTATTATGATAAAGATGAAAGATTGATATATGTGTGTATATATATATATATATATATATATATATATATATATATATATATATATATATCGAATTATCGATAAAGTAATATCTTCGATTGATCAATTAAAATAATTTCTATTAATTAATTACACAATCCTATCTATCCAATAAAATCAACGCATGTCGAGTTAAATGTAGAAACGTCAAAAATCAAACGTATAAACTTTCGTTGATTATATGATATTAAATTAATCTTAGAAAAAGGTGAACACTTGAAAATAAATTCGAAACAAGTTGGGAATATTGTGGGAACTCTAGGAAGATGGCATTCTTGGAATTTAAGGGATTCGTTATTAATAAATCCGATCATCGACGAGCCAGCGTGGCATGCGAAGTATGAGACAAGAAGATGAAGAAGAAGAAGTAGAAGAAGAAGACGAAGAAGAAGGGGAAGGGAAAGAAGGAGGATGAGAACTATGAGGATGCCACAGTGAAAGAGAGAGAGAGAGAGAGAGAGAGACAGAGGCAGAAAGGAAGACATAGGAGCGTCGGAAGATCGCTGTTGATAAGCTCGAAGGATCGTAGTCGTAGATCGGGCTCTATTCTTCGCATACCATAAGCCTAAGATGGTAAGAACAAGACAGAAAGAGAAAGACAAAGAGAGATAGAGAGAGAGAGAGAGAGAGAGAGAGAGAGACAGAGAGAGAAGGAAGGAAGGATAGAGTCAGATCCAAGGTACCAAGGGCTAAGGTTCTCCTCATAGTAACGGGGCACCATGACCGTCCATTACTTACGTCTCACGTAATATTATAGCTTCCTCATTAGCGAACGTAAGGGCCAACGTAAACGAAACTTGTCCCGGGGGTGTGGACTGCAAAGGGATCGTGGATTCTCCTTTCCACAGCATGACATAATGACGTCGGTGCGTCGTGTGTTTGCCAACCTGTACCAAGCCCCTTTCCTCCCTCCCCAGCCCTTTTTCACATTCTCTTCCATAATACTCGAACGTTCTACGTGGATACTTCTTCCTTTCGATACGTTTAACAGTAATAACGAAAGCGCCTAACTGTGTGTTCGTTAATTGCGTCCTCGGTATAATACTTCTAATTCTCACGGGGTGGTTGGTGGAAGGGGAAGAAAATTTACGTTTATTATTAACAACCGTCGCTGTTTGATTCTTCTTCTTATTTTTTTTTTTTTGTTTCTTTTTCTCATCTATTTCGATCACATCAATATCCCGATAAATCTTTGCCGATGATCCTGATCTCATTGATCTGATCTCTTCGACGAGTTAGTTTTAAAACGCGTTCGTGGCTATATTATAAAATGTACGATTACGTCGTTAATTAAAGAGACGGCGATTGTCAATGAGACGTTGGAAAAGCGTTTGCATCGAACGTGTCAGTTCGGAACTGTTTTGAATGTACAATGGGGAAACTTTGTTTATTTCATTTTCCACCTTTTGCGATATATTGTACATAGTTAGAGCGAGATTGGTTAAACAGAAGAGAGTCGGCCTTGATACCAAGCCAAAGGCAAGTTTATACCGAGAAACGTGGTAGTGGTACGCCTAGCGGCGACACAATATTACACACTCGAAATGGTTATTTGCCTGGCCCTTTGAAACGTCGCATAGATATTATTAAACCGCCGTACTTAAGCGTCCAAAATTGAATATTAATACGTTTCGTTTCGCGTCGTACCAACAATAAGTTGAACGTAGCGGCAGGTCCCGTTGTTGCCTGTTGTTTATATAATATACGGTATGTAAACCTTACGCAACGCGCGAACTTTACTTTTGTTTAATTAATATCGTAACGGGCAAAGTATCGTGAATTTTTCAAATGATAAAGAGAAATTAGTATGCCGTACGAAGAATCCGTGGAATTTTAAAAAAGAATACTTTTACTTTTACTTTTATTTCTTTTTTTTTTCTTTCGTTCGTTCGTTCCCTCTCTCTCTCTCTCTCTCTCTCTCTCTCTCTTAATATTACATTTAATTTTTTTTTTCTTAAACGGGTAAAGATTTATTTATTTTTTTTTTATTTTTTCATTTTTTCAATTTTCTTTTCCCCTTAAATAAATCCTCACGTACTTGTTCGTGCCGCAGATTAATTTCTTCGCATCCATTCTCCGAATTTCACGAAGTTTCTCATCGCGTCGTGCGGTCTTACAAAGGAAATAACAGAAAAATAAAAAAAAATAAATCAATTCGAAGTAAAAAAAGAAAAAAATCCCCGAGTCTCACGTAACCGAATAGTAAATATTTAAGAAGAAGTCGTAACCGGTCGTTGTACGAAAACGATGACCTCAAACGACCCATGACCCCGATTTTCTCCCTTTTTCGTCCTTTTCCCACTTTTCTCTTTTTTTTTTCTCCTTTTTTCTTTTTTATCATTATTATTTTTATTTCTCGTTTCGTTCGTCGTTCGAAAGTTTCGAACACGAAAGCAAAGTCTCGTCCAGGAGGGAAGCATAGCTGAGTTTTCGAGTGACGAACGAATTCGTGCTTCCAGCTGCAGCTGCGCCGGACGTAAGCGTGATTTATCTCGTTTTGCATACCAATTTCGGCTGCCTCCGTTCACCGGTTTGGCCATTGGGACTTCCGCTTTTCGTTCGGGATAAATTACCTCTGCGTTTTGAGCAAGCGCGCGGGCGCCGATTTCCCGCGAATCGATTCCCCCTCGCCACTCCACCTCCTCCACCTCTCTCTCTCTCTCTCTCTCTTTCTCTGTTTCTCTCTGTTAGTCCCTTCTCCTCCATCTACTTCCTCCTGACAACAATTCCCACCCCCACCTATCCACCCACCTTCCTTCCCCCGCTCTCTACCAACCACTTTCCTCTCGCGGCATCGTCAGCTACGAAATAGCTTTTCATTTTTTCCTTTCCTTTACTTCCTCCCATCCACCAATCCCCACCAGCCCTCCTCCTCCTCCTCCTCCTCTTTCTCCTCCCATATCTCTTCTATCCATGTTCCTATTACCTATCAGGACGATTAATATTTATTTTGCTATTCGCGCCAATGATATATTTGTTTCGCGTAAGCCAATTTTTGTTAATATCGATTTGAGATCTCTATTTTTTTTCTTTATTTATTTGTATGTTTGTTCGTTCGTTCGTTCGTTCTTTCGTTCGTTCGTCCAAAAAGAGGATAGAAATTAATGAGGACCGATTTTACAATCCGTTCAATTTAATTTCTTCGTTCCCTTTTCTCATTTTCTTCCGTAGATCAGAAAAATCTATATCTATCAGTTAAATAGTCGATCTCCAACTCGAGTTAATTATTATAACGTAGAAATACCTATCGTATCTACAATACGAGATACTATAACAGAGAATTTTAGGTAGGTAGATAGAATTTCATCGAAATCCTGACACCGCGACCGTGAATGTGAAATAATAGAGGGCGAAACGTTTATAACTATAGCAATTACGAGCCACACACGCGTATGGTTATAGGTTTATAAATTATGAAACGTCGTGACAAAGAGGAAATCGAAACGGGAATATTGACTGTTCGATGTGCCATTGAAATATCGTTTAACCGTGTAACGTAATATCGAGAAAAGAGAGAGAGAGAGAGAGGGAGAGAGAGAGAGAGAGAGAGAGAGAGGGAGAGAGAGAGGGAGAGAATAGTATTGGTAATATAAAAGATATCTATCTAAAATTGCATTATATTATAAAGTAATTAATGTGTTTCTAATTGATCGAGAAAAGTTGATTTTTGAAAATTTTCATAACATATTACAAACTCTCGGTTGGGTGGAGATCGGGTGCTCGATTTGGGGTATGGTCGTAATGGTTGGGGTAGTATGTGGGGAAACACTTCAATTACAAATTAGATCGTTAACAAAGTTCAATATTATCGTTAACGCAAAGCTCGAAAATGTGTTCATTTATCAGGCCCGACTGTCTACCATCGAACCAAACTCGAATTGGGTCGTACCTTTATTTCCACTTTTTTTATTTTTTTTTTCTTCTTCCACCATTTCCCCTTGTACACGTACTACACCCGAGCACACGTTAACACGTATTCACGAGCTTACCACGAGCGTAATATTCGTTAATCGAGCCCGTTTAAACTTTTCACTGGATCGCGAGAGAACCGACCTAGTATAATTTATTACTTTTTCAGCGTCACCACGCATGACCGGCGACCCTTCGTTTACACGCAATTTGTCGTCGTTGTCGTCATCTTCGTCTCTCTCTCTCTCTCTCTCTCTCTCTCTCAACCTCTCTCTCTCTTTCTCTCTCTCTCTCTCTCTCTCTCTCTCTTTCACTCTCACTCTCACTCTCCCACTTTTTCGCTACACGTACAAAAAGATTTGGATGCACTTCTGTGAACAGAGAGTAAAACAAAATGTTTTGTCACTCCTTGGGGAGTCCAAACGAGTACTTAGGTATTTAAACTATTCTCGCCGATATCGAAACGAACGCGTCTCATATATCTTAAAGAGAAACTTTTCTGAACTTAACAGTAAGTCTATAATCGTCAGACCGGATATAAGTAACTTCGACGTAACATCGAACGAACGCTTTTCGAATTAATTCCTGCCAATCGGTTTCTTCGCCGGGCTTTAGTTTTATTTTATAGACAAGAGATGGATAGTTAGAGAGATAGATAGATAGATAGATAAAGAGAGAGAGAGAGAGAGAGAGAGAGAGAGAGAGAGAGAAAGAGAGAGAGAGAAAGATAGAAATCTTTGAGTTGCGTATTTCTGTAGAACATTCCTGAATGATGTATCAAACGAAAATAGTGTCTACTAACGGGATCGCTTCTGAGAATTTAACGTTGTTTCCTGGTGTTCATCAATAATTTCCAATTTGCCCCGTTATGCTTGGGCGGACTTTTTTTTAACCCTAAAAGATAGGAAAACAAAAATAAAAGAGAGAGAGAGAGAGAGAGAGAGAGAGAGAGAGAGAGAGAGAGAGAGAGATAGAAACTGTCGTGTACTCGTTAACGTCATTCTTACGACGAATTATTTATTTCTCAAGCTAATTCGATGATAAAAAAAAAAAAAACAAAAGGAAATAAATGAACTCTTTCCGGACAACGAAGTATAAGAAGAATAAAAATATTTGTTATCCGGTTACGCCATTGCTTCTGGGTAAGGTCAACGTTCAGCATTCCTCGTCCGGAGCTCTTCACTTTCCTGCAAGAACCGTCCAGCTCGACCGGTTTTCCCGTCGAGGTCGATTTCGACAAGGCGATTTCAACTTCATTGGCTAGTCTCACGGTGAGACCGGCCGCGCGGCGCCGCGTTCACTTCTCTTCCGCGTGACATCGATATATCGACTTACAAGATCTTCTCGTGCAAGAGAGGACCTTTTTTTATTTTTTATTTTTTGTTTTTCTTTTTTATCTTTATTTTTTTATTCTTTTATTTTTTTTTCTATTTTTTTTTTTTCCTTGCAGAAAAAGATTCGAATCGCGTCGTACATATTTAATTACTTTCTTTCAAATTCTTAGCGTTTTATTTGGGTTCTCTTTTTTATTTCTTTCTATTCTTTTTTTTCTTTATTTTTGTTTTATTTTTGGTTACAACTCTTAAATTCAATTAACGCGTTCTGATGAAAGTATCATCGTCGTCGTTATCCTAATGATGATATATATATATATATATATATATATATATATATATATATATTTCTTTTTCCCTCTTATCTTTTAGCAAAGGATTAGGCAAGGAAATTTACAGTATCTAATACTGGTAGCTCGAGGCGTATTAGGATCCCTCGTAAAGGATCGTTAAAACCAGAAAGCGTCACGGGAAGGATCGTCATTAAGCGATATAAGTTTCGTTGGCCGAGAATATGGCTGTTAAAAATTTATATCCCATATCGGTAGACACGGGGAAAAGGTGGTGGGTTAGTGTAACACGTGTGTTGAAACGAGCGAGCTCTACTTTAATCCTCACTTTCCTGCATCTCTTACGATATTTATAAAACTACCATAAAAGCTTTAAGTATATTGCTTTAGAATTATTTACATCCTAATCGGGATAATTAATCCCTTTTATAACGAGTAGTGGAAGTATAACTTATTCATAATAAGTAACCTATCCATATTTATAGGTATATGTATATTCGTATTTTTTGAAGTCTTACTTTGCTTTTCTTCCTCCTTTTTTTTTCTTTTCGACCACAAAATTTATTGATCCTTCGGATTTTATAGTTATCGTTATTAAGTATAAATTATACTTGGTATAGAATAATTATACCAGCATATATTACACTTCAACATAAGTTATAGTTATTACAGCATGGTTATATCAACGTAAGTTGTATATCGTATGTGAATAGAGCATAGTTATAATTATAGAATTTCTATTTTATAGACACGAGAAGAAAGTTTAGTTACGGACGATTAGACAGACAAATAAGAATTACAACTGGTGAACATTAATTTTTTTGTTTTTTTTTTTTTATGAATAACAATTAATGACTTCTAAAACTCATCTAAGCGCGCTAGATTACGACTGACACTTATAGATCGTTACGATCGTCTAAAAATGTTCTCGAACGACATCTACGAAATAATTCCTTTAAAGAGCCGAGAGAATAAGAGCCGGGGCACGTTTTTTTTAGATCGAGAGAGCTTGTGTGGTTCGAAGGAATCGCCGATGAAAAATTGATACGATAATGACCGGCTCCTCCGGAGCTTTCCACCGACACGCGATGGCCCGGCCGACGTCGATCGATCGCGCAGCTGTTGCACGGCGATCGATCATCGATCCCGGAGGGCGAAATACTTTTGCCGCTCGAGTTCGATGCTTTCATGCCGAAAGTAAAGTAGGAGGAGAAAAGAAAGGCCGGAAGTTTCATCTTCCATTGTGAAAGGTTTCCTATGTATACATATATACATTTATCTATAACAAGTCAATTATATACATATTTATATGGACATGTATGTGTATGTGTATGTGTGTGTATTATAAATATTTCTTTTATATTATGAAATATAAGTTAAAAAAAAAAATTACTTTGGGAAAAAAATATTCTTGCCAGACATTGATCCTTCGACACCATTCACAATACGTAAAAATATTTTTGCATCGCAATAAGTTGAAGAGGTATTTAGGTAGCCTTACTTAAAAAGACCACCCTATATACATATACTTTAATATATATTATATATATATATATATATATATATATATATATATATATATAAAAGTACTTTTATAAATATATGATGCACGAAGATATCAAATAATTTTGTCTATCGAATGAGTAAAATGAAAATAATAATAAAAAAAGATAGGTACTATGAATCATTCATCCCTCTCTATGTCTTTCTCGTGAAAAAAATATAGATATATACATATATTTACTGTTTATATATGTATATATATATATATATATATATATATATATATATATATATATATTATAGTAAAGCAATAGGAAATAAAAGTTTTTATATAAAACGTCAACCAAAAGAAGAACTACGTCCTAAACGTCGTTTAGTAAACTCCTTAAAGATAATCTTGGTGATCGATAGGTATGTCTGCTGGTATAAGGACAATTTTATAGTATCCTCTCTGAATGGGGTGTGACGTCTTAGTTTAAAGTGGTCGATCGGTAAACGATATGCAAATGTCGTTTGTGGATCCTAAGTAAGCGAGAAAAGGGCGGGGAAGGTGAAAGAGGGAAGTTGGTTTGGTTCGCGTGACGATCCAAAACGAGCACGAAATTATCTTGTCTTAGTGGCTTTCACAGGTTATTATCGAAACTTTAAAGGTATCGGTTGGATCACGATTTAAACTCAAATACATGCATATATATATACATATATATACATACATATATATATATATATATATATATATATATATACACACCATAATAATATATATCAGGTGTAATTATGTATGTACATATAACGTCAACACCTCTCGTATTTATTTCGATGTCGTATTTCCTTTCCTTCTTTTTTTTTTTCCTAACTTTCATAAAAATAGAAAGAAACAGATAGCAAAATATAGTCCAACCAGACGATGATCGTGATCTATCGATCCTATCGATCGAGTATATATAAATCATTTTTAGTTGGTCCAACAAGTTTTTCACCGGACCACCCCGTCGTTCGATTAATCGACCATCGACATCGTTCGGGTACCTACGATACTCGCAAGAACCGAGATCGCCGATTTAGATTTAGCTTGCCCCCGCGAGATATGGTCCATGAGAGAGCAGAAACGTAAACGTCCTTTTCTACTCGCGATTGGCACGCCACGTAGCGCGTAGCGCAAGGGTAACGTGACGAGCTAAGTTTTTGTTTATCACGACATCCGTCCACCATATGTCAGCTATTTTTCGTCTCTCTCTCTCTCTCTCTCTCTTTTCTGCAGGAACATGGACTTGACTTATAACTTCCTTTCGAATCCTTTAATATTTTTGTGTATCGATGTTAGATCGATTTCAATGTCAATATATTTTTTATTCATTTTTTTTTTGTTTATCTTTCATTTTTGTGTCATCGATCGAGACTTCTTTCACTATTCGATTCGCAGATAATTTCTTTTTTTTTTTGGACCGGATGAATAAAATCGAAAATGAAAAAAGAAAAAAGATGGTTGCCGTGCAGCCATCTCTCTCTCTCTCTCTTTCTCTCTCTCTCTCTCTCTCTCTCTCTCTCTTTCTCTCTCTCTCTCTCTCTCGAAAAGAAAAATATAGCTTTGAGTGCATATCACGTCAACGTTGATATCGGATAAAAGTAAATAACAGTTCGTGGTGGCATCGATCGATTTTTCTTTTCTTTCGAACTACAGGAGAAACTCTTCCGATCGATAAAATAAGAAGAAGAGCAGCGCATTGGTGTTCCCAGGACACCTGTACGTAACACAGGGATCTATTTGCGAAATGGCATTGCTTATATTCCAGAGAAGAATTTATTTGTTGGCCCACTTTCTCGGCGATCCATCGCAATTCAACCCCCTACACACACACACACACATATCCCTTTCTCTCTTTTTATATCATTCTATATTACATTCAACAACAATGAAAAATATAACAGACAGCATCTCACAATAATACGTATACATTTGCCTTAACTTAATCGATTTGACGGATTTCTTAAAAGAAGAGATTTCATAGATCCCGATTTCTCGAGAATCTCGTGCTATGGTTTATTTCAAGTAAGTGAGAAACCTACCCCTTCCTTTACAGCCCTACTCTTCGTGGCTTTTATCTCTCTTTTCATCTCTCTCTCTCTCTCTCTCCCTCTCACTCTTTTCATCTCTCTCTCTCCTTCTTTCTCTCTCTTTCTCTCTTTCTCTCTCTCTCTCTCTCTCTCTCTCTCTCTCTCTCTCTCTCGTTCTTTTTTCATATTATTTTTATTAACAATGAGATATATCAACTGAATTTTTCAAAAATACACGTATTACATTCACCTTAATTTAATTGATTTGATATGGTTCCTTAAAAGAAACGATTTCATAAATCCCGATTTCTATAGAATTTCGTCGTGCGATGGGTTTATCCCTAAAGGGAGAAACCTTCACCCTCTCCCTTCCAACCCTATTATTATCTTTCTCTCTTTCCGCATTTATCGCCGATCGAATATCTTCTCTAAAACCTCTTACCAATTTCTTACCCTCCGATTGTTCTAGAGTAAAGGGTTCGCGTGAGATATCTTCTGATAGCGCTGATAAAGAGGAACAAAAGAGGAATGAAAGGGAAATAGGCGAATAAAAAGAAAATTAAAAATAAAGATAGAAGAAACCAAAAGAAAAAGAAAAAAGGAGACGATTTTTTGTTATCAATTACAAATTCGTCTAATTCCTCGATGATAAACGATTTTAATATTAATTGATTTATTATTTATCCATTTTTTTCCTTTTCTTTTTCGTTCTTTCGACATCGACAAAGCTAATTGAAGATAACTTTATCGGGAAAATAGTGGCAATTCGGACATTATAATATCGTCGTTATTAACTGATCGAAGAGTATTAAGTAATGAGGTTACAATGATCCAATGGCGTTAACGATAATAGCAATAAAAGCAACTCTCCAATAATGTAAACAATAATTGTCGTGCTTTTTGCATTGATTTACTCATCGTCTTTACCAACGATACTAATGATATCGAAGTGAAAAAAATATTTATGCAGTTTTCGTTTCAATTAAAATCATTAACGAAGTGCAACGACGTATAATAGAGTCATATTTTTGGTCCTTTTAGTATTAATTATAAACAATAGTATTTGAATAGAGAAAATAGATTTTTAACTATTTTGAGGTAAACATTCCCGTTGACCTAGAGATAGAGAGAGAGAGAGAGAGAGAGAGATAGAGAGAGAAAGACAAAGAGAGATGAGCGTATCTACGACCTTCTCCACGGACCGTAATAATCCTCTTCAACAAATCGATTTCCCATAAACCTACTTTGCTTCCTCGCCAACCTAGAAACTAGGCCGAAACTCCTGCCTCTAGAGAATTTTGGACTGGGGAAGACAAGGATAGCACATTACGTAAATCCTCGCAGTTTAAGCTCGAAACCCAAAAGCACACAGATGCGCGCACAGTCCTTTTCGACTTAACCCGCGCATTCCGCACTTTCATCGGCTCGTTTCTCGATCAACCATAAAATCTCTTCCTTGCTATTCGACGAAAAAAAAAAGAAAGAAAAGATAATGAAAATAAAATAAAGCAAACAAAATTACACCGCACTTTACTTTACTTTAGTTCACTTTACTTTATTTTGAACTGCCGATACCGTGAAATTTATTTAGTACCATTCAACCCAACCATATCCATGAAAGAAAAGTTACGAAAAAGGAAGATTATGAAAATTGCTAGGACGACGTTTTCTCTCTTTTCTTTTTTTCTTTTGTATTTCCTTTTCCTTTTTTATTTATTTATTTATTAGTTTTTTTTTTTTTTTTAATTCTAATACACAGACTGAGAGAAGAGTGCAATACGCTCTTTTGGAGCGTATGTGTGTAACTGTGTTTTATCAAGGTATCATCATAACCTGGATTCATCTTTTCGGTTCAATGATCATCCAGACAAACGAGTATAACCATGGCGTTGAACAAACGCAGATAACTCGGAAACACCTGTCACGTTTTTCAGTCTAAAGAACTCGACGGACATCTTTTCTCTCTCTCTCTCTCTCTCTCTCTCTCTCTCTCTCTCTCTCTCTCTCTCTCTCTCTCTCGTTCTCTTTATCATGTGGTAATCTTAACGGTTTCACAATCAGCTCTTGCCAGTCGACTAATGGTTTTTATCATTATCCAGTGGATAAAATCAATAAATCATTTTCAGAAATTAGTACTTCTTTTCTTTTATCATCGTCTATTTATTTTCAACACTTCCGTTTATTCCATCGGTACTATTTATTAATAGACGATAAGTATTTCGTAAAACAAACAAAATCAAATACGAATATCTTCGATCGGTATTTTCAATAAAATCTCGGTACTTAGCAGAAACGATCAGTATAATTCATTGTCGGGATATAATTATTTACGTTTGGATTTATTATAAATATTGACATTTCTTTTTTTTTTTTCTTAAATTAATCAATGTAATATCGATCATATTACATTACGTGCTTAATACTTCACTACAAATACCGTTTATTTGTTTAATATTATTATGTTGAAAATGTTTAGAGATACTGATCCCTAATAAATTATTTTATCCATCTTTAATTACGAAATAATAAAGAAAATAAATTTTGCGTTTGGAATCTCCTTCTAAAAGTTTATTGTCCACTCTCTATACTGTTCATCCACACAATAATTAGCTCTGACACAGAATATTATTATGATTATCTACATAATACACGTTCATTATTCTCGACCAGTTAAATTACTCGTTAAATATTTTCGATACGTCATTCATGATAATATAATACGTTCGTGCATGCTTTCATTTTCCCGATCAGTACTATATCCTTCTTCAGAACGATAACAACGTTCCTCCGTTCGTCCGTTCGTTTCTCACAATAATACCCATTCGAGGATTTATGAGGTGACGTTAATGGCAAAATCTTGGCTTAAAGAAAAAAGAAAAAAGAATAAAAAAAAATACCCAGTACGTACAACCAAACATAAGAATAGGAAGAAAGAAATATATTTTACGAGAATTGTCATTGCTTCTTGGAAGATTAATTAAAGAGTACAAAATATTTTTTAACGATCGAACGAAATGCATTGGGCTTCGATTTAACGAAGGCTTCTTGCTAGTGAAAGAAAGAAAGAAAGAAAGAAAGAGAGAGAGAGAGAGAGAGAGAGAAAGGGAGAAAGAAAGAAAAAGAGATCACAGTAGTGGTGAAGGTGGTATTAGTGATGGTATTGATGATGGTGATGGTATTGGCGGTGGGGGATTGGAGAATGAAATGGCTGAGAAGGTCTTTCGATATCGCGAAGCAGATCGGTGAGGCACCACCGTAAGAGCTGTAAATATATCCTTAATGATCCTCCTCGCCTGAATACCCTCGCCATCCGGCTAATTATACGAACCGACGGTACACTGCTTCTATCTTACAAAACGGCGCATACTACTCTAAGGCCAATTAGTAATTAATAATGGCGAACCTCGTAGATGTCCCAGAAGGTTGTCGCCTTGATTGAATTAAAGCACAAATTAATCGACCCTTCCTGCCCTCTTTCATAGTCCTTTTTCTCTTACTCTTTTTAATCATTACGAAACTGTTTTCTCTCTCTCTCTCTCTCTCTCTCCGACTCTCTATCTATCTATCTATCTATTTAATCTATCTATCTTTTTATCTCGTTTGATAAGGAATAAAAATGAAAACAAAAATCTTTGGATTATTTCATTTCGATTGAATGTGAAAGAAATGAAAAAGTGTTTAGCTAAATGAGAGATTATATATTGTGTCAAATATAAATAAAATAATAAAAATAAATAGTAATGATCAGTCATATATTAGGCTTAAACTATCGATCGATCCAACGCCATTTGTCATTAATAAGAACAATTTTCTTCTCTTACCACGGTATTATTAAACAAATAACAAAAAGTATTTATTTCTGATTATTTTATTTGTATATGATATAAATAAATAATTAAAAGTAATAATCGAAATTATTTATGTTTAATATATTTATATTTATATTTAATATGCTTATTATTTTATTTACATTAAATACAATATAAATAAAGTAATAAGAAATAAAATTCGTGCGGTCGTGTCCTCTGATTAAACGTTTCTTAATTTAATTAGAACAATCGAACATCAAAGCCATATGTCAGTCATAAAAAAATATTTTTCTCGCTATTATTGTTAAACGAATAATAATATTATTCATTGTCAGATATAAACAATATAATAATAAAAAAAACAACGGTCCGTCGTGATTGCAATACTTTTCTTAAAACTTCAACGTAGAACGATCGGGAATCATCGATCGAATCGCGATCTCTTCGAAACCATTTATCGGTCATAAACAACTTCGTTCTCGCAATTATTATTCCGCTTGTCCGGATTTACGAGGAAGCGGCATCCAATATTCATGCCGAAAATTGGTTCGCCTATAAATTTTACATAATTCAAAGGCATCGCGTCAAGCTTGACGCGTTCGGCGTACGCAACCGAAAAGCAACCATTCCCTCCCCTCACCCCCACCTCCCATCCTCGTTGCGTCGTTGCGATAGTAAACGCGGTCAATCTCATAACCCCGTTTTGCCCACAACCCCCGTTCTCGTTTCATCCCTCCCTACGATAACATTCACAGAATGATTGCGTTCATTCCATGAAATAGGATGTCAACATTTTCCAATGTACACCAATTTACCTGACATTTTCTTTTTCTTTTTTCTTTTTTCTTTTTTCTTTTTTATTTGTTTTCGTTTCTTTCTCATTTTCTTTTCTATTTCGCGCGTGTTCTTCCATCCGTTCATTCATTTATTCTCTTTTTCCTTCGCTTTTTAATTATTCGTCTCGTTGTTGTGTTCCAGGTAAGACCTTTTTTCTACGAACTCCGTACGATCATTAAAGAAAGGACCTTACCGCTTTATGCCATACGGTAAGTGAAATTATTTTTTCGTTAATTATAACACATCGATTGGATTAATTTCTCCGTTATTTGTGAATATAACATTTTCCACGTATTATTATTGCACGTGCAACGTATTTCTTGGTGAGTATCTTCTCTTTTTTCTTCTTTTCTTTTTAAAGTTTTAAAAAAAAACGAACGGAAAATCTTTGGTCGTAGATAAGACCGATCGGAGAGGCGGAATATCGCGTCTACCTAATCAATAAATAACTTTTAAATAAATCAGGACAACTCGGTCCGTTTTAACTTCGCCCATTGTCGCAATTTTTCTTTTTCTTTTTCTCTTCTTTTTTTTTTTTTTTTAATTACTCGAATAAAGTACTTACTTACGGGAATATACCACTTGATTTAAATGAAATGATACTTAGACATCTGAAACTTTTTAAATTGACTTAGACTTAGGAGTAAAACTTCAACTCGATCTCATCTCTAGTCACCTGTAATCAACGTCAACGTCTCGACGGTTGAGTAGATGGGTAAAAGAAAGTAGATAAAAATAACAAAAAAAAGGAAAAGAGAGAGAAAGAGAGAGAGAAAGAGAGAGAGAGAGAGAGAGAGAGAGAGAGAGAGAGAAAGAGAAAAAAAGACGGAAAAGTAAAGAAAAGAAAAAGAGAATCTCTCTCTCTCTCTCTCTCTCTCTCTCTCTCTCTCTCAGACACAAGTTTTAGACCAAGCAAAGCGTGTTAGAAAATCTAAGTTTATGTGGCGGTGTAGGAAGAGAAAGTTCACTGAACTTTTCGTGTAAAATAATGTGCTCGTACACGAGCTTGAAACACGTCGCAAGGAGAGTAATCGCCAAAGGAGACGTATCCATACGTTATGAGCTTTCTGGATAAAAGCCATCCCGCTAGCAACTTTTGACGTTAGAAAAATTCTACCTCTCTATCTCTTTTCCTTTTTTATTTTTCTTTCTTTTTCTTCCTTTTCTTCTCTTTTCTCCCTTTCCTTTTCGCGCGCCTCTCTTAACAAGCACAAAGGCGAAGTCGATTAAAAAAAAAAATAAAAAAAGAAACGAATAAAAATAAACATAAAATGAAAGAAGAAAGAAAAATAAGAAAGATGTAAGTAGAGAAGAGAAAAGAAAAATTTTTTCAAACAAAATCCCCGCATACCATCGTACATGTCCGCATTTGGATTTAATAAAAAAAAAATATATATATATATATAAATACATAAATAAATAAATAGATAAATAAAATCTTCGAACTAACGTCTTCCGATAAAATTTGATAATTAATGTTTAGAAAACGACCATATTTATGCATGTTGAAATTATTGAACTTTCTCTTCATTAACCATTGTTATCGATGTTCGCTATGAGTACGCACACAAACACACACACACATCTACGTTCACGCATATAAATACATACATATATACATATGTAGATACTCGTTATTCAAAATGGTTATCCACGATTCGCGGACGTTCGCTTTAAAGTTTAAACCACTGCGATTTGAGTCCTCCCCCTCCCTCCTCCCAATCCTCCCCATTCTCTCTCTCTCTCTCTCTCTCTCTCTCTCTCTCACTCACTTTCTCTCTCTTTCTCTTTCCTCTTCCTATGGAATAGGCGAGATAACGCTCGTGCGGTAATTTTGAGGCTCCCGGCAAATAGTTTACGCGCGAAATAACCGAGAAGGGATGGAAGGAACTCGTGGGAAGAGGGAGAAAGGTCGCTCGGAGATAGTGCTAACCCGACGGATAATTTATTTCCTTTTCCTCCTGCTACCGTATTCGTCGACCACAAGCTCTCGGAATGCATGCGAATTCTATCTGGGTATGCATATCGTACCTATCTACGAAAGAACCCGATTAGTTTTCTCCGTTTTCTCTCATTTACGTACATATGTATGCTCTTGGTTATAATAGTTGTTCATTGATTTTCTAATTAAAACATTCCCCTCTCTCTAATTTCTAGTTTTGGTAAACATTATTGATTAGTTTAAAACAATATCGTTTTTGATATCACGTTTGTTCCATTATCTTCATATCATTTTCAACTGTTTCCTATCTTCTTCCTTTTTCTTTCTTTTCTTCGAATCCGTTTCCGCTCGTAAGGGACAACACGGCAAACACCATCGATAAGTTTTAATCAATTCATTAATATCACGTTCGTTTCATCGTCTTCGTATTATTTCTAATTCAGTTTTTCCGTTCTCTTTTTTCTTTTTCAACGATTAGTCTACGTTTGGATTATAATTTTTTACAAAAATTTCCGAAGAACGACGTCAGTGTGATTCATTGATTAAAAGTTTTTAAATATTATACTTGTCCTTGTCCCGTCCGTACTCCTACTTTGATGATGTACTTTGAAATTCTTTAATTTCTAACTTTTTCTTCTTTTTTTTTGCTCTTTCTTTTTTTGGTTCATTTGACTCGCTATTATTCATATGGAGTAATTAGTTTTCGTTCGAATATCGTCCTACGTTTCAATATAGTTTTTAATAGATCTCCAAAGAAGATATTTATACAAATTCGATCATCGTCGCAATCCGATTATCGATGACTGTGATTCATTAATAAAAATAGTCACGTTTCTTTTTTCTTTTTACTACAATTTTCAATAGATTTTCGAACAAAAATATTCCCACGAATTTAGATCGTTCTACATATCGTTATCGAACTTTAAAAAATTACGTATGTCTCATCCTATGTTTTAATCAGACACTTTATAAACACGCGCGCAATCGATTTTCAATATTTTTCCTTTCCTAACGATCCTCAATATTTTATATTTTACAATAGACTTTCAAGTAAATTTAAATTTAATCACAATCAGAAAGAAATTCAATACTAACCGTTGTACTCAAAATTATCGATGTTATAAATCTGGCAAAGTAAGAAAACAAAAGAAAAAAATATACAAAACAAAACAACACGAACGAAAAAAGAAAGAAAAAAACGTAGGTTGAAATTTTCTCGGTAATTCAAGAAAATTAATGTGTTTTATTATAGAATGAACGAAGCTGAACGTTTACTCGACCTTCCCTTTCTCTCTGAATGATTAACCTCACACGATACGCCCTGGTGACGGTTTGCATCGGCTGCATTCCTTACGAGCCTTCACCGTGCATATGCGTGTGCACCTATATGGCTCTCGCTGCACGTTCGTTGCACGTTCGTTGCACGTTCGTTGTAGAATCGTTGCGCGATGTGAAAGGGAAGAACAGGCCCAACCGTTCGTAGCAAACTACGCGACGATATCGTGAGAGTGAACGTTTCTTCAAACGATCTTTCTCTCTCTCTCTCTCTCTCTCTCTCTCTCTCTCTCTCTCTCTCTCTCTCTCTCTTCTCGATCTTACAGAAATTCCATGGGAGGAGAACTCCAAACCCATGGAAATGTTCAGAAACATATGTAAATGAAAAGAAGAAATAAATGAACGATCATATTTTATTCGATAATTTTATCGACTTGATGTTAATAATAATTCAATTATTTTTTTTATTATAAATTTTTCCGTATAACGTAAAGATAAATGTACGATCATATTCTTTCGCGTTATTTCAACGATTTTAAATGAATGATACAACTATTTTTAATTATGAATTTTTTTTTCTTTTTTCTATTTTTAGTTTTTTTTTTGTCCTTTTCATAGAACTTAAAGATAAATGAACGATCACACTTTCTCGTATTGCAATCATCGATTTCAAATAAATAATTCAATTATATTTAGTTGTTTACTAGAAATTTCATTATCAGTTAATACGAGGCAATCATTATAAATCAAATTCGATCAAATCACCTGATTAATTTTATACCGATAATTCAACTATTCGTGTATTTTCTTCCCGAAATTCTATCAAAAAAGAAAAAAGAAAAAAAAACATTAGAATTAAAATTATTCGAAAGTATCGAGTAATCGTTATAAAAAAAAAAAAATAAATAAATAAAAATTAATCATCGCACATTTCTAGGAATTTAATCGATCGATTTACGTCGATAACAATTGAAACTAATATTGAATGACGAATTACTTTTAAATAAAGTATTACCACGAATATTTTCCTCATAAAATTTATACGAACGATTGACTTGCTTCCTAGAGACTTGTACGTCCCTAGAAATAAACTATGTATCTGATATCGGATTATTCAATAAATAATACTTTTATCTTCGCCCGTGGGAGATTTCATTTTTCCTTTTTTCTTTTCTTTTCTTTCTCTTCGGCGAGGTCAAACTTACAATTAGAGAGATATCGACAAGAGCAAACAAATTAGCTCGAAACACGACATTGGCAGCAGTCAAGAGAAACGAATACCGAATGAGGTGAAGGGTCATAATTCCATCGGATTTAACAAGATTCCTACAAGCTGAATTATGTTTTTGTAGTGGTATCTACTCTCTCTCACTCTCGCTCTCTCTCTCTCTCTCTCTCTCTCTCTCTCTCTCTCTCTCTCTCTCTCTCTCTCTCTCTCTCTCTCTCTCTCTCTCTCTCTCTCTCTCTCTCTCTCTGCTCTCGTGGTGATTAATCATCCAACTCGAATAGTACACACGCGTTCACTAGTGCCCTTAGGGCACTCCCACCTCCACTACCAACCCCATCTTCTCATCCCTATCTCTTTAACTCTCTCTGATATCGACGTCTTCTCTCTCTCTCTCTCTCTCTCTCTCTCTCTCTCTTTTCTTTCTTCCTTTTCCATCGTTTTTCTCTTTCTCTCCCTCTCTCTTTTTTTCCTTTTCCACCATATCTCGTAAACCAACATATTGTTTCTCTTTACTTTCACTCGAATAATTCCTTCTTCTTTACCTTTCTCCTTAGGTGACCCTTCGATCTTTCTTTATCTCTGTCCCTCTTTATCTCTTTCTCTTACTTT
This sequence comes from Dolichovespula saxonica, assembly GCA_911387935.1. Lineage (NCBI taxonomy): Eukaryota > Metazoa > Arthropoda > Insecta > Hymenoptera > Vespidae > Dolichovespula > Dolichovespula saxonica. The sequence goes on along the minus strand of OU426995.1, from coordinate 3,605,014 downwards.
CTCTTATTTTATATTCTTTTTTCGCTTTTTCCCCTCAATTATTTTCTGTCGATATCATTGCATAGTATGCAAAGAGAAATGTATTCGAGCGGGAACTCTTCTCAAAGGATACTTAATATTACAAACGATATATATACAATATGTGTGTGTGTGTGTGTGTGTATGTATAAAACACATAATAAAATAATTGTTATCTACAAAGAACTTTTCTAATTCTTGAATTGATTTCAACAATTAATCCTTGTTATTTTCTGAAATGTCGTATCTACATAAACATTTTTCTGCTTTTTGATATAAAGAATAAATTAAAAAAGAAAAAGAAAAATATAAAGAATCAAGGAGAAAAAGATATATATATATATATATATATATATATATATATATATGTATGTATGTATGTATGTAGGTATATAAAAGAAAAAAAAATTAAAAAAGAAAGTTAAAGCAACGAACGTTGTTTTTCACTCTCGGAGATTTTAGAGGTGCTCACGTTTCACGATATTTATCTTTCTTTCTGCTCCTTCTCTCTCTCTCTCTCTCTCTCTCTCTCTCTCTCCCTTTCTCTATCGCACACACGTGCACGCAGTGAAATTCTTCAAGCCGACTATTTAGCGAGCTACGCGCCAGGAATCGCGGATAAAGCTCGGCGAGGGCCTTCGGTATCGTCTTAATTCTCTTAGTATTTATGTGCACGATCACCGGCCAAGTGTTAGCCTAAAGTACCTAATTATATTTTTATCGTCGGCGCCACAAGAGAAAAATGAACGCATATATCTAAAAAGGTGTGAGAGAAACTGAGATGGCGAATAGAGTCGAACGAATTCACGCACGCACGCACGCATGCAAGCACGCTTATTTAAACGTTCTAAACCCTCGAGGATTGTTTGATAAAATTTTTTAACAAATGATCATACTTAAGAACACGTCAGCAACACGCTTGTTCTTAATATTTTTTTTCCTTTCCTTTCCTTTTTATTTTATCCTTCTTCTTTCTCTCCTTTTTCTTTTTTTTTTTTTTTTTCATTCTTTTAATCCTTCTTTATCCGACTCGTTCGACGTTAAGGGAAAGAAAAGAAAAATTTTCCTAACGTAAATGAGAAATCCTTGAAAATAATACTATTGCAATTGTAGAGAAAGAAAAAGAAAAAGAGAGAGAGAGAGAGAGAGAGAGAGAGAGAGAGAGAGAGAGAAAATAAGAATAACTAAGAATGTGTGTTCATGCGTGTATATTACTGCACCATGTTAACTACGAATCGTTACTACAAGAAATTATACGAATAAGTTGAAAGATCTGGCAAAGGATATTGAAGTTAATCCTCTCGATCATTGAATCGGATCGTTCCTATTCGATGATTTAAATCCGTATTATATTTTATATATCCATTCGTATGTAATTACATTTATACGCATAGATTTTTCTAACATTTCAATTTCGTTTATTTACTTAACAACTTACGTTTTCAATTTTCTTTTTTGTTTTATTTGTTTTCTTTTTTTACTTCATCTACGCAACAAAAAAAAAATGAATGAAAAAATACGATATAATAGAGTGAGAGAAAGAGAGAGAGAGAGAGAGAGAGATGAAAGTGTAGTTTGCGAGTTTAAGGAGATGAGAAACGCGTTCTGTATTAACTCCACTATGGATTTATGGCTCCTCAGCGGTGCTTCGAAACTTTGATCATAGTTTTTTCTCCCCTCCCTCTCCCATTCCCTCCTTCCCCCATTCCCCCTTCCCTCCGCTCCTCCGTCCTCCACCAAAAAAAAGGAAGAAAAAAGAAAGAGAAAAGAAAAAGAATAGCGGTGATGGCGGAAAGGGATAGAGGTATCGGGGGTGTTGAAGGGGGGCGGAGAGTAGCGCGGGGAGAGTAAGAAAAAAATTACCATGGAATTTTACTTAAATCCACGTCCACCTTTTTTAACTCGCCCTATTTAGCGGAAGTAATCGCAAAGTTTTCTTTCTGTATTTTACGGACTAACCGAGACGAAAGTTATTTTCAAAGAAGGTTGCTGCACCACTCTTGGATATGAACCGCAACGAAACCCATTATTCTTTCTTGGCATAATACGGTTAAAAGGAGGTTCTGTAATTTAATTATTATTAAAGCACAGTATTTTCGTATTTATTCTACGAGTTTGATGAAATTCAACCCATTTTCATTTTTTATTTTCTCTCTCTCTCTCTCTCTCTTTCTCTATATATATCTATTTCTTTTTATTTTTGTTTGTCTGTCTGTATGTCTCTCTCTTTCTCTCTCTCTCTCTCTCTCTCTCTCTCTCTCTCTCTCTCTCTCTCTCTCTCTCTTTATAAGTTCTCAATAAAAATATTCATGGTGATCAATCGGTAAAGTATTAATAGTTGTAAAAGCAAATATAGCTTTTATTATTAACAATATTATAAAAAACGTTTATTATTATCAGTATTATAACGGGACGTTTATTATTATCAGTATTATAACAAAACGTTTATTCTTAAAAGATATAATAGGGCAACGTTAAAGATAGTATAAAAAAAAAAAGAAAAAATATATTATACGTAATTCTTTTCTATTCTGAAATCCATTAATTTCATTCATGAGAAAGAGGGAGAGAGAGAGAAAGAGAGAGAGAGAGAGAGAGAGAGAGAGAGAGAGAGAAAAGAAGAAATATACAGGGGAAAAGATCTTTTTATCCAATTACCGATGTCACACTTTGCGGTTGACAATTTTTCGCACGAGTTTCATTATCGCCAGCTGAACGAGCCATCGATCGTCGAACGATGCGAGAAAATTGCGAGAATCGTAACGACAGCCGTTCGTCCTTCTACACCGTTCCTCCCTCTCCCATTTCCTCCTGCCCTTCGTCTCCCTATCTTTCCGTAATTGGACATCCGATGGACCATAAAAATGGCCGTCCCATTTTACGAGCAATTAATTCTAGCGACAACACGCCAAAGCAACGCTCGAAATAATCGCGTCGTGTCCCCCTTGCGATAGATAGAGACGACCGAGAAAGTTTTCTATGATGTAGAATTTTTGTTTTCATTGTTTTCTTTCTTTTCTTTTTTTTTTTAATTTTTTCGTTCTCTCTATTTTGTTTTGTTTTTTTAAGTAAAAAGGAAAATGTAACAAAAAGGTAAATGGGAGAAAGAATATTAGAACAAATATTTGCACACGTATTTATCTGTATGTTAATAACCGTCACACGTTTATAGTTCTTATTTACGGATTGAAAAATTACGTTCTAAATTTTTTATCATTTTCTCTAATTAAAGTAATTTTACGTATTTTTATAAAGAAAATAGTAAAAATAAAAATATTCCCTAAATATCTGCTACGTAATGTTACGTACTTAATATATCAACGTGAAGTCCGTTATATTTAAATTACTCCTGACTTTTTCTTTCATTCTTGAATACTTTCATATTGTTTTCTTTTTTTTTTTTTTAACATATATTATAATTTTCTTCTCCGATTAAAATAATTATTATTTCCGTACAAAAGTTGATAAAAATGTTATCTAAATGTATTTACGTACACGTAGGCAACGTATTTAAATTATTCCCAACTTCTCTTTTTTCTTCTTTTCTCTTTTTTTCTCTTTTCCCCACCCCCGTTCCCATCGTTTTTCCCGATACTATATAATTTTTATATAACTTTTTTTCCTCCTCGTTAAAACAATTTTAACCTCCAATTTATACAAAAAATATGCAATTTTTTTTTCTAAAAATTATACCAAATATATGAATTTCGCAATTCTTCAAATTTAAACCACGCGATACAACATATGTCTATTTATATTATACATATACATATACATGTACATATACACACACACACACACACACACACACACACACACACACACACACACATATATATATATATATATATATATATATATATATATATTTCTTGAATGATTCCAAATGAAATGCAATAATACAAACAAGTTTTGATATTAATCCGAAAATTATATCTCCTATAACCACTTTAGGCTTTTTAGATGGTTACACGGAGTCTGAAAGAAACATCGAGATCGGTGATCGTGACCGCCGGCGAAGACTCGCTTGAAAACCGGATACTCTTACGCTCGTACAGTCCCAAAGAAGAATAAGAAGAAAAATCATGGCGACAAAGAGCCGCTTGTAGCTCCACGCTCTCGCTAATATCTGCCAAAGAAACTTTCCGGATGGTTTCCCTACCGCGAGACACGATTTATCTGCACTAAAAAGATCTACTTAACGGCTGAGTTCGCGAACTCGGTGCATTCAATAGGTAACATGAGATTCTCCATAGCGAATATACATATATGTGTATGTGTATATATATATATATATATATATATATATATATATATATGTACGTATGTATATGTATGTATACTGCATTAACTTTTTTACTTGAATTTTTATAACGATTCATTCTTATCGATTTAACTCATTACTTAACCCTTTGTAACCCAAATTTTTATTCAAACAAAAGAATTATATAATTTAAAACCTATATACATATATATATATATATATATATATATATATATATACACATATATATATTTAACAAACATTAATTTGCGGGTATAAACTAACGATTAATATTTTTACTGCCGAAAAAAATGAGATGAAGCTCAAGTAACTTCAAAGTCATATGTCATTGTATTAGGGTTCATTTGCCGATTAATTTTTTTTATATTATTTTTATCTAGATTTTTTGCTTTTTTTTACTTTTGTGTTATATTAGTTTTGATCAAAATATTAAGATAGACAAAAAAGTAAAGACGAATATCTGTATTCGATGAAAAAATTTTTTAGATAGATGAAAAAGTGGAGATAAAGAATGAGTGAGTGAGTGAGTGAATGATTGAGTGAGAGAGAAAGAGAGAGAGAGAGAGAGAGAGAGAGAGAAGACTTCAAAGAAAGTTACAATGAGAGAGATAGAGAAGAGAGATAAATAAAGAGTGAGAGAGAGAGAGAGAGAGAGAGAGAGAGAGAAAGGGTTGGATCGAAGGACAGCAACAAGTGGTCGCCCGAAGTTCACTCCCCCACGACGGAAAACAGACTAGGTAGAATAAGGGGTGAGCAGATGCGAGACCTTTGAACCAACCTCTCCATACACACCGGAAGTGAAAATCCATCGTAAAATCCTGTACAAGGCTGACCTCGTTGTAACCTTAGAGTACATATATCAATTCGTACGATCACACATTTCTTATTTTTTTTTTTTTTTTTTTTTTATTCCATTCGATTATTCGAGTATTTCGATTTTAAACACTTTTCTACCCACATATTCTTTCGTGTATTCATTTATTCATTCTATTTACGAATCTTGTTCGTTTGTTTCTCTGCAGTAATTATAAATATTACTACAAATTTACACAGGGATAGATTTTTTAAACGATCTTCCTTTTCTTATTTTTTTTTTTTTTTTTACTTCTTTCTCGACATCGACGTTTTTCACACAAACACACACACACTCATTCACACGTTTCTCAGATCTCGTTAATCATGAACATAATCAATTTTCCGATTGATTTACGTATAAAAATTATAAACTATAAGAAAAAGATCTTTTTAAACCATAGAAAGGAACGTGCATCTCGCGTTATATTCCGATCGAAAACTTTCAAAATTAATTTATTTCGTGGAACTGACCTAAACAAATTTGAAATGCGATCAACAAATAACAAACGAGAAACAATAAACTATAATAATAATGATAATAATAATAATAATAATAGTATCTAATAATTCTAAAATATAAAATGTAATAAATGCAAATGGTGATGCTAAGAGAGAATACATAAAATTCCTTTTAATGTAATGACTCCGCGGTATGTTTGCCATGAGTTCCATAGGCTATATAACAATTTCGGCCGATGGTAAGAGAGAATGGTGAAATCGATCGAATGCTTCGTTCGCCATACGATATTCGGTCAGGAGGAACGGATCATCGAAGCGTGGATAAGAGAAGGGCTACGAACCGAACTGCCAAACATTCCAATCTCCCTACAAAGGATAACTTCCTAAGAACATTTAAGTAAAGAAATTAATAAACTTA
>OU426995.1:3591479-3593979 GCA_911387935.1 Dolichovespula saxonica | reverse complement strand
ACTTTGTAAACCGTCAATGTCGTTCTAACTTTTCATGTGTTTATTGTGTACATCACTAACCGCTAACAATGACTTTGAGTTTCACGTTCTGACTAAACAAACTTTCACATTAAAATAACATATCCTGTATTGACCTTTCATCAATGAATATACCTACGTACGTACATGTACACAACTTGTAAACAAAAGAGCTATAGTTCAAACAATGATATATATATATATATATATATATATATAAATATATATAGATAGATACTTTCCGAACGTGAAATTAAATTAAAATTACATATTCTATATCGAACTCTATATCAAACGATATATATATAATGTTTAAACAAATAATCGATAATTTAAACAATAATACATTGGTACATATTTCTAAATGTGAAAATCTTATGTTATATACTCACACTTTGTGTCGATACGTTGATATACAATGTTTATAAAAAAATGATCAGTAGTTCAAACGATAATACGTAGATCGGTAATTTTTCGAGGGAGAAAATTCTGCGTTTGTGACGAATAAAAACGTAGGAATTATTAAAGAATTGGGAAACGTAGGAATTATATAAGAATTATTAAAGAATCGATCGTACGGACGGTCGAGCATTGAACCAGCGTTCGTTATTATTATCATCGTCATTATCTCGAACATGCATCGATATTTATCAAATCGATTACCTCTGGTTAAACACATACATACGCGATTTGACGGAGCGAAGAACAAATATCGGGTCGATTCGATATTCCGCTAATACACGGCCAAAGGAAGGAAGAGAAGGGGAGAGCACAAATTTGAGAATTTGACGTTTATAATTCCAACGATAATAATTTATGAGAAAATTTGTAAATTAAAAAAGTGCATAATTAGAGAAATTCTTGAAAAATATATTACGGATCGATAAGAGGATTGATTTCTTTTTCTTTTGCAACGAGACTGTCAGAGAAATTCACTTTTTTACGAAGCTGTTGAAATAATCTTTTTTATTATTTGGTTTCTTTTATTGTGTTGGCAACTAAGTGATAGCGGATTTTGTCGTAAGATTCTTATTTAAAATCCACAATCACGACGTTGCCAACTCTTTATATATATATATATATATATATATATATATATATATATATATATATATATATATATATATATACATGTACATATATAACACCATCGCAAAAATAACTACTAAATAATTTATAACAATAATATTTACGATAGAATTTTGCAAATGGACGAGGTAGGTAAACGATTATTGAAATTCTCGTAATACACAATATATATCGGAATTCATAAGACGATTAATTTCCAATGGGGGTTCGTTTGAAAAATTCACCCTTTTTGAACGAAACCGTTGAAATAATCTTTTTATTATTCTCTTTTATATGTGTATCGTTGTAAAAATATCCAATAGATTTTTATGATAATTTACGATTTAAAATTTTGCATGTTGACTATAGGTAACTAATTATCGAAAATTTACTTTTCTATTTTTTACTTTCTTTTTTGTTTCTTTTTTTTTCGTCACAAACGTAATCAAATTTTTTTTTCATAAGACCGACCTTGGAACGTCGATCTTTCGATTCGCAGGATAGGCTGACCCAGCGACCTACTTTTTTTTAAATCCCCAGGCTAAATTGTCCTTCATAGCCTAGAAAACGAGTCAAAGTAAAAGGATCGAAACGAGGGAGCTACCAAGCGAACTGATTGAACGTCGAAGAGAGAAAAAGGAAAAAGTCAAAAAAAAGAAAGAAAAAGGAAGAAGTGGGTGGGGGAAAGGGAAATAAAAAAAAGGAAAAAAAAGCGAGAGGAAAACGTCACCGAACGATGTTTCGATTACCGTGCAGACTCGCCAACTCGAAAAACGAAGCTTTCGATGTAATAACGTTCGTGTAATGGCTGTTCGACTCTCGCCTCAGTCGAAATAGCTGAATCTCGTAAAATCGTAGTGAACGATCGTTTTAATAGACTCACACGGGACTGTCCGTAGCAAACTTTCGTTCCTAGCTTTCTTTGATTTATCTCGAAAAGGAAAAAAAGAAAAAAAAGAATAATAAAAAAAAGGAGTTACTATCTTCGTTTGACGTTTCTGCATTAAGTTCAGTACTTACGTATTACTTCGGTATAATAAATATCTTTTCTATATTTAGAATATATTTCTATTCGTATAATATAGAAATATTATCTAAATAATGTAATAGATATCTAGAAATCTACAATGTAAAATTGTATTCAAATATAGAATAGTATTAAATATAAAAGTATTTAGAAAACAGAAATATTATGTTTGTATATATTTTATATTACATGTTTCTGTCTTATAAATATTGAAAAATATCACGTATCAACAACTTTTGAAACTAATCGATATCTTTTTCTCCGATAAATCATTTTTCACGAAATACATAAAAATATTTGAGATTGATTTAATAGGAAAACGATACAAAATTTTTATAACATTAATAATTCGAGTAACCGCTGTTTTTGTCGTAATCAAATTGACGT
>OU426995.1:3526479-3586479 GCA_911387935.1 Dolichovespula saxonica | reverse complement strand
CGTGAATTTAATCGAGATGTGTTTAATCGACATCGAAGAATTCGAATACGAAACGATCGTAATATATTTTCTTAATTTGTCTAGACCTACATACGCATATTAAAAAAAAAAATAAAAAAAAAATAGAAAAAAGATATCTTTCTAAACTTTATATGAGACGCATGGGGTCCATCGGTCGAATCCACGTCGAATTTTCCCCATTCAGGTCGTTGCGGTTATTTAATGTAAAATGTAACATGATCATGAAATGCTTTATAATGTCATGAAATGTCTGATAATGTCATCATCTGATGCATAATTATCATATATAATGCAATTTTCGTATCATTGACCATCGATGGATCATGCACACCGTGGTAAACCATTTTCGTTTCACGAAGTAGCGGCCATCCGCCTGTTATCCTCAAGTTATCTTAAATTGCGATTTTGTGTTTTTTCCTTTTTCTCTTAATCCCATTTGTTATTTTCTTTTTTCTTTATTTATTCATTTATTTATTTTTTTATCACTGTACGATGACATTCGCATAAGTAAAAGTCGCGGTAAGATTTTTAAAAAATTATTAATTAAACGATCGATCGTCCGATTGTTGATAATGTAGAATAAATCGTCCATTATTCTTTTTTATTATTTTTTATTTTTATTTTATTTTTATTTTATTTTATTTTTTTTTTATTTTACAAATATCACAACTCGTGCGTTTTCTCTAGGGTGTTCTCTCAATGAATGCAATGGCGTACCATGAAATTGAAAGTCACGTGATAATAGTCTCAGAATACGATGCGTTAGAAGAAATCAAAAAATAAGGGACAGAATTTCTTTAAAACTCGAGACTTCAGGATATGTTCTAACAAATAAAATCGTAACGTATGTCTCGTGCGTAATGTATTGAAGACGTTAAAATGATTCCTTTCTTATTTTTTTATCTTGTTTCTTTTCTTCCTTTTTTTTTTAATTTCTTTCATTCATTTCCTTTAATTAATTTTTTTAACTCCTTCATTTTTTTATGACTAATTTCAACGTTATCGCTTTGAAAAACGTGAAACTATTTTGACCCTTGTTTCTCGAAGTTTTCGCGATGAGTTCGATGTTATTTCTTTCTCTCTCTTTCTTTCCTTCCTTTTTCTTTGTCCTTCTTCTTTTACCCCCCTCCCATCGCTCCTGCCGCCCCACCACACCCCACCATCTTTTTTCCTTTTCGTGGAATTTCCTTCTTTTGTCACGCATGAGAAATCGAAATAACAAGAAGACGCCGCGCCGGTCAGTAAAAAAGAGAAAAAAACAAGAAAAAGAAAAATGAGAGAGAAGAAGGTGGAAGAAGGAGAAGGAGACGACGACAAAGGGTCGAAGAAGAATTTTACGAACGTCTGAATTTTCGACGATGCGATAGGATTGTCGTTAACGCAATGAGAACACGACGAAGAAGAGGTCGAAGGTCGGTCGGCTCTATTGCCACTGCAACGAGAAGAAAATTTTTCAACGAAACCGGACCTCTTCATGAAATTGTCTATCGAAAATATCTAACGTTTTATCTTTTTCTTTTTCGTTTTCTTTTGCTTTTCCCTTCCTCGTCATTGGAGATAAAAAAATTTTTATTTCCTTCGTGAATTTTTCATAGCAGAAGGCAAAGAACAGAAAGAGAGTGAGAAAGAAATTTCTATGTAAAGAATTTCATTGTCCATTTATCGAAGGAATGGGCTCGAAAATTGTTTGATATTTAAATTTTTCGATATAAAAAGAAAAAAGGAAAAAAAATTATCTACGAAATAATACAATTTCGATTAAAATCAAGATAGAAAAGAGAGAGGGAAGTGATTAATTATCGAGCCATTCAATATTTCTCTAGAAAAATCATCTATTCTAATTAATAAAATATCGATTGTTATGATGAAAATTAATACGAGAGAGATAATTAATTCAAGCGATTCCATTTTGTCACGTTCTTTACTATAAAAAAGAATCGATCATTATAATTCGTAATAAAATTTCGATTAGAATTAAAAATGATAATCGTAAATGAATTATCAAGCAATTTGACGTTCACTAATTCGATATAAAAAGCATTTGTCCGACGATTAAATTTCGGAATTATAATTAGATAAAAGAGACAGAGAGAGAGAGAGAGAGAGAGAGAGAGAGAGAGAGAGAGAGAGAGAATATATAATTCAATTGAAAAAAGGAAAGGATGAGGATAAAACTATAGAGATGGTCCAAGGTCAAAACCACTAATCCTTCCTTATACTGTAATCGATGATTTCCGTCCCTAAATTGCACCACCTTCCCTTCCTTTCCCTTCACCACCCCTTTCCACGGTTCACGGACCGCACAAGCGAATCTTACGAAATTAACTTTTGGGCCAAACAATTCGCAACACTCCCGACACTCTCTTCTGTTCTTGGAACGGTAGCCGAACAAAACGTTTATTTCGATCGTCCTTCTCTCTCTGTCTATCTGTCTGTCTGTCTGTCTCTCTCTCTCTCTCTTTTTCTCTCTCTCTCTTTTCAGGGTGGTCCATCCACAACGAGTCTACAAATTGTTCCTGTCAATTAAAACAACTCCGCTCGTTCCTTCTATGTCTACTTACGATCTAATTTTCACCTTCTCCGACCTAATACCGATTTAGATATATAACCCAACTAAACCGGTTCGCTGAAACAAGTGAAAATCATTTATTTATTTGTTTGTTTGTGGGAAGAACAATATGTTGAATTGAATACGTATACCTATACGTGAGATACGCATACGTTGAGAGAGAAAGAGAGAGAAATATATTAAATATAAAAGAAATAATAAATTAATTGTTATAAATATAAAAGGAAATAAATATTTATTGAAATTATTTAATATAGATATATCCAAAGTTCATCTTTAAATAAAATATATGTGTATATACATATGTATATATATGTATATACAAATAGTATATTATCTATTTATTTTATTTAATGATTAATTTTAAGTATACCAAACAAATACCAATTTTTGTCCGTTTTATTCTTTTTCCTGTCTTTTTCTTCCTTTTTTTTTTTTAATATTGTCATTCTAGTGAAGTATTTCGTTTGATGATCATATTAATGAATAAGATCGAATTGAAAGTTTTGTGCTTTAAATCGTGGTCACGTTTCCTTAGTTCACCGATAAAAACGAGGAAAAGAGAGATAGAAAGATAGATAGAGAGAGAGAGAGAGAGAGAGAGAGAGAGAGAGAGAGAGTGAGAGAGAGAGAGAGATCACAGGAATAGGCTGCGAATAAAGTATTTAATCGGTGCGCGTTAACCGATAAAACGAGGAAAAAAGATTAAAAAAAAAAAGTTGGTGAATAACGGAAACGATCAGAGCGAGTATTTTCACATTTGCGGTCAGGATGCGAACGCTTGCTTGCTTGCTTGCCTACGTTGAAAAATAATTCCGCGAGCAGCCTGTTGCGTGTTGTTTTCGAACTTTGTCGGTTTATTCGAGCCTTTTCTCTCTCTTTCTCTCTCTCTCTCTCTCTTTTTTTTCTATGTATATGTCGATTTGTTTCTCTTTCATTTTTATAATTTTTTTATTTTTTACTTTGCTTACTACCTCACTTCCTTTCTCTGTACCAACCCACCCCCCATCTCACCTCTCCTTTTTTCCTCTCATTCATTTTTTCTCTCTCTTTATCTGGCACCCTTAAAACGCAAATTTCCTTGAAAAAAATTCTCGCCTTTCGGGATAAAAAAAAAAAAAAAAAATTATAAATGCAGAGAACGAAAGAAGAAAAAAAAGGCGTATGACCAGTCAGAAAAATGAGCGAGTATGAAAATGTTCGTCGAACATTCTATTATATCGTAATCATTCGCGTAAATCGATTGAGAAATTTAATGGATTTAACGGTGTCGAAGGTGAAAAGCAAAAAAAGAAAAGAAAAGAAAAGGAAAAAATAGAAGATAAAAAAGAAAGAAATAAAAAGAAAACAAAAAATAGATTTTCCGATATTATCGGCTCGCGTAGTAATATTAATTATAAAAATCAATTTGAAACTTTTCACGATCATATTCGTTGTTCGGTCGAAGAGTATAGAAAACAAAGTAAAACAAGAGGTACCATAATAAGGAAGAAACAAAGAAAAAGAAGAGAGAGAGAGAGAGAGAGAGAGAGAGAGAGAGAGAGAGAGAGAAGCAAAAAGAAAAAGGAACAAAGAGAAGAAAGAGGAATAAAAAAAAAGAACAAAAATCTAATCACTCTCTATAATGATCATTATATATTTACTTCCCATGCTCGATACCCTTTAGTACGTATGTACGTATGTTTCAACTCGTCGATAATTAAAATACTGAAATTCTCATAATGAATGATTAATGATCCACTCTCTCTCTCTCTCTCTCTCTCTCTCTTATGGTTTGTGTTAGAATCGATTTTCGGCACGAACGAAAGTGCTCTACCGTGCCATTCATTTACCTTATCCGCAGATAATCTGTTTCGCGAGCGTACTTGTCTGTTTTCAGATGGTCCGTGTGCGAGTAGAATAATACGGAAACGGAACCAGAAAATGTCACGTGGCGGAATGATAAATGTAACATCGTTAACAGCCAAAATCTCTTTCGGATTGTAGACGATCAAAAGCAACAAACAACGAACAACGAGAAGCTTTTCTTATATTCCGTGCGTTCATTTACGTGAAATCTAGCCTATATCGTTTCCTTTAACTCTATAAAAAAAAAAAACCGTGCGTTACGACGAGTGTATTCGTCGTGTAAACAAAAAAAAAATAAAATAAATAAATTTCCCTCCCACCCATTGCTATCTCGATTGAAGTTTTAACAAAAGCTAAAAAATATTCGTAAATTTGGAAAAACAAATTTTCAATATATTTTCGGTCAATGAAATAAAGAAAAAGAGAGAGAAAAAAAACGAAAAAAGAACGAATAAAAAGGATTCTCTCTCTCGACAAAAAAAAAAGCCGTATACAGTTTGATCGTATGAAATATTTATAAAGAGTCTTAACAGAATGAATATGAAGCAAGTGACCCCATTGCCAGTTTTTGTTTTTATCAATTGTTAAATAACGTCGTTCTTTGCCTGATCCACCGACCATTTTGTCCAATTTCAAATCTCTATCTCCGTTATAGGGTAATAATGTTGGGAGGCAATAATCCGGTAAACTTTATCACGTTTTCTATCTCCGTTATTACTCAAGATATTTAAACGAAACAAAATGGAAAAATTAACTTTTACCTCATCAACTTGTCATATTACTAATCACTTATTGACTTCGTACACTTTTTGTCAATTTATACTAGCAAATCATTTATCATTGGTAAGAAACAGGTGATTTATTTTCGGGAGATGATGTTTCACAAACGAATCCTTCGAGTGACAACCATGAATAAAAAAAAGTCAAGGACGATACTTCATCTTACAACACAAAATAGCGAAGAACTTTTTGTGTAGAACCCGTAAAAAAAAAATAATCAAGAATAACACTCGACCATCTGACGCGCGAAAAGCTGAATTAACTTAAAATCATTAAATCCAATTAGATCGTATAAAATCGTATGAAAAATAAATAATTTCAATTTATCTTATAATGAATGTTATTTGTCAAGAGAAAAACAAGAAAAAATATATTACACGTATTCAAACGAGTACAGCGATTTTCTACTATATATAGAATTATCAAGAACGTTGATAACTTGGCCGCACAGCGTATAGAGTTCATGGTCGAATCGATCTTAACACGATGATGCCAATCCTCTTCTCCTCCCTCTTTCGATATTACAAGTTCGTTAACTAGAACGCGGAAACTATATCAAAGTTTCGATGAATGTTGCAACAATGTTACATACATACATACATACATACATGCATGCATATATATATGTATGTATACAATATACATACATATATTGCTATGTGTCGTTAGCCACGACTTTAGGCTTCTATCCAGCTTCCTATTATTTCCCACGATGTTTCGGTTCCTATCAAGTTTACCATTACATTCGCTAGTTCGTTAACAATTGTTAGAAAGACCGATCCGTAGATTGAGAAATTCATTGGATTTCAAATCCAACGGTCGTATCAAGTTTATAATCAAACACAAACAATTTTTTCCAATCAAATCCTCACTATCAGTCAAATCGTTAGAGTCATCGAACTTACATTTGCATGTGAACGAATTTTCCAATATCGAATCTTCAATATCGATCATTTGTATTATCAAATTTCCACATATGCACGAATAATCCTCACCATAAAATCTCTCCTATTATTAATGTTCTCAACTTCGTGCTTCTAGATATATAATTTTTTATCAAATATTTATCAATATGCTCACGATCGAAAATCTTTATACTCTTAGTCATCGTCACAGAGAGCCACTTAAAAGGTGGTAAGTGTCGATGGAATCGAAAGAAGAAGAAGAAGAAGAAGAAGTAGAAGAAAAAAAAAAAGAAAAAGAAAAGAAAGAAAAAAAGAAGAAGAAAAAAGGGGATTAAAGGGGGAAAAAAGAAAAAGGACAAAATGAAAAGAAAAAGTTAGGAAAAGATAGAAGTTTATTCGGCAATGGGAGGAAGGATAGAGAAAGATGTCAACAATGAAGACGATAAAGAGACAAAGAGAGAGAAAGAGGTAGAGAGATGGAGAGAGAGGGAGAGAGAAAGAGAGAGAAAGATAAAAAGAGGGATGAAACTCGAGAAGACTTTTGAAGAGAAGAAGGATGGAACTTGGCAGAGGCAGCCGTGAAGCCAGAGAAATACTCGTTGGTGTTCGCTTGGAGGCAACTTCTGATATCTGGCTAACCGAGCGACCAACCGATCGATCGACCAACCGCAGTGTCCGATCGCCGAGTGTGTAAACTCCAGACAGAAATACGACAGCCGAAGGGTAGGTAGCGTCTGCTGAGTCATGACCAACCTACGAACACTGGACAAGGAAAGAGAGAAAGAGCTACCGAATGCAACCTCTTCTACCTTTAGACCAACTCAGCAAACCAAAAGCTTCGTCTTCTTCTTCTTCTTCTTCTTCTACTTCTACTTATACTTCTTCGTATTTTTCTTCTTCTTCTACTTGTTCGTATTTTTCTTCTTCTCCTTCTTCTTCTTCTATATCTTCTTCCATTTCTTCTGTTCTTCTTTTACTATTGGGATCTTAACTTTTTTTTTTTTACTTTTTGGAAACTTCTCGAAAATGACTTCGATTACTTTACTCTAAGATGGATTATATAATCTTTTTGAAAGGAAGTACTTCAATTAGATCAAAATCAAACGATTAGACGTTTATCTTTCATTCAACTTTAATCGTTATATTTGATTGAAATCTTCTTAATGTAAGGATTAAATATAACTTTCCAGTTTGACATACTTTTTCAATATTGACACACGTATATACTAAGGTGTCCCATAAGTTTCTTCCTTCTTTTTTTTATGCGAAATGAATACGTTACGCGGAAAATATTTAGGGGACACCCTATACACACATATATATATACATACTATACCTGAATTTTGTTTTAAATTTTATCTGTATTTTATTTTATAACATCGCATAATTAATTACTTCATATCTCAAGCTTTTCAATGTTATTTTTCTTCTTTCTTTATTTTTTCTTCAAATATTAATTATTTTTCAAATATTAATAATGTAAATTGGACGTATGTATATTAATTACGTATATCCGAATATATGCAAATCGATGATTTATCTAGATAAGAACAAAGAAATAGATATTCGTATAATTTCGGTTTCTACTAAGATGCATCGAGAAATCGATGTTAGGGGACGGGAGAAAAAAAAGAGATGTAAAAGAAAACAATAAAAATAAAAGAAGAAGAAGAAGAATAAAGGCTTTCGAAACGATTGAGGAACATTACTAGAAACGATTTTTTATTTTCACATTTCATGGGAAGATCAATGGAGAACGTATCGCAAATATCAATTCGTCCTGAACCGCGTAGTTAAATCATGCAGACGGAATAGGGGAAGTCCAGCTCCGGTGTTCTAACGCACAGACAAACGGTTTCGTGCTCGTAAAATTCGAGATATCGACGGTAAAACGATAAGAAGGAATGGTGGCACGCTTGATCTCAGCAAATTTTCTTCGAACAGAAATATTCAGGAGGAAAAAGAGATAGAGGCAGAAAGTAAGAAAGAAAGGGAGACACAGAGAAAGAAAGAAAAATAAAAAGAGAGAAAGAGTGAGAGAGTGAGAGAGAATGATCTAAGGTCCTGGTCAAAAGTTATTCTTCCAGAAGGATCCGTCTTATGGCTTTCTTCGTAGTAAACCTTATCGACCTTTACGGCGTTCGCTGTGGAATGGCGAACTCTATTCGAGAAAGGAGGATAGAACACATCCCTTTTCCTCTTTTCCTCTCGAACCTTCGCCATTCTCTATCCCACCCTTGTGATACTTGGCGCCACCATTCGAATGTATCTTGCTAGGATCCAGGAGTCTATTGTATTCTTTCCTGCTTTTGTGAACGACTGCTCGTACAAAGAACCTTCTCTCTTTCTATATATATATATATATATATATATTTCTCTCTCTCTCTCTCTCTCTCTCTCTCTCTCTCTCTCTCTATCTATCTATCTATCTCTCTCTCTCTTTCTCGTAACCCATTGTTGCTCGAGCCGTACGGAAAATGAAAGTTTAATGCTTGGCAACATCAACGAAGGGCCTAAGGTGGGTTAGTGAAAGAATATTTCTATAATAATGTGTTTCCATCGTGAGAAAATTTTGAACACATTTTTGTAGATACGAATGGAATGAAATAAAAAAGAAAAAGAGAAAATGTCATACGACAAATTTGTCTCTCGTTTAACGTTATCTATATTTTATAATATGGATACATAAAAAAAAAATATATATATATATATATATATATATATATATATATATATATATATATACCTATTGTACATATACCTTATATGTATATACGTATATACATTATCTTTTTATTATTAATTATATTGCTAAATATTCTCATTTAATTAGAAGAAACGAACGTAATGATAAATCACGTTTAATTATACCGCTATCATATCTCTGAAATAATAAACGATGAGAAATTCCTACGATTATTATGTTCTAAGACATTCGAAAAGTTATCCTCATGGGAAAATTTGTGAAACTTCGAGGGAAAGGTTCTAGGAATAGGACACGCTCGATGATTACGCTCGTAGAAGAACACAACGACGTGCTCTCGAACGACGAAGCGAAGCCGAATTTTCATCTCCCTCGTAATCTGCAAGCCGGCCGTCGTCGCCTCGAACCTCTCTCTCTCTCTTTCTCTTTCTATCTATTCTATCTTTCTCATTTCTTCTTCTATCCTTCCACTTTCCAGAGAACATTTGCTCTTAACATTTCGTTCGGTGGATGAATTCGACGGCAGTGGATTTCGCGGAGAAAGAGGTTGGAATTAATCTCGATTCTACTCTACGGTACTTATCGGATGCTGCACGAAATATTGCTTCAAATTGCCAACTACCGAACGTGTTACTGTGACTTAATAAAAAAAAAAAAAAAGAAAAAAGAAAAGAAAAGAAAATATCTTCGTTTCACTTCTTTCTCGATTTTCAAGTTTCGTTTTCGCTCCGATAAAAATCAACTTGAATTATGTTAAATTTAATTAACATCGACAAGTGCCAAATGTTTCACGTGACGTATTAAAGATAAAATAAATAAAAATAAGAAAATAAAAGAGAATATATCTTGATCTACTTTTTATTCGGTGACACAAAAAGTTTTATTTATTTACAGTTTTATTGTGACGTAATAAATAAGAGAAAAGAAAAAGACTTATCTTTTTTACTTTTTTTTCAATTTCTTCAGTCGCTTCAATGAAAATAGTTAAATTATAATTACATAAAATTAATATTGTCAAGTGTACCGAACATTTTATTATGACAACATAATAAATAAGAGAGTAAAAATATTTTAATTACTTCTTTCTTAGTGTTCGGTGTATATTACGCTGATAAAAATATTTGAATTTTGCAATGAGAAACCCTCCCCCTTCAGAAAGAAAATAAAAGAAGAATCTTAGTCACTTTGTTCTCCAATTATTTTTTATTGTAGTTCTTTTGAAATAAATTAATATTGCCGTGAGTACTATACGTGTTATTATGACTTAATAAAAAACGAAAAAAAAATCGAATTCTTTGTTTCTTCGTTACATTTTCAATTTTTTGGTAATATCGCTAAGTTAATATATACCTTAGAGTGTTATTATGACACAGTGAAAGAAATATCTGTTTTTGTTATTTCGTTCTTAATTTTTTTTCCTTGTTGATGCTCTAATGGAAGATAAATTTTATATAAAAAAATTTTTGTCAAGTACGAAAGATGTTACTACGACGTAATTAAAAAAAAAACACACAGAAGTCTTTTATTACTTCATTATAAATTTAATATCACTCCAATAAATATCTTTAAATTACTATCATGTTATATTAGTAAAAATAAAATATTTATGTATGTATCTATATTTAATTGTTTAATTCACAATTAGTCGTGCCATTTCAATGAGAATACTTAAACTAAATTCTACGATGATTCTCATTATTTTCGATAATATTTGAGATGACGTTAATGGAAAAAAATAAATCTCATTTATTTCAAATCCAATTAAAAAAAAAAAAAAAGAATTAATTCATATTAAAACGAAAGGATGTAATTTTTCATCGAAGAAGAACTTTTTTTTTCTCTCTCTCTCTCTCTCTTCTCTCTCTCTCTCTCTCTCTTTCTCTCGCAAGGTAGAACATACCAGGTAAAAATAAAAAATTCGTAGGAGTTTATCTATAGCGGTACACGGTTTGAATTTCATGGTTGAAAGGAAAGGTCGATAAACTTTCTCAGCGAAACTGTCGCGATTCTTAATACTCTGTGTCTCACCGTCTAAAACACTATTTCTTAGGTAGGGAAACTTAAAAAGGTGTTGTATATAGACGGCACGAACGAGTGAAGTCACACTGAAAGTGGTTGGAAAAGAGGAAAGAGGAGCAGGTTTGTAATTCATATTAGACTCTCCGAGGACAAAGCAATCAAGTTGCTTCGAGCGGTCGCGACACTCTCGAGTACTGGACTTCCGTATCAAATTAAACTTACAGATCCTTTGCTTCAACAAAGGACAAAGTCGAAGAAAGAACAAATGAGTAAGTGAGCGAGTGAGTCAGTCAGTCAGTGATTGAATGAGTTCGTGAGTCAATGAAAGTTGTTGCTCAGTTACCGAATGAAAGAATAAACTTATGTAATATTCTTTTTCTTTTTCTTTTCCTCCGTTTTTTTTTTTTTTTTACTTATAATTATATAATAATTAAACAATTAAATTATTAACTATGGGGAATAATTAACTGACGATCAAGTAAGCGTAGCGACCGAATGAGTTTGCGAATCGGTAATAGTTCGTCAGTTATCGATTGAGAGAATAAATGTATATGACCTTCTTGTTTCTATTTTCTCCTTTTTTATTTTACCTATGATCATAATAATTAATAAATAATAATATTGATAACCGACCGAATGAACTTATGAATCATTTGAAAGCCGCTCGGTTATCAAATGAACGAGTAAATTTATGTAAATTTCTTGTTCTTTCTCTCTCTTTTTTTTGTACCTATAATTATAATAATAATAATAATAATAATAATAATATTGTCAATTAAAAAAAAATTGAAACAATGTGAGTTAACAAATAAATGAAATTAAACGCCTCGACGTCATCATTTTAGATGTCACCGTAAAACTAAAACTAAAACTAAAACTAAAATACAACGACAATAAAGTATTTCTCTTATGAGTTTGTAACATAGAAAAAGTTTCAACTGAAGTATAAACGTGATACGAATGTAGGAATAAAAAACGTGCGAGTGTTAGATCAAAGTTCGAACGAACGTGTCCACGACTCGCAACAAGACTTTTCTCGATGGTTTATCAAATTAGATTAGATCGTGGTTTAACTTGAAATAACGATCGACGTCCTTCCTATAAAAGTGGCATTGTTCTATCCTTCATCCTTCTTTAATGACAAAATAAAGTTGAATGTAATCGATTATATAAATCGTTTTCATACGCATAAATATTTTATAAATTTCTTTTTTTCTTTTATCTTACAGTCGAAAAATCTTTTCTCATTACTTTTGAAGGAAATCGGATCGACCGGTGGGAAAGCTCCTCCTCACCGTGAATAAATTTTCAACGAAGTACGTAATTCTTGGCGACGACGGTGTACCGTCGGGAGGAAAAAGAAGGAAAGAGAAAAGGATATATATTCCTCCTGTCGTGAAAACGGTGAGAAACGGAGAGAGATAGAAATAGATAGAAAGAGAGAGAGAGAGAGAGAGAGAGAGAGAGAGAGAGAGAGAGATCTTAATGCTTCGAATCTTACGGATTCACGGCTGCTTCTACAGGACTGCGAATTAAAATATCCATGGTACCTCGCTAATTGTAAGATCTGGATGACTCGTCCCGACGACCAAAGATTTCAATCTTCTCTCCCTATTTTTCTCACTGTTTCCCCTCCCTCCTTCTCTCTCTCTCTTTTTCTCGTCTCATTTTTCCTTCGATTTTTAACTCAAATATTTATATACCTATATATTATTTTTGTATTTGAAAAGATAGTCGAACAAAGTTGTGCAATAGGTTCTCCATTGATTCTTAACTTCTCAACGTTTCTAATCAATAATATTTTTGTATATAACGAAGAATATATATATATATATATATATATATATATATATATATATATATATATGTATATACATATGCATACCGTAGAATTTAGTTTCACACATTTATATATATACGAACGCTTTACCTCGAAGCAATAGCAAAGGTGTACCGTACTCGCGAAACAAGTAAGTTTGCATTAAACATTTTCAGCTTACATGAAGTAGGGACTCGATGTTGTTAGGTTTCCAGAATGTAAGAGGATAGGATACGGTAGCAAACCATACTCCTAGAAGTTACTCTCCAAGTTCTCTCTACTATACTCTAAGGTTAAATACGAGTAGGTCCAATATCATCCCGCCGCTTCGTTGTTTATTAATCTTCCAATGTTGTTTCTCTTTTTTTTTTGAATATATTTTCTTCCACTATCATCTTCGTCGTTTAACAAACGTAATCAATTATCAACGAAACAAATACGAAATGTTAAATTTTCGACTAGATATTATCTACAAAGCCGATTACGTGGCTTGCTTAAATATCGCACGTTAATGCGTAGAACCTGAGATGAAAATTCACGAGATATTTCATCGTTTAAACGTTGACCGCGAAAATGTTAAATTATTCAATTATTTATTAAAACAAACATTAATGGATTTAATTAATACCTCGTTTCGACGTAAAGAAATTCAACAAAACGATACGATTTTCCCTATCCGTTATTATTATCCTTTAGAAGAGGAAAAAAGGCACAATCGAAGTTGAAAACTATATTATATTTTATCTTCAACTATCTTTTCCCTTTCCAGTTTTTGCTATATCGTATTGGAACATGCACATCTCGCATTCGAGTTTCCATCCATTGTTTCGCGTACACCAGCACGAACTGAATAGTTGAAAATGACGCACGAAAAGTCTTGCCTTAGGGGGCCTGAAACGATTCCCATCACGCACTTGCTGCAAATTTCAAACGAAAGACCTACGAGCTTGTATACGGTAGTTCGCGATAACAACCATAAATCACACGTCAAGCTTTTGGAAACAACAGTTGAGAAATAAGCTGGCTATTCACCCGGATTTGTACGATTTTGATTATTTTATCGTAATTTATGATTTTCGAATTGATCGAATGAGAACGTAAGACCAATAATAAAAAATTATTAATTATACGCTAACAATAACAATAATAATAATAATAATAGTGATAATGATAATGATAACAATAATAATGATACCCATTTTTCATAAGGAAGATATACATAATGCGTATCACGTTAAATAAGTCGCAAACACGAATACTTATCTATATGTATATATGTATTTATGTATTTATGTACACAAAGTCGATCTCCGAAAGTCGTAAGAATCCTTCGAACGCGATAACCTTCTCAGGAGAGTGCCAAGAGCAAAGTGACGCTCGAGTAACAACGCGTTTAGTAAGTCGGCGATGTTCGAACATCCTCGGGTGAGTTCGGCAACAGTCGGTAGTCGCGGGAGGCCTTAGCCACTCGTGGTCTCCCGTACTCAGCTTCTCAGTGCTGTTTCGGACGCGAACGAGAGTAGAGGTTTGTTGTTCGTTGTCTCTCTCTTTCTCTTCTCTTCGTCATCGTTATCGTCGTCGTCATCGTCGTCATCATCGTTCTCGTTCTCCCTCGAGAATTGATGAAACGAATTTTCAAACGTTTCTAACGACAATAGACATTTATTCGTTCATCAACGTATGTAACCCCCCTAGTGTAAATGTGCGTCGATATATTTCCATTGTAATGTGTATTTGTCGTATCTGACGATAGAAAAAAAAGAAAGAAAAAAAATAAAAAAAAAGGAGAGGAGGAGAAAAAATGAGATAAACAAAAATTATCGCATTCCTGGAATTACTCTATGACATCGTTCTTCGTTTTAGTGAAAATAGTCGTGCAGCGTCGATAACGAGCTAAAATAGAGATAACGCATATATATTAACGAGTGAACGTTCGATAGTGAGAAGAAAAGAAAGAGAGAGAGAGAGAGAGGGGAGAAAGAAAAAAAATAAAAGAAAAGAAAACGACAATAAATCGAACAAAAAGAGGAAAGTCGGGGAAGATAATTATTTCTCGATGAAACGACATCTCATTGGTCATCGCGTAATAACTATCCCACGTAAATAAGTCTTCGACGATCCTACGAATTTTTACCCATTTTTTGTTAAAATTAACAAGTAGACTAAAAAGGACGTTAAAGAACATAAACGTAAAAGGAACGATCATCCGTGAGTGCCGCGTTGTCTGTTTATACGTTAAAGTTGATCGTATGTACGTTTAGCGAAGTTATTCGATTATCAAAAGAAGAAAATAAATAAATAAAAATAACTACCGTATTACTCCACGCGCGTTCAACACGTTCGGTAACCTTCCACTCGGATAATCTCTTATTCCGAGGATATCTAACGGTTTTACTATTATCTCTTGATTACAAACGCTTACGTATAAATAACATCGTGTTTCAACGAATAAGCATCGAAATATTCACGATAATATTCATAAAATGTGCGACATCGTCGTATCTCCATCGTAAACCAATATTCGTTATTTCAATGAATACGTTTGGTCTCTAGTTAAATCTTTTTCGCAATTTACAATATTTGTTAATAATCCTTCGGCATTCGTTCAAAATCTTATTGTTAATAATATCACGCGTTATAACCGCACGCGTGTATTGTTCGCTTTTTCTTTTCCACGTATTTTTTTTTTCCTTTTCCTTCTTTTTTTTTGTCGTCTTCCTTGTTAGTAATTCGTGGCGAATCGGTGCGAGGGTGAAACAAAGGCAAAAGAAAAGAATAAAACGGGAAAAAAACGACCTCATCTAATCATAGATCCTAGAAACGTTTCGTACGATCAATCCTGTTTTTCTCGTACAGTGCTGTGACCGAAAAGAGAAAAAAAAGAGAAAAAGAAGAAGAAAGAAGCAAGAAGAGGAAAGAGGAAGAAGAAGAAGAGAAAAAATTTTGTGATATCTCGTGTTATCCAAGCAAGCGACTAGCCAAAAACCAACCAGCTAGACAGTACGAACATCGTTGTATCTCTCTTATTCTATTTCTCGGCGTTCGAGAGTTGATACAGGTAAACGTAAGTAGATAAAACCTCTCATTTATTTCCCGATCGTAATTCCTCGTTTTCTATACTTTTCTTTCTCCTGTTTCATTTTTTTGTCTTTTTTTTTTGTCTCCCTAACTCTATAGTTTAAAAGTTAGCTCCGACAAAAATGGAAAGAAAAATATCTACTGATAAAAAAAAAAAAAAAATTAAAAAAAAAGTTTTGTTGCCCAAATGTGACTGAACACGATCGTATATGTATAAACTTGTACATATGTACATACGTGTATATATATATATATATATATATATATATATATATATATATATATATATATATATTTATATATTTTGTGTACTAGTTCGCTCTCGCGGAGAGAATGTTTCGTAACTTGCTTTACGCCAGGTCACGTGGTTTTTCGATCAATCAGATCGGCCATTATTATCGTTAAAATCCACAAAAAAAAATAAGAAATTAAATGTTCTCTATAATGAGCTTTCTCTCTTTTTTTTTGTTTCTGCACGTTCTTTTCCTTTCACTTTATTGCGCTGTATGAATTTTTACATTTTATATCGAGAAAAAAGATAAATAAATGCGTTCTGTAGAAAAAATTGTCTTCTGAGCGATCGCAAAAAATAATTGAAAAAACGAAACAAAACAAAAAAAATTGGGAGAAAAATAAATCGGAAGCGTAGGAAATGTGAAAAGATTGAAAAAAATAAATAGAAATGAGTTATTTAATGAAATGATAAATATATAATCATTGGTACTAAAATTACTTATTACTTATATCTATTTATGTATAGAAAATAAAAAAGAAATTTATGCAGAAAAGAATCGTTCAAATAAGAAATGTAAAATCCACAATTAATTTTTATCTAACGTTTTCAATATCTATGGACAATATATTTATAAAAAATTCGAACACATAAACAATATGAAAGAGATTAACACAGTGTATCATCCATATGTTATAGAAATGATTAACAAAGTAAAGATCAAACAGTTATGTAATGTAATGTTATCTACTGATAACAGTCATTGGCGCGTAAAATAACCACATTTTTTTATAAAAAAAAAAAAAATAGTTAAACATGCAGAATCTATAATTAATTTTTATTTAATAGATTGTATATATTATCTATTCGTTGATAATAAAAGTAATCAAAATTAATCAAAAATAATGTATAATATAATATATATATGTACAATCAAAAGTTTATATCTTTACGAACGTAATATATTTAACAAGATAATTATTAATAATATAATAAAATAACGATGCATCACACTTTATTAAGTGATGCACGTACTATAAAAATATAGGGTTAAGAGCAACGAGCATTATCCACTATATATATATATATATATGAATATTTAATGATCGTGACCACAAGTGGGATAATCATTTCGAGAACGCGTCAGATGTCAGATCATTGATACATACGATCGTGTTCATCGTCCAGTTACATGCGTGGTTAATACGTAATTTGAAGCTGACAGAAAGTCACGAAAATTAACGAGGAACGACGATCGTTCGTCTGCGTTTGACGACTCATTTCCATCCTGATTTTACCTTATGTACATATATAAATAAGTTATCTGTTTAGATTGTTTACGTCATTTTGAATTAATCAAAATTATTTCTATTTATAATTATTTTTCTTTCGAAGAATCATTTACATGAATATTTACATATCTTAATTTATAGAAAAATTTTTATACTTATTATTATGAAAATTTATGCATATGTATATATATATATATATATTATTTATATAAATCGGTATATATATGTACAAAATTATATATAATTATAGAAAAAATTGTTTCGCATGTACAAAAATTGTAAGTTATGATAAAATTGATATGCAAAGTGTACGAAATGACGTAACGATCTATGCACTAACACATAAAAATTTCATACGATGCACTTAGCTTATCTGTCCACTTATTCATTCTCTTTTATCAAGTATCGATTCTTCGAAAATTGATAAAAGGATCTTGGTAATCGTGTGACGAAACCTTGATGCAGAAGTTGCCTCCTTTAAAAGAGATTCTCTTTATTAGTATATACATACATATTTACCACTATATCGAGATGTACATGTATATCTGCCTATACGGATATATTTATATATATACAACACATACATACATAGAAACTTACTTTGGAAATTAATAGAAATTGAATAACCATCGATTTCGAATTTTCACTTAACATATTGTCGATATTTGTTTTTTCTTCATTTTTTTTTGACATGTCTTCTACAGATCTACATACGTATGTATTTTTTGAACCCAGCATTCGGTTGTAGGTAGTCGACGATAAAAAAAAATAAATAAATAAATAAATGAATAAAATAAAAAAGTAAAAAAGGAAAAAGAAAAATAAAACAATACAAGAGCAAAACGAAAACTTTTATGATTTGTTGTTTTTCGAACGTTATGAATTTTACGGACTGTTTCCTGAAAAATATATTGGACAGATTTTTGCTTTTATTTTTAGTTCGATTCTTTTTTTTTTTTTTGACGGCCCACCACCTTCGTCATATTCGATAAATCAACATTTTGGCATTTCGGCACTAAAATCTACGCTAAGGAGAGAGGAGGACGAGAGAGAAAGAGAGAGAGAGAGAGAGAGAGAGAGAGAGAGAGAGAGAGAGAGAGAGAGAGAGAGAGTTTAGTGCAACACCGAGTGTTCGATTTCCCATAAAATGCTACTGCTTGCTATTATCCAACGAAGAGCTACGCCACCACATGGACGAATGAAAAGGAAACGGAATAACAAATAAAACAACAATAAAATAAAGAAAAAGAATGAATATACTAGTGACGTAGAATATACAGGGTGACCTATATTATAACGTGATTACATTGATATATATATCGAAAGGTTATCGCTTTTAAAATATGTTACCTCTTTTAAAGTAGAACAACATACAATTACATATCAAATAATGAAGCATATTACAAATATTATTGATTAGGATATTTCTTTTGTAAAAAAAAAAAAGAAATAGCCTTTCAAATTTCCAATTTTACTTTTATTTCCAATATTGTCGTCAAATAGTAAAGCGTATAATTGATATATTATTGATACATGATGGGTATGAATATCTGGTAAAAGAGGGAAAAAAAGAAAAACTAAAAATGAAGAAAAAAGGAGAAGTTCGCTTTGGAATTTCGAATTATATACAATAATTTAAAAAAAAAAATATCGAAAAAAAGAAAAGAGGGAGAAAAGAAATGATAAAATTAAAATTACTTATTACATATATATATATATATATATATATATATATATATATATATATATATATATATCTGTTTATGTTAGAACAAAAGAAAGAAAAAAAAATGTCGATATATAAAAAGAATAATAAAATAGAATAAAAGGAAAAAGAGAATGAAAAGGAAAAATGAAAGAAAACGAAACGAAATAAAATCAAATCGTAGGAAGTAGTACTGTATAACGTAAGTATGTAAGTCAATTTAATTACGTTAAATCGATCGTTAAGAGTTAAGAAGGTAACTACTTTCGCGTTTATAGAAAGTATCGTAAAACGAACGGAGAAACGAAAGAGTTTCTTCCCCTACTTACCCTCCTCCTCCTCCCCTCTCCTCTGCACCTTCTCCAACGGTCTATGCGTCTTCGTCGTCCTTTCGTAGCGAAATAACTCGGCACGCGTGCGAAGGTACCGGTTCGAGTCGACGAACTCGAAGAAGGTTGACCAAGGCCGTTCGGGTTTATTTATAGCAGCGATTTAACGTTCCAGACTTTTGCCGGGAATGGTATTTTCGTAGATCCGTAACCAAAAGAGAACGAAAGAGAAAAAGAGAGAAGAGGGATCGAAAGTGTACGTAGACGAGATGTCATTAATGAGGCGATTATAGTTCCTAATAGAATTATAATAATTTTAAGTGCACTCATCTGCCGCCCACCCGCCACCCCGCTCCCCCGATAGATTTTAAAAAACTTTCGAAGGAGGGATATATAGAAAATATGCATAATATAACAAAATAAAAAAATGAAATTTATTTTTCTATTTTAAAAAATCTGATTCGAATTTAATCGTTTCTTTTTTTGACGTCTAATTTATTTTTATTATTCTTTTTAGTTTTATTTATTTTTTTTTGTATTTTCACCTGGAAATTTTATCCTCGTAGGGGGTTTCAGTTTAATTCGCAGCACGACAATGGCTTTGTTCGCGAAGTACGTATCGATTCTAAGCTCGCATACGCATTATCAGTTTTTCTTTCTTTTTTAGTATTTGTCATTATAGTATTTGTCAAAAGACAACGACAGAATACGCATAATGAAGATAATGATTATTTATTTATCTTACTCACATAGTAAGTAGACATTATTTAACCGAGTAATCGTTTTATTCATTTAACTTTTTTTTTCTTTATTTCTAACAGTTCAATTTATTTCAATTTTTTGTGTTCCATCCATTGAATAAGAAACTCGACGAACAATTCGGTCCATTGGATTTTTTCCTTTTTTGTTCTTAGATTCTTAACTTAAACAAACTTTATTCTATCGTCTATATACTCTAACACTGTTTCGATGTAATGTTTTACGTTTCATTTATCGTTATGCATACATGCATGCATACATACATACGTATTAATTATGCTTTAGAGAATTCTACGTCGTAATGTAATTTAAAATAACATTGTATGTGCCAATTAAATTTATTTTCATGCTCACGATATTATTATTATTATTATTATTATTATTATTATTATTATTATTATTTTTATTAGTATTATTATTATAAAAAGCCAAAAATAAGCGTCATATTCAAGAAAGTAAGTTTCGGTAACCTTGCTCTATTATCGAAAAAGAAAAATAAGTATTTAGCCTATTGTTATTATCATATGTAACCTATCGCCGGTTAAAAACTGTTAAATTTATGTTCGTACATCTTTTTTATTTTTTTTTTCTTGTTTTTACTGAATTATCGTAAGTGCTTTAAACATCATGCTTGAGTTACGAAGACCATTCACTATACATATGTGTGTGTATATATATATATATATATATATATATATATATATATATATATATATATATATATATATATGGCTAAAAATGCAGGTTTACACTTTGAAACAGTTAGTAAAAGAGATAGAAACAGGTAAACACGAAAAGGGAAGGGACATCGATGCGCGTTGTGAATTTACATGGGCGTTTTTAAAGAGGATAGATAGAGGATGTGTGTGTGTGTGTGTGTATTTATACATACACACGGGCGCACACGCATAGATAGAAAGAAAAAGTAAAAAAGAAGTCCTTCCGTTAAACGACGACTTCGTCCTGTCTGTGAGATAGACTAAAAAAAAAAGAAAGAAAACAAGAAAAAAAAAGAAAACCACAGAAAAAGAGAGAGAGAGACAAAGACAAAAAGGGGGAGGGGTTGAATTCCATGCACGTACAAATTCTTGAACAAGATAGGTCGAGGGGTTGTGAAGTGTAAGAGAGATAGAGAGAGAGAGAGAGAGAGAGAGAGAGAGAGAGAGAGAGAGAGAGAGAGAGAGAGAGGAGCAGGGTGTACTCGAGGGTGTTCTAAATTATGCAGGAGCTTTTAAAAGTGTATACATTGAAAAAGTTGGTGGGCTCGGTGGCGAGCCAGTCCGAAAATTTACATTGACCTCCATCTTTCACCCCTTTTCTCTCTTTCCTCTCTCTTTTTCTCGCTCTCTTTTATTTAAATCTCTTCTTTCTCTGTCTCTGTCTCTCTCTCTCTCTCTCTCTCTCTCTCTCTCTCTCTCTTTTATTTAAATCTCTTTTCTTTCTCTTTTCTATTTAAATCTCTTCTCCCTCTCCGTCTTTCTCTGTCTCTGTCTCTCTCTCTCTCTCTCTCTCTCTCTCTCTCTCTCTCTCTCTCTTTCTCTGTCTTTTTGTTTTTTGTCATTTTGTCTCTCTTTCTATCTTTCTTTCGGTAACACCACGTGACTTGGACCCACCGTTACAGACTATACGTCCGTTTCTTGGAAGGTATGAATTATGCAGCCGGTTATCTCGATAGCTGCAATCAGAGAAAAGAAGTAGCACGCGGAAGAAGAAGAAGCAACGGCGCCCCGGCTACGATGGAATAAAAACTAGTCCAAGTGGAAAAATAGAGCGATTCGATCGGGGAACGGGAACGGGTACGTTCGAAACTCGTTCCTACGAAGAAATTCCAAATGCATTCGAGTTCGACGTCTTTGCCACGTTGAGATCTCACTCTGATTCTACTAGAGTACCTCGTTTAAATCCGTTTAACGCCCATTTCCTTTTGTTTGTTTTTCGTGCTCCTTTTTTTCAATTTTTTAAATCATTATTATTATTATTGTTGTTATTATTTTAATTAGATAATTAATATTTTTATTAGATATTTCCTCTGAAAAAATAAAAACGAAAAGAGAGAGAGAGAGAGGAAGAAAAATATTTAATGATCTAACGATTATGTTCAATATAATCTTTATGACTAAAATGCAGGTTCATACTTTTAAACAGTTAGAAAAGAGATAGAAACAGTTAAACACGAAAGGTTACATATATTTTATCTGGCTTGTAATAAAACTTGTAGAAGTTACAAGTATCATATAGGAAACAGATTCGTTTCAGTTTGTTTCTTCTATCTCTTTATTTATATTTTTTATTTTTAGAACTAGATTTTATAGATCAGATTATTGAAATTCGAGGGGAAAAAGAGAGAGAGAGAAAGAGAGAGAGAGAGAGAGAGAGAAAGATAGAATGATAAATAATAAATAATGAAGATCTGCCATTACGAATTGGACGATTTTAAGAATTTATAATATACATTTATAATACTCTACGTGTATTCATATATCAAATAATAATAATATCAATACATGTATAATCGACGTAATTTGTGATAAAATACGAGCTCTATTAAGGGAAACTAATCTGTCTTGTTTCCGTTCATATTTCTGAAAATAAATTATGCAGATTTGTTTTACAACGATCGTTTAACAATCTTGCTGGAAGTAGAAGCGATTAACGATCTACCAACATATTCGTTAACGCTACCGTTACCTAGAATATGGCGGAAAAGGACACATAGGAGAAGGTACAGGATGAGAAAAAGGTAGAGGAGAAAGTGGGTGGGTGGGGGGAAGAGGAAGAGGAGGAGAAAGAAGGAGAAGAGAGAACGTAGAAGGAACGTTTCTCTGCGTTTCACTATTCAAAGTCGAGTTTGCGGAACGCATTCGCCCACTCGTGAAGCTTCAGGAGTCTCGCAAGGCCTTCCACGAAATGCCTGAGAATGTGGCTCGTTTCCTCTTTCGGATTTCCACCACTAGCTAGCTAGTTACTTTTACTCTTTACCAATAAGAAAAGAGGAAGGGGATACGTTAAGAGAAACTTGGATTACACAAAGAGATGAGAAAGAGATTAGAAAGAGTGTGTAATAGAAAGAGAAAAAGATAGATATAGATAGGGGGGAGAGAGAGAGAGAGAGAGGTATATCTATTTACGAGACACGTTATATCTCTGAGAATATCATATATATATATATATATATATATATATATATATATATATATATATATATATATATATGACCGTGTGTGTGTACATTCATCGGAGTAGTGTAGTTACAACATGAATGGCAATTCACTACTCGGCGGACCATTCAAGTCCTGCGTCACGCGATTTGCAAGCTTCTCTCTCTCTCTCTCTCTCTCTCACTCACTCTCTCTCTCTCTCTCTCTCTCTCTCTCTCTCTCTCTCTCTCTCTCTCTCTTTCTTTCTGTCTTTCTCTCATTCCATCCTACTTCCTTCTTTTCACTCCCTCTCAGTCCTTCCTTTCGTATCTTCATCTTTCTCACGTGCCACTGCACGATCCTCTATTTCAAGTAACGAGCATTGGTGGTATCAATCTGGTGTTTTTCGCAAACCATTCCATTCGTAAATCTTTTGGAAATGAGATTGAATGATATCATAGAAAATTAAATTCATTGAAATTATTTCGTTGTATATTTTTGTCGAATGATAATATTGAAAATTTGATATATTTGAATTATATTTTAATATAATTCCAATTTTTCGAATGACAATATAGAAAATCAAATGTTATTAGAATAATTTTCTAATATATATTATCGAATGATAGTATTGAAAATTAATTGTTATTAGAATTATTTTTAATATGTTGTTGAATTATTACATTTAAAATTGTATATATATATATATATATATATATATATATATATATATATATATATATGTATGTATATATGTATATATTAATATTATCGAATGATATGTTCTTGAATAATAAAATTCAAAGTTTTAACACTAGAGTTAGAATTATTTTCTAAAATACTTTTTACATTAAAAATAAAATGTATTAGGTCTGTTTTAGGAAAAATATTCATAAATTAAATAATTGTTTTATAATGATGCAAAAAAAATGAGAAAAGAAAATTTATCATGGTATTATAAAAATAAAATCATCAGTTTCTTTGTTGAAATAAAATTATTTCGGTACGTCGAACATTGAGAAAACAATTATGATCTATACATATACGTACATATTTATATCTACTATGTGTATTATAGAGATTAGATAGAAATTGAGAAACGGGAGAACAATTGCTAAACGTTCAGTAATTAATTACTTATTATTTCTATTTAACAGATTCGAACGCAAGGATAATTTTGTTGGGAATCTTTAATTCCGTGTAAGTCTTTATCAGAGCTCTTGCAATTAGCGCATGACGGTCTATTTTTCATAAAGGAAAATTCTTGAAGGCTTATCAGTCATGGTTAATGGAACACAAAGCAAAGTCTTATCTGTTATATAACCAACTGGTATACTGCCTCGTATCGAAGCGAACCGAGCAAATAGCTTCGAATTTGTACGACACGTGTCTCACGTAGCTATAGATATACTATCTGATGTATACATATATACATACATACATACATACATACATACATACATATATATATATATATATATATATATATATCACGCATATATGACATATCTGTCTCTGTCCGTATGTGTGCGTGTGCGTGCATGTGTGTACATCGCCGCCACGACTATTGCAAATGTTATATGCGAACGTGAAACGGCTGTGCAAACCAAAATCGACAAGATTTTTTTTACGCCATCCGTCAAATGTCTTTTCGCTTTTGTATTTTTTTCTTTCTTTTCTATTTCTTTTTTTTTTTTTTAATTTTTTTTGTTTGTTTGTTTTCTTCCCCAAATTTGAAACGAAACGGGAAACGAAGTAGAAAATCAAAATGTAGATAAATGCATAATCGATTATCTCCAATTCTTTCTACGTTGTAGAAAATCGAAGATAATTTTTTTTTTTTTTTTTTTAATACAAAATAGTTAAAATTTTTCGATACACATCGATGAGAGTCGAGGCTGATTTTTAAAGGGAGGATGAGAGAAACCCCACCAATTTTTAATTCACCGTTAAAAATCGAAGCTAATTGTTCGTATACGAAATACTTCCATCTTTCCTTTTTTTATGCGTTAATTGACTAAACGCAATAAAGGTTAATTTTTAAATTAAAAAGAAACAATTTTTGGCATATTGTTAAAAGTCAATGCTTTTTTTTGTAAACGAAATCGTTTTTATGTTCTTTTTTCTTTTTTTCTTTTCCCACCGACAGTACACATTAAACTTTCAATTCAGGCCGCGTGTATCACCGTTGGTACACGTTGACACAATTTATGTAATGCGCTAAAAATATATAAAATTAATTAGAACGATGTGATAACCACTGTATACAAGCTAATTACTTATGGATTGACAATGTGATGAAATATTGAGTGATAACATATTATCAATCTTTAGTCGATAAACATCGAATTGCCTGAATAAGTATAGTCGAGAAAAAATGACTCGACGCGTAACGTGTTAATCGAACACAAACTAAACGCTACCTTTTCTTTTTCTTTTTCAATATAAATTAATTCCTTACTGTAATCGATATACGGATCGTTTATTTTAAAAGTGGCGCGTCAATTTTTTTTTTTTTTTTAAGGTGATATCACACAATTCGTGATTAATTTAGTATAAACTTTTTATTTATAACTAGTTAATATTTAATATCTTAAAAAAATGCCAATTGCCTTTGTTCAATTTAAATTTGGCCAATAAAAGAAATTGCGTAGCGATTGATATGTTAACCTTTAATTTTCTCGAAACAACAAAAAAACAGTCTTACGCCACTTTCAAAATAAATTAATAAATAAATAATTTCGAACCGATCAGAAAGTAATCTTTCCAAGAAAAATATAAATGAAGTATAGTAAGATGTTCAAGAAATCGAAGTAGAAGAAGAGGAAGAGGAAGAGAAAGAGGAGGAGGAGGAGGAGGAAAAAGAATAAGTTATATGAGGGACATGTTGAACGGTTTAATCGCATGCGTGTCGGGTAGGTTCGCAACGTCGTCGTCGTCGTCAGAGTAGTCGGAAGTCGACATTCGGAAAAATATCCGGGTGTCGGAACTTTTCCAATCGTATCTAACCTCGAGCCGGAAGAAAAGATGAAGGTGGAAGTGGAATAGGAAGAAGGGGTAGAGGTAGAAAATGGTGGGTGAGGAGGGTAGGAGGAGGAGAAGGATGATGTTAGGTAGAACGTAATGAAAGTTCGCCAGATAAGAAACTTTTCCCTTCGGAAACTTCAACGTTAGATCGATCCAGACAAGTAAACTATGTCTCGAAGACTTTCGGATGATTTCTTTTGGCTGTGGGGGGACCTATCAGTGAAAACCTTGTCCTTTCGTGAATGGAATGATCACTAAAGAAAAGAAAAAAACGAAAAGAAAATAAAAACAAACAGTTGAAAGAAAGAAAAAGAAGTACTCGTTAAAAAAATTGTTGACGTACGAATGATGTGGGAGTTCGAAGACTTATTAGTTAAGGCATTTTTTTTTTGGACGATGATAATGAGCAAAATCTCACGACGCCATAAAGTTTTAGAAGATTATTATTGTTGAATCATAAAAATGAAAGAACCTTAACGATAATTCGAACGTGAGCGAGGACAGATAAATCTTGTCCTTCCGGAGAATAAAACGATTAGATTCGAAAGAAAAAAAAAAAAAGAAAAAAGTGAAAAATAAGAGAAACGAGCGAAGTTAGAAAAAAGGTAGTAAATACGAAAGTGCATTAGAAAAATTGTTAACAATCGGAAGTTGTGGAAATTCGAGGACGGATTAGTAAAAATATTTTCTTCTTTGGACAACGATATAACGAGCCTAACCTCATGATACATCAGAGGGTTTGGAGAGGATTTTCATTGGCTATTGTAAGAAGAAAGAAACTTGACAAAAATTCGACGTAGGCCAAGACAGATCCGAACAAAAACTTGCCGCCCTTTGGGTTTTCTTTAGAATGATTTATCGATGTGTATCAGAAGGATAAAGGCTCGATCGATCCCTTCCACGAATTTTTCTTCTTCTTCTATTTTTTTTTCCTTTTTTTTTTTTTTGTTGGACTGGCCATACTATCGTTTTCTTTCGAAGGAAAATGATTTAGTACAATACTTTCGACGGAAGGTTTCATTTGGGACGTATAAACATGGACTTTAATGTAATACTCTTTCTCGAAGAAAACTAGCGCAATGTGAAATGAGAGAATTAATAAATAAATAAATAAATAATGAAAAAAAAATACATAAATCATTAGAGTGAGAGAGCTGATCTCGAATTTATACAAAATTACAATATACTAATGGAACGATACTAAAACACATCGTGCCGTGATTTCTATTCTGAATTGATTCACCGGAAGTCAGGAAACATTTATCGGTCCCCATTGGATAGCTCCGTTGTTTGGAGCGCGCCGGTACTACGGGACAGTTCAAGTTCATTGTTAGGCGCAACGACACGAGCCTTTGTTATAGTCCATTGTCAATCAGAACACGAAAGTGGTTCTATCGCTGTTAAAATGTGGGTCGACAAGAACTCTGCGTTGTGACAAAAAAGAAAAGACAAACGAAAGAAAAAGAAAACAAGAACAATGAACGTTTCATGAAACTAATCAAAAATTTAGATTTATTGTTAAATTTATCACCCATAAGAAAATGTGTTAGAGATATCGTATTTATTTCGCTATAATTAGATACATGAATACATTATACGTACGTACGTATATTCCTCGAAGGAAACGCGAAATGTTTATTTCTCTTAGGGAATAAAAGAAAAGAGCGAGAGATATAGAGATAAAGAAAGAGAGAAAGAGATAGAGTGTATGCGTGTATATAAGAGAAAATGAGAGAGAGAGAGAGAGAGAGAAATTCTTGGCCTTAGACTGGCAGAAGATATCCAATATAAAATATCCAGCTCGGATCTCCGTGTCGAGAACAATCCCATTTGAGAAGGTTATGTACAAAGGGACAGTGGTACCCCCCAATACAAGCTGATAAGCAATTCGACCGTTCATTCGATGTCTGGAAAAGTCGGCCGACTTTTTATCGCGATCCATTGTCCACGTAGGTACAGTAAAATGGCCTATCGAGCAGTGAGGAAAGTTTCGAAAGTGGGCCATGAAGCTCCCAGGAATAGAGAGAAAGAGAAGGAGGAGAGAGAGAGAGAGAGAGAGAGAGAGAGAGAGAGAGAGAGAGAAGGTCATAGAGTATAGGGGGCACGAGTTTCTGGCATATCTCATAGAACCTACTAGTGTTGTCGAATCGGGTCAGTGATTCGGCTACAAGGTTACGCTCCTTCCGACTCTTCTCTCTCTCTCTCTCTCTCTCTCTCTCTCTCTCTTTCTTTTTTCTCTTTTTTACTCCGTGAAATCTTTTTTCACCAAGTTCTATCCTCATACACTGGCGAAAAGGGCCCCTACTTGAAAAAGCAGACTGAGTTCTATAGACTTTTTATACTCGTTCTTTACTGTTACCTTCAAATATACAAGACTACTACTACGACTGCTACTGCTGCTGCTACCACTATCACTACTATTGTAGTAGGCTGTTACCACTACTGCGATTGTAGGAACTACCTGCTATGCTTTCAGATATCACACAAGTTTTGGATCAACCAAAACAATTTATTTCTTCTTCGGATTTTCTTCTTTTGATTTCTTTGTTTCTTCTTTTCTTTTCTTTTCTTCTCTTTTCTTTTTTTTCCTTTTTTTATGATCTCACATCGGTAATTTGTTATTAACTCGTTTATATGATTAGTAAATATAATGAATAGTTTTCGATATTATTATTATTATATATATACATATATATATATATTATATACTTTGAATAGAAATTTATGATACTTTCTTTCTTTTGCCTAATTAGAGATAACGGCGTTTAATTAGTGTTGTACGAGACTATTAAACATCCAATTACCTTTCGGAAACGATTAACGATTCGATCTGTAAAGAATATTCTAAAGCAAGCTAATCATTCATACGTCGAAGTCAATAATAATAATATTGTTTTTTATATATTTATTAATTTAATTAGCGTAGAAATGGCATTGAGGTATCTATTAATTAATAGTTATAGCTTCAAAAAAAAATATCGAGTGAAAGGGGAAGAATTTTAATTGTGAATATGTTTTCTGGTGACAAAGAAAAAAAATATGTTGTGTAATAAAAGGGAAACGTAAAATGGAATCTTTCGAAGAATTTTTCGAAAGTAGCTACATAAAAAGGAAAGAAGAAGAAACTTGGATCGATGATCTATGAAGCTTATTAAAGAATTTTTTAGAAATCGACATATAAAAAAAAAAAGGAAAACTTGGAATGTCGATTTTTGAAGTTTTTCAAGGAATTATTTTGAAAATGGCCAAATAAAATATATATATATATATATATATATATATATATATATATATATATACACGAAATTTTGATTTTTAGAATTTTTCGAGCAGTCGTTTTAGAAGTAGCTACATATAACAAAGGAAAAATATATATGAAATGATGATTTTTGAAATTTTTCGAGCAGTCTTTTTATAATGAAAGAAAATATGAAATGATCTTTCAAGTTTCTCGAAGAGTTCTTTTTTTCTCTTTCTTACTTTCTTTTTTTCTTTTATTTTTTTCTTTTTAATAAATAGACCCATGTTATGTTACTACAGATGCTGTTAGGTTAACCACAAAAAGGATAGATTTTTTACCGCGGGTTTTGTCTTTCTTTTCTATCTTTCTGAACTTCTCATGGGAGCCCTTAACGAAAGAGAGACGATGCTTGGCGTTTCCCTAACGCGAACTTCATCGTACCTACTCGTTTCCACGCTCGGAAGAGTCCAGGTAGTTTATTCAAGGTGGAAAGAAAGAAGCTGAGGAAGAATGAAAAAGAGAGAGAGAGAGAGAGAGAGAGAGAGAGAGAGAGAGAGAGAGAGAGAGAAAGAGAGAGACAAAGAATGAGAGTCAGGGTCCTCTCAGTCTCTTCGTCCACTCGCATGGAATTTGCAACTTCAACCTCGTGTATACACGAATTTTCAGGAACGTAAATCTCGTTAAAGCTAAAGGGAAAATGTTTGCGGTACGTGCTTACGCGGATACGTTAGGAACCTTTGCGTTCCTGAACTTTACCGACTGAAATTCAATGTCGGATCAATTTATATTTGCCGATTACGGAGAAGATGAGATTAGTATTGTGTTTGTGATACTGTATTAAACCGGACAACTTGTTTTTAAAAAATTTAAATTGGATAAAAGAAAGAAAGAAAGAAAGAAAAAAAAAGAAAAAGAAACGAAAGAAATTACGACTATTATTTTTTTCTTTATGAATCATGGAAACCCTATTCATTGAAGTTAAAACAATTGTGTTCTTTTTTTCTTGTTTTTTGTCTTTCTTCTTTTTCTTTTTTTGATATTTTGATAACGTTACCACCATCCCCGTCGGTTATTAATTCGTTAATTAATGTTTCAGCTTGCGGATTAGTTGCGTTCAATTTCAAGCTGAGTGAGGAGCAACACGATCGACGATTCGATTAAAAGTAATTCCACGAGAGAGCTTCGCATTTTCTCTCTCTCTCTCTCTCTCTCTCTCTCTCTCTATCTCTCTCTCTCTCTCTCTCTCTCTCTCTCTCTCTCTCTCTCTCTCTCTCTCTCTCTCTTGCTCTCTCGTCCTCTCATTGTTCTGATTTTTTTTTCACAAGAGCATTTCCGGGGCGCTATAATCACCCTGTAAAATGCTAATCGTCGCTCGCGGATTTGCGTTTTTCTACGGTACGTATAATAATATCCTATACGAGCGGCGAGTGAAATAATTTCAATGTGCCAGGAAACGCGTTGTCTCTCGAGAATTTCGCGTTATAAATTCTCGTTCGAGCTGTACGAATTTCAACGGCGGCTATGATAAAATCCGTCGTTTTACGTGCGATGATAAAGGAAAGAAAGAAAGGAAAAAAAGAAAGAGAAAGAAAAAAAAATAAGAACACATAAAATGAAACGAAAAAGACGTAGAAGAAGAAGAAGAAAAAGAAAATAAAAACGTGGTATCGCCGAGAACGGTGGTAAGCGTGTGAAAAAAGTTACTGAATTATTTTTACGACGAATTGAAGAAAACATTTACGAATGATTTGCAAATAAATAGTAACGACAAAAAGAAAATAGAAGAAAAGGAAATAAAGTTCGTGTACGCGAATGAAATGAAAAAATAATTTTGGTAACGCGTCGAAGATAAGTTTTTGTTTAAGATTTATAAATTAAAAAAAATTGAAACGAAATATAAAAAAAGCATCAAAAAATAATTTCACTGACGAATCATTTGGAAGACAAAATTTTTTTAAGGATTTCTGAATTATTAAGGAAAAAAAAACCAAGGAAATGATGAAACAAAAAATCACTAAACGAGAAAAAGGAAAGTGCAATGATGTTCTCGGGTGCGAGGAATAAATTCAAAAAATATTATTTTAATGACGTATCAATGATGAAGCGACACTCACTTAACATTTATAAATCTTACAAATATTTTTCATTTCTCTCATTCTTTCCCTGATTCTTTCATTGATTTTAAATCTCGCGTGAAATTTATCAAGGTCGTTCGATTTAAGATTCTTTCCTGGCGATTCAATAATGTTCTCAGTTGGAAGGGACGCATCTCGTAGAAACGATCTCGTCTAGCCTCTCTCAACTTCAGAAGCTTCACGGAGACGAAGGGGAACGGAGAATCCTTGGTATTTCCGGTGCAGCAAACTCGTCGTTGTCGTCGTCGTCGTCGTGGTTCGCATCGTCGTCCTTCCACGATAGACCATTTTCTCAAACTTCCACACAGAGAATAGGATTTCCACACGACGCGATTCTATGTTCCCACTTTGTTCCGCTTCAGTGGTTAACCGCTCGTTATTATCCGATCGATCGTTCTTGGTTTATATATTAGCTTTGAAAATAAGAGAGACATAGACAGAGAAAGAGGATGGTGAGAGAAAGAAAGAGAGGTTCTTTCAATTTTATCAAGTATACCAATTAGTTTCTCATGATCATTTATGTCCGAAGAAAAACTTTATACTTCCCTTTTTTTATATAATTTCATTTTCTACTACCAATTACACAATCAATTTTAATGGCACATAATAGTATTGGATTGTTGGAAAGAGAAGATTCGTATCAATTATCCTTCCATCTTGAATCGCAATAAATCACTGAATATAAAAAAAAAAAAACGGAAAAAACCAAGTAACTAGAATATTTATAAAAATTTGGAAGAGATAAATATCGATTCAATGAATGCACAATACCAATAAACGATAACCGGTATTCTTATACGCGTTAATTAATAATATCTAATATTATATTTATATTATACCTGCACGATACTATTTTGGGACAAACCGTTGTTGTAATAATATTATTAGAGATAAATCTATTATGTAATAATAAGATTTCGAACGTTCATTAAACTTATAGTACGTCATAATAGCTTTCATCGATCGTTATATATATATATATATATATATATATATATATATATATATATATATATATGCATATACGTATATCTATAGGGTTAGATGTAGATATAGGATAGATAGGATAGAGATCGCCGATAGATCTCTACTCACAGCTAATTACAGTGGATCGTTATGGCGTCGAAATGTGTATCGAGTTAGAAGCACGAGAGACACGGTCAGGATATCATTGCGTAATGCCGAGGACGCCGGCGATGCGATTAATTATCACGCAAGAACGAGCCAGTCTCAGCATACCATCTCGTCTCATGCTTCTTCATTAATTAATACGTCATTCTCTCGTCGGCTAATACGGTTATCCTCTAGCTAAAGACAAAGCGGAGCACAATCGGTTGGCCAACGTTGTTTCATAGATGTATGCACGTGTTGTGTTCGCTAGCGAGAGATTAATTCCCATCGACGGGTAAGGGAAAAAAGTAGAAAAAGTAAAAGAAAAAAATGTTCTACATCACGTTCATTGAATATGGTAAATACAATGCCCGGACCAACGGACGATTCATTAATCTAACGCGTCAAAAAACGAAAGTACGGAGTTTATCGTCCGATTCGAATCTTTTTTGTTTCTGTTTTTTTTTTTCCTTTCCCTCTTTTTTTATTTTTTTTTTCTTCTTTATTATTTTCTTTTTTTTTACGCAAACTTCAGAGACAAAATCCTTATAACGCATTTTCGTTTCAATATCAGTCATGTTGCCAAATATATGGTATAATATTTAAATGCAATTAGCCTTTCATTAAGATATATTTGCAGGATTGTTTATATGTATTACGATCAGCAACATATAACATGCTTGAATTTAAGCCTGATTGAGGTTTATTATGGTTGATAATCTTTGCAGCGTAATTGTATGATCGTTACAGATTGAGTTTTAAAGGATCG
The DNA here is from genome assembly GCA_911387935.1 of Dolichovespula saxonica. Classification (NCBI taxonomy): domain Eukaryota; kingdom Metazoa; phylum Arthropoda; class Insecta; order Hymenoptera; family Vespidae; genus Dolichovespula; species Dolichovespula saxonica. The sequence goes on along the minus strand of OU426995.1, from coordinate 3,553,000 downwards.
ATCAAATTTGAACTCTGATGTGGTCGTAGGTAACGTCATGATTTTTTTAAAAACATGATCTCACTTTAAATCGATTTGTTTAAACTTATTTGAGTTTCGATCTGATCACTCGAACTTCCTGACTTATTTGTCATCATCGACGATTCTATTATCGAACGATATTATTATATCTATGAAACATGTTTCACGATCGTTTTAATCGGTGATAATTTTCGATGAAACAGTTTCGTTTTCGCTCGATCGAGAATAAGAGAGGAATATATACATATTATCGTTCGTAGTTGCATCCAAAAGCTGGATGGGAATTTGTCAACAAGGAAGTTTTGGAAAATGCCAAGGGGCGAATTCGATTCGGCAGTATCCTTCCTTACGGCGTTTCTTCCACTTTCGGTAGATCGGGCAACGGTCGTCGGGTACGTTGAAACCGGTTTATCGATTTCGTGCACCACGATGGCTTCTCGCGATCCTGTGGTTTTCACGATGGCGTAGAATTTTTCGCCACCTGAGCCATCGACGAAAAGCGAGAACCGCTCAGGAGAATACTACGGCGTGTCCTTCTCGACTTTATGCACGACCTCTTCGAATATCTTATCGTCCTTCTTTTCTCCCTCCCTCTTTTCTTCCCTCTTCGCCTTTCTCTCTCTCCCTCTCTCTCTCTCTCTCTCTCTCTCTCTCTCTCTCTCTCTCTCTCTCTCTCTCTCTCTCTCTCTCTCTCTCTCTCTTCCCTCTCTTTGTACGTGCGCAACCGACGAAACTTTATCGTCGCTCGGGAAGATGAAAATTTACGTTGGTCGCGACGCGTAATAGCGACCGACTGAACATTTATGATCTTTCGAATCTTACAAAATAGCGAACTCTATTTCTCGATTCGCTCGTCTTTCCTTAAGTTCAGGGAGATCGTTAAAATGTCAAAAGTATATAATATGTGGACGTGTAAGAATTTTAAATTATGTTTTTTTCCTTGTTTTTCTTCTTCTCTTTCTTCAACTTCCTCGATGAAAAGGTAGACCCCTATTACTTAAACCAGGGAATATCGTAGGGTTAACTTAGGTACGCTGCGTTAAAAATATGGAAAATATATTAAAATTCTTAGACGTTATTGATATATCTTCTCTCTCTCGCTCTCTCTCTCTCTCTCTCTCTCTCTCTCGCGCTCTCTCTCTCTCTCTCTCTCTCTCTCTCTCTCTCTCTCTCTCTCTCTCTCTCTCTCTCTCTCTCATTCTTTCTCTTTCTCCTTGTATATAAATAATATAAAAATAATAGTTTAAAAAAAATTTAGAAAAAATAATTCGCAAAGGAATAGATGGTATTCGCGACTGGTAGGTAGAAATTAATGTTTGGATCTGTGAATCTCGTTGGAAGTTTCTAATGCGGTTTAATTCAATATTCTTCAGCGACATTGAACGATCACCGACCGTCGTCGGTACGGAATTATAAACTTTCTCCTCTTGGTTTTCCACTGGCATTAACATTATTTATATATATATATATATATATATATATATATATATATATATATATATATATTTTCACGCATATTTGCTTTTCACTTAAATGTCCGACGTGGCCGATTCGCGTTTCCATAACGGATAAATTAATATAATGCCAGACATATGAATATTTTCGTGTTGGTCGTGAGTGAGGAAGAAAAAAAAAAAGAGAGAGAGAGAAATAACAACAAATTAAATTTCGTTTCAACGCTGACTAACATTTTTCAAAAAATCATTTTTGAAGGTTCGACTTAATCCTCTTTTTAACATGAAAAATTCAAAAATTTATTAACGCCATTTCTAACACTTATATATCTATCTCTGTCATTATATGTATATACAAACGCATATATATGTGTGTGTATATATATATATAAATAATCTTAATAAAATAAAAAAAGAAAGGGAGAGATAGAGAGAGAGAGAGAGAGAGAGAGAGAAAAAGAGAAAGAGAGAGAGAGAGAGGATACAGAGTTGAGAGCAGGCTCAACGTCGCTTAATTTTAATGAAACGTTACCAACTCTCCTCCTTGTAGAGCGTCATGCCATTATTTACGTCGGATTGGAAAATTAATTAGTAGAATCGTCGAGAGTCGTTCGAGTTCCTTTTACCATCTTCCACTTCCTTTCTGGAACGCTTAACGGTACGCCCGGCCGGATTCATTAATTTTTCTGCGTGTGCGGGCGTCGTTACTCCCTCTTCGTTTTACGTTACAAACAAACAAACAAAAATTTTGATATCACGTTACACGTAAGTAAGTACACCACTTTGAGATTGATTCAAAATTTAGTCTTCGGCATGTATGCAAGATGCAGTTCGTTTTCGCGATTGACGAAATAATAATTCGATATTATTGATATCCGTGATATAAAGAAATGAGAAATTAATTATCTTCGAATTCGAGGTTGGATATTATCGGGTGGATAGAGGGAGGAGGAGAAGACACGTTTACAATATTACGTTTTCTTTTTCCTTATGGAAAGGGAATATAAGATAGAAATGGATTAATTTGCATAGACACGAACACCTTGTATTACCCATCGATAATTGGCAGGATGTTCGGGAGAGATGTGATAAAAACGACGAACACTTAGATTCAGCTTATTTTCCCCTTCTTACGCGTGTTAATAATTAATGCGATAAGTTCTTCAACCATTCCAACTCGATTACGAATTCGCGAACGTACATTCTCATTCGATTCGCATCTGACGTTCCGAAATAACGTCGCGAACAACTTACGAACCGAGGAGAGGTTTCGAATAAGCGAATGTAATTGCATTAAATTTTGTAGCGATGCACGCAATTTGTCAATAAGTTCGACGGTGATTTTATTTCTTTTTTTCCTTATTTTCTTTTTCCTTTTTCCTTTCCTCGTTAATACCTTGGACGATAGATCGTATGTTTACAAGAAAAGAAACAAATAGAAAGTATGCAAATACATAGTTTGCATCAATACAACTAGATATTCCTATTTATAGAATGTTACATATTGCAAAAGTAACGGCGGGAGATGAAACAGAGCAAATTCCTTTGTTCGACAATGTAACGGAAAGCAAATAAATTATCTCTATGTAAAAAGCAAACGCGGATTTGTAATTGCACGGAGTCTCGTTATAGAATCGTTAACTGTTAACGTTGTTAAGTGTATGACGTCGTCATATATATATATATATATATATATATATATATATATATATATATATATATATTTTTTTTTAAGTCGTTTAAATGCTTTTAAAAGTTAACGTAGGCGAGTTTAAAGAAAAAAATAAATTAAAAAAGAATAAGAATAAAAAATAAAAAATAAAAAGAAAAGAGAGAGAGAGAGAGAGAGAGAGAGAAATCTATTTATCGTATGCTTAATGACCAGTGATAATAACTGTCGTTGAATTGACCGACGCGTTATGGCGGAAGTGAGTATTCAAATGCTAATGAGAAATTGCTGATTGTGAGACAAGGTCTCTTGTTAGTGTGTCCAATTTTAATAAGTAACAAACTTGATAAGAAAAGTATTGGAACGAATAAGGACATCTCGCTCGATTAACATTGAAGATATTATAAACTGACGAATATTGTCAATAAAGTTAGCCGAAGAGCTAACGATATAGAAAGAGATAGAGAGAGATAGAGAGAGAGAGAGAGAGAGAGACAGAGAGAGAGAAACACGGGTTAGACTACGTCGAGAGCACGTCCTCGCGTGTAAATAATTAATATGTTAAGTTAAGGCATTAACGTGTAATTGCTGAGCGAGCGAACGAGCGAACGAAGGAACGAACATAGTGGCGACGGTGGCGACGCCTGCCGTTGTAGTTTCCTAACTCGGACGTGTGGCGAAGCTCGCACCTGGCGTTACTTAAGCGAGAGCATTATGCGGTTGGTCCGTTGGGAGCTTCGTCATTAATTTCACCTGTCGACGATATCTAGATCTAGAGTGTTATGTTCTTCGTTTTTTGTTTCCTCTTCTTTCTTCCTTTTTTTTTTTTTTTTGTTGTACCTCCATAGGACCGCGATCGTATGAATTTTCCCCCTTTTTTATCCTTCTTTTTTTCTTTTACCCGATCCACGGATACTCGTATAAAAATTAATAGATACAATATAAATGAGGGATTTTTTACAAAATGAATTTCTTATCTTGTTAATAATTGCGGCAATTGTTAAATACTTAGGATTAATAATTTTTACTCGCATAGAACATTGATAATGGCAACAGAGCCAGTATAGTCCATCATCGTTGTCGTGCTCGTTCTATCAGGAGTAGTAGTAGTAATAGTAGTAGTAGTAGAAGTAATTGTTGTAGTAATAGTAGTAGACTAGATTAAAAGAGGACACGATTCATTTGAGGTACGTGAATGGACTCATTCTTTGATATATCCATCGACATCGGGAACTCGAGAAACAACTAGGTACTCCGTTTTTAATCGGTCTCATTTGCAAAAAAAAAAAAAAAAAAAGAAAGAGAAAGAAGAAAAATGGGTTGTTCATAGCTATAAATCCACCGGCCAACCTTTTACATTGCGTTGCAAGTCGACTCAGGTTAATAGACGGAGACATTAACCGTCATCTCCCATACTAGCCCTGTAGGATCCAGCCAAATTGCATTTGCAAGTAAGCGTTCAAATACACACACTCGAGTCTTCTTCCTCCTCCTCCTCCACTTACCACTTCCTCTCTTCATCCTCAGACTCTACAGAATTTGCCAACATCGAAGACGGTTTCTCTTTCTCTCTCTTTCTCTCCCTCTCCCTCCCTCCCTCTCTCTCTCTCTCTCTCTCTCTCTCTCTCTCTCTCCCTCTCTTGAATCATCCCATCCTCAGTTATTCGCGTTATTTGCTCTTTCGATTCATTTCCAATGTCTACCCAATTTCCACGGGGTATTGGAGATCTCGTTTGAACAGCTACGAGAATTCCGTTTTGTTTGCCTCGAGGTAAAAGGCAAATGGAAATATCCGTGACGAAGCTGGTCGTATAGAGAGGAGAAGGAGGGAGGGGTGGGGGCTGGCGAAGGAGTGGAAGAACGGTAGGGGTGGGAGTAGTACCACAGGAAAAGAGTCGTTACGGAAGGGCCACGAAAACGAGAGCAGAAGAACGATAGGATAGTAGAGAGAGACAGAGAGAGAGAGAAAGAGAGAGAGAGAGGGAGGGAGTGAGCAGTATTGGTGGTAATGCTAGTAAATACACACACACACATTTGTGTTTTAGCCCTTACGAAATTTCCCAATAAATAGTACCACTTCGTACCGGATATTCGCTTTTCTATGAATCGAATACGTACATATGTACCTACGATTCGAGAACGCTTCGTTTCCTCTGGCACTCCCACGTTAGATGCAATAAATGGTAAACGATGGTTACGAATGAATGCATTGGATTTTTTTTCTCTCCCTCTCTCTCTCTCTCTCTCTCTTCTTTTTTTTTTATTTTTTTTTCGAAAGAAAAATTCTACATTCCTGTCCGGTGGTAATAGGTAATAGTTTAGGAGCTGATGAAATATTATCAATATTAATAATAATAATAATAATAATAATAATAATTGAACAGACATTTAATCGGAGTAGAAACAAGGTGAGATACGAGGACGACGACTCCGTACGAGGTACGAATGTGTCTATAAAATTCGTTGTTTTGAAAGTAATCTTAGAAACATGGAGGTGTTAATGCATTATGAATAAGGCATTAAATTAATCGACCTACTCCGGGATCATTTTCTAAAGTACGGGAATAATGGATTTCTATTTTCTTTAGCTCTTCATCTTGGTTATAATTCGTTTAGTATAAAACGGGGTTTGAGAGATCAATATATTGATCTGGTTGGACTTAGAAAAGCTTCGTTTTCTTTCGAAGAGTCATTTAACAATGGTATCGAAATGGATCGGTTTTTAAAAAGTTAGCTAAACAGATGAAATGAACATTTGGAACGTTAATAGAGAAGCTCTAAAAAGTTCTTTACAAATCGACGATGGGGTTTCTCTCATCGGAAGAAAACCGAAAGATATTGTATTAAGTGGTTTACTTTTAACGAGAGAGAAAGAGAGAAAGAGAGAGAAACATTTTTCTGATTGTAAGAGAAAAACGAAGCGAGTCGGTCGTTGTGCGGTTAACGATCACGACGTGCGGACTCGTTCACGAAAGGTTCTCTAGTGTCCTCGGATGAAGAAACTTCAGTTAGAAGTTGCTCTCGGGTCTTCGGCTTTTCGCATTTCAGCAAGTTCCCTCGAGGGAACAAAGACAATCCGCTTACGTTGTGGGTCGACGACACACACGTTGGGCGAGGCTCAACAAGATCAGTTGGGCTGTTTCGAGATCAGGTCATCGATCGTGTCTTCTCCATTTGTTAGAAATCTTTTATTTCCTTTTGAAGGTTTTCTTCTCCCGTCTTCGTACGTATGCTTCAAATTGATCAGTTTACCGACGTCTCTTCGATGATTCTATTTTAAAACTCTTTTCATCGATAACCATATTTTCTTTCTTTCTTTCCCTTTGATTTGTCGATGCGATATATATATATATATATATATATATATATATATATATATATCGCGTGTAAACAAGAAAAAGCAAATAAATATATTATCCTTAATGAAAATGTTCGATATATCTGCAAAAGCCAGCAGTTGAAATTCGTATCATTAATCTGACAATACCTTGCTAGATGGAAACTGACAGTCGATGATTACAGATGATCGATAGGGGGGATTGACGTATCGATGAACGTCGATAAAGCCAACGACGCTATTGTCCTTCGAAAGTGGTCAATATTAAGCAGAGCAACGACGGCGCTTGAATTCGGGAATCAGAGAATTTCGTCTTCCACCGTCGAGATCTAACTCTAAGATGACACCAAGAGTCACACACTCGATAAGTTGTCTTTCGAATATGTTCGTCATTAATTTTTTTCCCCCTTCTACTTTACTCTTTCCTTTTTCCTTTCTTCTCTTTTCCCTTTTTTTTCCTTTCTCCAACACCGCTACGGTGTGCTACGGCATTTGGCTGTTTTCTGAAAAATACGCTGTGCTTTCTTCAAATCCTCCATCTTTTTCAAGGATATAGAGTTACGTTGAAAATTGTAGGTATACCGACAGGAGGATAAATCGTTCCTTTGGTTCGTTTCACGAACAGCCACGAGTAGTTTTCAGCAGTTCTAAGCGAACGTCTGTCTTTTTGCTAAATTTTTCGTTAGATAGGTAGGTGGGTAAAATGAAGAGACACCTACTTCCTCTCTCTTTCTCTCTCTCTCTCTCTCTCTCTCTCTCTCTCTCTCTCTCTCACTTTGAATTTTTTCTAATTTTCTTCCTTTCTTTCAAGAGTCATTCATTCATAAATGATAATTAACGATAAAAGATTAGGCATACATGGTGGCGATCGAAAGGAATAAAAGAACGTCGTTAGCTAACGAGAATGGTAGCTCCGCGGAGAACAATTAGAGTAATTAGTATCAGAGAAATGGTCGAAGGCCCCTTTGCGAAGCCATTATATTCCCAAATCGATATTGACCGGTGTTCAGCGAGATCTCCTTTTGGATAGGTAGATATGTAGGTAGGTAGGTAAGTAAGGGATGAGAGGGGGAAGGGAGAGAGAGAGGACTACTAGCGTCGGTGAAGAGGAAGAGAGGGGTTTGTGGGCTTCGAGACGAACACGATGCTTTACCAAACGTTACACAGTAGTCTGGATGGATCAGTCACGGCAAAGAGCAATCGATCATTCCGCATGGTGTTAGCCCGTGGCCGCGTGTTCCCCAGATTTCCGTGCATATAAGTGTCAAATTTCGATGATCGATGCCTCATAATAATTTCGTAGAAACCTCATGGGTCTCTACTATCTTACCAACGTTCAACGGTGAATTCTACTTTAAATATCGAAGCAAGAATTCGAATTACAAAAGAGACAGACGACCGTTTGACTCCCTTTTGTCGTCGTCCTCGTCGTATTTTCTTTCTGTTATTATTTGTTTCGTTGTTATCTTCTCTCTCTCTCTCTCTCTTTTTTCTTTTCTTTCTTTCTTTTTTTCATATCTTATTTAATTTCGTTCCTTTTTTTGTCTTCCTATTTCGGTAGATCCTCAGAATTAAAGAGGAAAAAACTTGAGGCACCAAAGGATAAAGACCTTTGGCTATATTTCTTTTTTGTTTTCATTTTATTTTTTCTTTCGTTCTTTCTTTTTTCCTCTTTGTTCATTTCTTCTTTTTATTACGACCACGTGAATTCCTCGAACGAGTTTGAGAAAACTCGAAAAGGTGCTTTTTCTATTGGCACCGTAGAAAAAGTTCTTAACAGAAAGTTCCGTACTTCGTACGAAGAAGGGATGTCCTTCTCTCTCTCTCTCTCTCTCTCTCTCTCTCTCTCTCTCTCTCTCTCTCTCTCTTTCTCTCTTTCTTCGTTGTGAACGCTTGAAACGTTCATTATAAATGCGCTGACAAAACGGTACCATTAATCAAGTTCTTCGTGGTGCAGCGGAATGCCAAGCGTACTGGCAAACCGCTTTACCAGGCATTCGCTAATAAATGTTTCACGGTGATGCGTGTATACGGTGGACATACGTCCCTTGGCGTAGCTGCTCTCACGTTAGTGTCCAGCAGGAGGGGAGTAAACTTCCCAAGCATAAGCAGCCTGTCCGTTTGAATTTGATCCCTTTTGCACCCTTTTTCTTGGGCCGAACTAGTAGCAAATAACTTGATCCTTATCATTTATCTTATTTCCTTTTTCTTATTGTTTTTGTTTATTCGAGAAAAATATGTTTATCGAACGGTTGATGAAGTGCGTTGGAATATTCCGTCAGGGGGGAAAAATATGACAAAGTATTTCCCTAACGTTCGACCTAACGTAAAATTATAGATTTTTCTTTTTCTCTTCTTTTCTTTTCTTTTTCTCTTACTTTTCTCTTTCTCTCTCTCATATTTTCGAAATGTATCTGTCAATCCAATGGAGGATGTAACGCGATCTGATGGATACAATCAAAAAATAACTTGGTAGGGATATTTTGTTACGTCTAATGCGTAACTCGATTTACTTTACTTCTCCTTCGATTCGATCGCAACCATCAGAAACAATCTCTCGCATGATCGAGGGGGAAAAATCAGGTTTAACCGAAGTCCGACCTTGACCAAAATTCTACCGTCTCATTACGAACGGTCAAACTTCGTTTTCACCGATGCGAAATTAATCTCCGAACGGTAGTCGAGAGACCCAGAGACCGGTTTCTCCAAGCAATTAGCATTCGCCAATTAGCATCAAGGATCCATCTAAATGACCAACCTCTCTCTCTCTCTCTCCCTCTCTCTCTCTCTCCCTCTCTCTACCTCTATCTCTATCTCTGTCTCTATCTCTGTCTATCTATCTATCCATCTATTATCTCTATTTCTCTTTCTTACTTTCTCCTTCTATCAAGAATGCGTTACATAACGTTAAGATAAAGAGATCGTATACTCGTTAAAAGCTATTAATTTCAAATATTTATTTAAAACGACTATATTGGCACGACAACCGGTCTTTCGATTCTTTTTCTTTTTATCGAAAAAGAGAGAGAGAGAGAGAGAGAGAGGCGAGTTTCTCTCTCTCTCTCTCTCTCTCTCTCTCTCTCTCTCTCTCTCTCTCTCCCCCTCCTATCTATCGACCATACGTAGAATTTATTATAGTCGTAAACTTGTGCTTAGTAGAGCTAACCGGAGAAACTGGATCGTCGATCAAAAACATTTGACAAATCGTGCGATTCCCTATTGCAACTCAATGAATTACGATTACGAGAGGTGCTAGCAGCACTCTGGCCATGGTCACCGCGATTGTTACTTATAATCCTGTTATCGGTAAGTCCAGGCGGTAGACATTATGGGAATGGTTAATAATAATGGACTTGTAAACTGTTAAACCAATTGCCGCGTTGTTAGACTGTTAACGTAATAGAGAGATAGAGAGATGGATGGAGAGAGAGATAGATAGAGAGAGAGAGAGAAAATGAAAATTTTTATTTATTCCAATACAGATGTATATCGTTTAATTAACATATTTGCTCGGACCATCGATCACAATTATCTTATCTTTTTAATACGTACGTGTATCAGTAAATCTAATTATCGTCACAAAACTCATCTTGGTCTAATCGAATTAATTCTAGAAATATAAATATATATATATATATTTCTATTCTTTTTCTACTTTTTCGTTCTTTTTTTCCTTTTCTTTTTCTTTCTTTGTTTCTTTCTTTTTCTTTTTATTGCCTCATTATGCAACGAAGACATTACATGACGCAGCACAATGTAATATTCTTTCTTTCTCGCAGAACATAAAGAGGTAGTCGTGTTACAGTCGTCTAATAAAAGCAAGAAAAAATAACAGTGTAAAATAATGGGACTTCCTGAAAAGATCTCGTGAAAAGGGGAAGGATACAAGAAAAGGACGACTGTTAATCTTTTAGAAAAATTTTTATCAAACGAGAAAGAAAATGAGAGAGAGAGAGAGAGAGAGAGAGAGAGAGAGAGAGAGAGAGAGAGAGAGAGAGAGAGAGAGAGAGAGAGAAAGGTAGGAAGAAAATTTAACGAGAAAAGAGAAAAAGGAAAAAATTATATTTATATTAATATATATATATATATTCGAAGGGATCTATAAGGTTTACAAAGAAAGAGATTCGAGAAGCTTAAATACAAGCCGGCCGATGATCCCGAAGCAGTTTCTGCCTTAAGTCGAATTCGCTTTATCTCCGCCTACTTCTTCCCTTCCCTTCGCAGACCCTGAGATAAACCACTTCGATTAGCGATTACGAGTTACCCGGCCTCTGAGGTCGACACGGTCACGAAACACCTACATATACACCTATTCACCAGGCAAGCATACATCCGCCATATGTGGGAGCTCTAGTAGGTTGTTGGCTCGTGGGCACACACGTGGAACGCCATCCCTTCCAGAACTTTTCGACCTATTCCTCGATACCTTACGACGAACCGCCATAGCCCTCAGGAATTTTTGTAATCTCATCGAAATCTTTCTTGGTAACGTATCCGAAGAAAGATACTTACCAGTTCGTTCACCTCACTTTCAAACTTGCCATGTAATAACTCCACGCGCGAAATTATCATGTTTCGTACGTTACTTTTTTATTTGTTCGTTCGTTCGATTGATTTGTTTGTTCGTTTGTTCGTTTATTCGTTTGTTTGTTTGTTCGTTCATTGATTCGATCTAAATTTTAACGTTATATCCTCGATCCTCTTATACTTACGATTAAGTTTTAAATTATCAAGTACGAAGTATCGTGGATCCCTTTTCAATAATTTCCCTCCTAATTATAAGTCCGTACCGTTGTTGAATCGCTTATCACGAAGCTATCCCCCATTAATTTGGTTAAAACAATAAACGGGGAAATCCAAAAGGACCCGAACCCGTTACTTGGATCACAGCCAAGGCATGCCGCTTCGTGCCTCTGGACAATGGAGATTCGTGGAATCCGATTCGTAAACAATCGTCCGAGCAGATAGCTAGGCTTAATCCTCTTTAACTGGATCAACAGATACCACCTCTCACAGATACGAAATCCATTGAAGATCCTGTTTGAATTGGAGCCACCCTAACCTTTTGTAAAGCAAAAAAAAAAAAGAAAGGAAAGGGAAGGGGAATGGAATAGAAGGAAAGAAAATGAAAAAAAAAAAGGAAAATAAGGCTTATCCGTTCGTCTTTAACGAATTTCAGATTCAATAAGTGTGAACTTTCAATCAGACTTCTTTTTCAATCTTCTTCAAAGTAATTCGAACTATTGGCAAAGGACTTTGATCTCTAATGGATCGCTAATCATATTAATGTATCATGGGGTGAGGGTAATCGATTTAATCGACAGAATTATCCGGTTTAGAATATATCGAACGACAACGCATAATTTTCTTTATTTTCGTTTCTTACTTTCTTCTTTGTTTTTTTTTGTCCTTTCTTCTTCTTTTTTTTTTGTTTTTGTTCTTCCTTTTCCCCTCGAAACGGCTATATATATGTATATATCCGAATTGATCGACTACAAATATTTCATTCGTCTCGTCCAACATAGAGTAGTATTATATCGATATCGGGGACAGTTCGATTTAATCCGTCGTTGCGCGAATTATTTTTGATGAAGAGAAATCAAATCGTATTGGTACCAGGTCCCGATTGAAATTGGAAATAAAATTGAAAATGAGAACAGAGATGGGGGTGGGGGAAGGGAGGAAAAAACGGCGAGTCGAAGTTAAATCCCGCCGGCTTAGAAATTTATTTTCAACGGCGAACGGCATGGAAAGATGAAAAGAGAGAGGGAGATAGAGAGAGAGAGAGAGAGAGAGAGAGAGAGAGAGAGAGAGAGAGAGAGAGATAGATAGGGGGAAGTAAAGGGGTGGATAGAATTCGTTCAAAATCGAAATTGAATCGTAACCGAGGCCGAAATCGAAGCGAGAGAGACGCGTTGCGTGCTCGTTTTGCGGGATGATCCGAGTCGTTAAAAAGTCGAAAGCTTCGGTGAAACGTGTCACTGACTTTCGATTCGATTCACGGAAACCGACATTTTCAATTCGCCACACGCGTACGATTCACTTGTGCTCTCAACAGGTTGATTAGCTGATTACATCCTCGATATCTTTTCTATTGCTATACCACATCGAATAGAATATAAATCCTTTAATCCATGATCGTCCGATCAAAGATAGATCATTCCCTAACATTTGTAACACTCTTATGCCCCTTTATATTTATATTTATTAATATTTCATTCATAATTATGACGATGAATGAAGAATGTCTATCGATTCATAAATAAATTTGATTCGTGTGTTTTTTTTTCCTTTTCTTTTTTTGTTAAATTTTATCTAAACAAACAACATGAGTATTTCTTAATTAAAAATTTCTTACTTATGTACCGATCGAATACTACTACGCTATCGTTCTTATACTCGTTTAAAATCTGTACGATATTGAATATAACATGCAATATCATCTGAACAATAACGTTTTTGTTACCGAACCATTTATCTAAATTGAAGAAATAGAAGATAAACGAAAAAAAAAACACTAGCATAACAACAATATTATAAAAACGAATGATCTCGAGATGTCGAATAAGAATGAGAGAAAAAAAGGAAGAAAAATCACTGACATTATTATTTATTCGGATTGATATTGCAAATCCCTAAAATGTTATTCGTACAAGAAATATTTAAATACAAATCTACGCGTATATTAAATTGTATTCAGATATTTGTCTCTTCTGTCGCTATAATATTTCTCGTGAAATATTTGCGAATAATGAAAGACAGGTTTACCTGTTAATAACAAGAGTGACATTTGCATAGTATATATACGTACATACGTCGTACGAAATAAGATACAAATTGTCGGTAGTAAACCTTACGACGTGCTTTAAACCAACAGGAGTATTTCTGAGGTGGGGGAAGGGGAAGGAGCGAGGGTGGCGAGGGGTATGACGTGTTCACGTAGATTCCATTGTTAAATGTGGAAGACGTTCCAGCAGCTTTAGTCGACTCGGTCACCAAGCAGGTTATTGCCTGACAAGACGACAGCCGTCACACTTGGCGAACGACGATTCCGCATCCGGCGGAAACCGTGAAACGAAGCACGCAGAAGCTTCCCTCTCCTTCTCCCTTTCCACCTCTCTCTCTCTCTCTCTCTCTCTCTCTCTCTTAGTAGAAAGGCTACCTCAGTGAAAGGAGTCGGGAAAGAGGATTCAACGAGAGGGTATCAGCAACAACCTGTGTCGTGTCGGGCTCTCTACCTCGTTTTAAAGGCGCTCGCCACCGTGCTCTCGTACAGGCGCCGACAAGTTTTATGGCCGTGCGTGAAACTGCTTGTCGTGTACCGCATTCGCAATTCTCAATTCGTCTTTTTGTCACGCAACAAATGTGAGGAAAAGGTATCTTACGTGAAAATGGAACGTCGTGTGCCTAATCCATTAAAGCACGACATCATCGAATAATATTTTGTAGAAGAGGAAAATGAAAGAAAGAAAGAAAGAAAGAAAGAAAAAAAGAAAAGAAAAGCCAAGAACAAACTTCGAAACAAGAAATCGATCGAATATCGATCGTTTGATTCGTTTGAATTGGTATCATTAATTTGTTTCATTGTAACGCGATAAGATTGAACGTTAGATATCGGACAAACCTATCTCTCTACCCTCCACTCTCCCGCCCCCTCTCCCTCTCTCTTTGTCTCATCACCTCCTTCCAACATCTCTTCGAAGAGGAGAACATCCATACCTACGTTTCCCTAAGCCGGGGATGGTCGTTGATGTAATTTCCTAGACGTAAGTTAGTGGTCTCGTGCGTGTTACCAGTGACTCGTCTAATTCAAAGAAACAGGAAGTAACCCTGAGATCCTCCTGAGGTAGATATCTATCCTAAGTGGAGTCGTACGTTTCAAAAGCCACAACACAGGAGCCGGTACTTGGACAAACTGTGATAAACGTACGGTATCCTGGGATTAACGCGTTACTCGTATTGCACGGGTTGGTGGTGCCGTATCCCGATGTTGTTAGGAGGGTTAAATATATAACCCTAAACGGGATTATATCCGTCCGTTGTACCTGAGAAGACACCTCGTCCGAATTGATTCGTTTCGTACGTTTGTAATATATATATATATATTTTTTAAATTGACATTTGACAATTGACAAGAATTTGTTAACATTGATATTCTATTTGTTTACTTTTACTTTCTTTTTTTTCGTTTTCTTCTTCTTTGCTGTATTTTTCTTCTTTCTTTTCGAAAAAAATTCCACATCGTCGAACTTATCAATTGGATTAGGTGAAAATATGTTACGTAAGATTGGCATGAAGTATCACTGATAAAAGGCGATAATAGCAACAGCTGTAAGAACGACATTATGTATGACATCAGACATATGGATAAAGAGATTCCAATATGAATTCCTCTGTTACATTAGACGTACTTGTTGGCACCTTTATATACAAAGCCTGTTAATTGGTTAGGGTGTGTGGGGAAAAAAAATTCCATTCAAAATTTATACGAATGGTTATATATCATTCGTCGAGATACGTTTTTATTGGAGAATGTTTATTTTAATTGCTTTCCATAACATGTCAATACATAACGGAATATATATATATATATATATATATATATATATATATATATATATATATATATATATTTGTGCGTCCGTGTATTCAAGTTTACAAAGACAAGTTTGTTAACTTTTCATTGAGTCGAAGAAGAGTCAAGCTCTCTCTCTCTCTCTCTCTCTCTCTCTCTCTCTCTCTTTCTTCCTCGTTCTCTCCCTCTCTCTCTCTCTCTCTCTCTCTCTTTCTTTCTCGATGAGTTCCTGTATCGAGGTTCAATAAATCACGTGACGGCATCGAAAATCGACACGTTCATTTTCACCTTGGCTTTCATTCGAGTCTCGATCCTCTTCGGGCTGATCGGTAAAAAATCGAACTTGCCCTCGCTTGATTAATATCCTCTTGCCATCGTCGTTGTTGTCGTCTGGCTAAAAGAGAAAGAGAAAAGGAGAGAGAGAGAGAAAGAGAGAGAGAGAGAGAGAGAGAGAGAGATTGACTATCATGAAGAAAGAACGACCAGGCTGGCTTCACGTCCTTGACAAGAATGCTCCAACCCGTCGCTGGATGTTCTACTCGATCAATTCTCAAGCAGTAAAAGTTATGCCTCAGCTAGGTTTTTACTACGATGGCATAAAAATATTATTTAACGACCCTTTGCTCCAAAGAAAATAACGTGTCAAATCATTGTCATCTATTTGGAAAGTTAATTCCTTTCTTCGTCTTTCTTTCTCCTTTCTTATTGCTTTTTCTACCTTACCTTTTTCTATTTCTTCTTTTCTAGAAAAAAAAAAAAAAAGAAAAATTAACTTCAGCAATTTCAGCAAATTCAATTGCGATCAGGTATACAAAAAAAATAATTGCCTATTCTCAACTCAAATTCGAAAAGAATTAATTATATATAAATCCAAAAACTCGCATAGTTATACGAGTTCCTACTTAATATATTGCGACACGCACACGTATACGTACTAACGTAACAGAGATACACACATAAACGCGCGCGCGAGCGCGCGCGCACACACACACACACACACAGTGATAATAATCGTTCCACGTAGCCGAACTGGCAATAAAGGCGAATCGACTTCGAGCTCGTACTAGAGCCATTCATCTTATCGTCGGAGATGGAAGAGAGGAAGAGGCTTGATAATCGAGATCCAAAGAGCGTTATAGTCACCTTTAATACCCGATATTCAGAGCACAGCATGGCACGGAAGGTAGTAGAGACAGGCATCGTCCACGACTCGGTACAGCTTCGATGCAGTTACGTATTTACGAACGGAAGGTGCGTGAGAGCGCGCGCGCGCGCGCTCATACACGGCATGTACGCGCGTATACACGTATACACATATACACAGAGAAGACCATGTCTGCTGCGATAACCACCAGAATGCCTGGAGCTCTACCTTGACGCGTTCATGTGCCGACCTTCCTCGTAAACTTCTCGAGTACTTCTAACGCCTCTTTCTCTTTCCATCCTTCTCGTATTCTTTACTTTCTTCTTCCTTCTACATCTTCTCTCTTTCTCTCTCTCTCTCTCTGTCTCTCTCTCTCTCTCTCTCTGTCTCTCTCTCTCTCTCTCTGTCTCTCTCTCTCTCTGTCTCTTTCTTTCTCTCTCATTGTCAAAGAACTTTTTAAAATGGACCAACGTTCGCGGAAAGTATCTTTTACTTATTTAGTTATTGTTTTCTTTTTTATTTTTATACTGAAAACCAAGAAGCAAGGAACGTTTCTGGATAAGAAAACATTAAGTTTTTTCTTCTTCTTCTTCTTCTTTTTTTTCTTGTAAAGATCTCATGATTTTATTGGATGATGCAGCTAATTTTTTCAAATCATTGTTCGTTAATCTTCTTTTTTTTTTGTTTCTAACGAGACTGGTAGTTATATCCATCGATCTCGATCTTATTTGTCCAACCTGATTTATAATATATTAAACGACGTGGCGGTTGTAGTCACTCTGAAGTGATACAATACCAATTATTTACTCTTAATGGGATGTATAGTAATTGTCTCAGTATGTGATTTAACTTGATCATTCGGTGGTTAAATATCCGCGGCATACGTTACCGTCGATATTTCATTGTAATTAATCAATATCGATTTTATTATTAACATTTCGAACGAAGGCGACAACGTTATTAACCACTCGACGTAGTCGATAATTTGAAATAGAAACCTAGGTGATTACTGTATGACAAAGGAAATAATTATCATTAGGTATCTTTATTAATGTCGTCATCACAGGAGCAACTTCGGAAACAATGGAAAACAAAGTTTGCTCGTGACAGATAGAAGGGATTTTAACAAAGAGCCGAGCAAACAGAGATTGGGCTAGATAGTCGATCGAGAGCAATCGAAGCGAATTCATCTAATGGATTGAATTTCTCCAAAGTGGGCTCTCGGTTTTGGCGATGACTCTTTTATCGATCGATAGTTGAAATTAATTCATGTTATATATCGTATGTGTTTCTATGTATTTATATATTTTGTGTGTGTATGTATATATATATATATATATATATATATATATATATATATATATATATATATATATATATATATGCAATATACAGACGAAATTTCAGCGCAAGAGTGACGACGTACCTACTGTGTAATATGCAAAATTCGTTCATCAAAATTCCGAGCTCAATGTGATAGGTATAGGACCAAAACTGTTTTTAGATATACCTTGAGAAAACTAGAGGCTGTGTTTTAGGAACGTGTAATAACGACTCCATGGTTTTACATTCTCTCTGCCGCCTTTGGATTTTCATTGCACGCGAACGTAACTTTTCGAAAGGGCTACAATTCTCTCTCTCTCTCTCTCTCTCTCTCTCTCTCTCTCTCTCTCTCTCTCTCTTTCTCCCTATCTCTCTATCTCTTTCTTTCTCTCTTGCCTTTTACTTACACTACTAATAGTCGTTCACGTCGTTGTTACTGTATCCGATCTCGTTCATATTGGTAGGCACGAGAAACTCACTGGGAATGGGCTCATCTAGAGACTGGAAACGGCCATTATCGCCGTAGGAAAGTAGCCGATATTTGCATTTCCAACTTCGTCCACGTTCTTCCTTTGGAATCGTGCTAACAAACTTCGTGGTATAATACGATGGGATGGAGGTGTGACGTCGGGCTGCTTCCTTGGACGTACCTATTAGAGGCGGTTTAGTACTACTCGTAAACGGCCCCTACGCTAGACGATTTTCCAGTCGACGCTCGTATCGAGTCACGTCATTTAAATGCGAAATGGTTTGGAACGTACCTTAGGTTCCCCAAGTCCTATAGAGAAAATTTCACCTATGTGTTAACCAATAATTCCATCGATGATTTCCTTCGATCCTATATATTATCTCCTATCCATACGTACCTGTGTGTGTGTGTGTATGCGCGTGCGCGCGTGTATGTGTACATATATATCTGTCTTCCTAGATTTACGAGGGTATTTTCGTTTGAAAATATAAGGTTTTAGAATTACGACATTTTAGAAATTTTAGAAAAATGTAAAATCCCATTAAAAAAAAAAAATTCATTCATCGGTTTGATATTCCTTTCGATCATCAATAGAGATTGAACAAAGTGATTACAATGTCCCAATCGGCGTAAGTGAGTTTTGACAGGAGATCATAGACATATACCCCGTTTCAGAGTTTGATCTTGTGGGGTCGATCCTTATAGTTTCTAGCAACAAACTTGGACTTCGGTGTTTCTCATTCTACTATCCAGTTGCCCCTACCCCCATCTCCTTCCCTACCCCACCCTCCCACCTATCCTCCTACCCATCTGCTTCCTACGCATTAACTTTATCGATATCATCCTCGTGGTTGGCGTCATTGTCTTAACAGATACCAAGATCCATTCCGATTGGTTCGACGATGGTTCTCAACTTAGTATTTGACGTAGGCACGGTCGACGCGATATAATTATATACAAATTTGGATAGAAACGTATTTAAATCTTCTTTTAAATCTGATATCGAAGTCCGGAGGGTCGTTCGAAAGAACATAAGAGGAATGAAATCTTAGATATAAATCGATCGAGACCTATCGATCGATCGATCCGGTGTATACCTAATGATAAATAATACGGTTAAATCGTTTTGATACGTTGATACGAATCTTGATTACAGTTCGATAGGTGGGTGGTCGATCGTATTTAGAAGAAGCGTCCACTCGGCGACGCGAATTTGCCTGCTCTTTAAAGCTACTTCTCCGCTCCAATTTTCCACAAGAATGTGACACGTAGCAATCTTCGTAACCTCAGGGCCGTGCCGCACGATTTATTGGCCACCGAGTGTACCACCGCGACGATTTATCTTCTCGCGACGTTCGTTCTCCTCTCTCCTTTACCTCCTTACCCCTTCTTACCTACCTATCTCCCAATCTCTCCTTCTCTCTCCTCCTCTTTCTCTCTCCCTCCCCCCCCTCTCTCTCTCTTTCTCTCTTTCTCTCTCCATCTAGCTCCTCTTGAACCCTCCCCCAGTTTTACCCTCTTCTCGTTTCACCGAAGACGCCGTCTGGGATAGGCACGCACGTCTTTTATCCTTTGCTTCTTATTCTCTTTACCTTTCGTACCTTTACGATCGACGGTCATTCGAATCGACACTGCGATATCTCGGCAGTGTTTCTCAACTTTTTACGACTCTTCGAAAACGCTAAAAAAAAAAGTTATGATATTGATAATTCGATTGCCCCCATTCGCAAGTCCCGTATATATTTTCGTCGGATATATTTTTAGAGAGATAAAAGGAAAAAGTTTATCTTATGAAATATTTATACTCTTTCGCTATAGTTCTTTTCTCTCTCTCTCTCTCTCTCTCTTTTTCTCTCTCTCTCCCTCTATCTTTCTATCTCGCGACACCCGTCCCACGCTCACCTACCGCCCTCTCGACCAACAACCCTCACCTCTTACGTTTAGTTTTGATACTGGTGGGATATATACATCCTCGTCATTTACATTGAGAAACGCTGCGATATCGTTCGCGAGTAGGGGAGGTATACTTCGCGAGCCATCCGGTTATCTCAAACTTCGAGGCTTCTCTACTTTCAACTATCGACAGTTCTCCTCGATTGCGGAACGTACCAACCCCAACGCGAATAGTTCGACGTACGATATCGCAGAAGCAAATTCGCTGGATGCCTCTTAGACGCGTTGCCACATATTGAAAATTCTTTAAGTGCATTTGACGGACGACCTCTCTCTCTCTCTTTTTCTTTTTTTAAACTTTTCTCTCGTCGTATTCCATGGACAAAAGAAAAATTATTGCAAACGATAGGTACATTCATAAATCGTCGATACTCATCGACTGTAGTCAGTCTTGTTATATGATCTTAACCAATCCTCCCCCTTTTTCCGTATCTAATTTTAACCGATCGATTTACTTCGTAAAAAAAAAAAAGAGGAAAAATATTCGATTGGATTAATAATCCGCAATGGAATAATTTTTCTCCGAAAAATTTTTCTCGTACGAACGGAACGAACGGGAGCGAGGTAAAAGAAGAATCAGGACGAAATGCGAAATACACGTTCGAAAAGAAGACGCTGTCCTACTGTACGAAGAAGGGAGAAAAAAGAGAAAAGGAGGTTTATAGAGCCGGGAGATGAAGGGGGAGGGGGGAGAGAACTCGAAGACCGCAGGTGTAACGACCGCACTGAGCGGTCGATAAAATGTACGCGGCTTTTCGGTGCGAGCTGGAACCGAGAAAACCTTCCTTTCTCATTCTCCTCGCCTCTCCCCACTCTCTCTTCTCTCTCTCTCTCTCTCTCTCTCTCTTTCTCTCTCCCCCTCTCTCCTACTCCTCTTTCCATCTCTCTTTCCACCGGTATGGGTGTCTCGATAAAAAATGCAGCGATCACGTTTCGGCAAAAGACTTTGAAATCCGTAAACCGCCTCGTCCTCGACGATTTCTCGTTCCAACGAAACAGCGGGAAGGGCATCCCCCCGCTTCCCCTCCTTCTTCCCTTTCTCTTCCCTTCGCTCGTCACCAAGAGAAAAGATATCCATCCTCATTACCGGCCGATATCTCTCGGTTTCTCTCCCGAAGGGAGAGGAGGACGAGTTTCGATCTGTCGAATGGTGGATCGAAGAACGATCGGTCGATCAATCAGATATTTATTTCAAAGGCTTTTACTTGAAACATTTACGTAAATACCGTTAACAGATTATATATACGAGTAACATACCTAAATGTTCGCATTGGATTGTTGAAACAATGAATTGGATTGTATGATCGAACGTTTAGACAAGAGAACCGTTTTAATTATTTATCAATTTTATCAACGAATTATTTAGGTTTAATAATTATGTGATAATTGTCTACGAACACACATACACATACACACACACACACACAGTGAAAGAAAGGAAGATAGAAATGTTTAATAATTTTGGCAACTTCTGCTTCAAGTTCAATGAAGTAGAAAAAATTGTTAATTGGATTGAGTTTTTTACTGGGTGTATTGTTAACACGATCGATCTTTTTTTTCTGTTATCCTCCATGTAATACAGTTGCCGGATAAATTGGTCGAACCCAATGATATCGAGTTATCAACAACAACAACAACAACAACTATACGTAGCACTCTGAGATAATCTCATACTCGTTGCCGAAGAATCTTCTCGGAACAAACATCGAACGAACTCGAATTACTGGGACGAGCGATAGAACGAGTAAGTATCTCTGGCTCTGCTTTTCTCGATTCTACCTTTCTTATTTTTCGGACTTCGATATTCTACACC
The DNA here is from genome assembly GCA_911387935.1 of Dolichovespula saxonica. Classification (NCBI taxonomy): domain Eukaryota; kingdom Metazoa; phylum Arthropoda; class Insecta; order Hymenoptera; family Vespidae; genus Dolichovespula; species Dolichovespula saxonica. The sequence goes on along the minus strand of OU426995.1, from coordinate 3,531,242 downwards.
TTAAATGGACAAGAAACGTAGAAATCGATTCACGGTAAAACGATCGACCATAGAGTGAGAGAGAGAGAGAGAGAGAAGGACTGGGGTCGGGGGTCGGGGGTCGGGGGTTGGGTGGTGGGGGAGGGAATTGGAACAGTTCCCTCGTGTTACGATAAAAATTTCACGTTCAGCCGGATCTCACGGAGAGAGTGGAGGGACGTTCGATTTGCGTTCTTTGGTCGATTGTTGCTGACGATCAAATTCGTTGGATTTCCACTGAGAAAGAAACAGCGAGGAAGAGAGAGAGAGAAAGAGACGAAGAAAAAAAAAATGAGGAAGAAAATTTGATTCTAAATAATTAAGAACGTTTTCTATTATAAAGTCTGTCATGAATGACGTGAAATATTTAAGATAAATTTTGATTTAATAAACTGGAAATCCAACGAGAGAGAGAGAAAGAGAGATAAGATTCGGTAATCCTTTAATAGAAATAAAAAGCAAACTAAGGATTATCGAAATCGCGTCTTTAGATCGTCCCGCGAATGAGTCCGATTAAGAAAGAAGGGTAGATATATATATCCTAGGTACCGAACAAAGGTACGAAAAAAGGACAAAGGGTTCTGACTTACAAAAGGTGTCCTGCGGCACGCGATGCGATTGTGCAGTTCCACGGATAGAAGCGGAACGTTGCCTGAGTCGGAGATAGAAAGTGGCTGCTGTGGAAGTAAGAGCAAGTGGTGCATTGGCGAGATGAGGTTGATGCAGAGGCTAGCGATCAGTGGACTATTTTCGGTTATACTGATCGTACTATTAACTGGAACATTCGTAACCAGACGCGACCTAACCAGTGTCGTTGAAAGAGGTGTCGCACCTGAGGAACGTGCCGAACAAGTAAATCCAGCATGGGTCCAGGATAATGCTGTACCAATTGGCGGTGTTCCTGGTGGTGGCGGTGGTGTTGGTGTTGCTGCTGCTGATAATGTTGGTGCCGATTCTGTTGCCGGAGGACTTGCTGGGCCAGGTTTGGCTCGCGAAGAACACAACAGAGTCGAAGATAAACAACAAGATCGACGAATGTTCACCCTCGTTAGGACGGTTCATAGGCCTTCCGTAGTTTCGGTCGCCATTGCACCACCACCCGCACCACTTCCAGGTCCTTACGTCGTGAGACCACCTAATCCGCCATTGGACGACGTTACTCATCAACGTCGTGAGAAAATCAAAGAGGTGAGTTAATTTTAATCGGACGGATATCGTATAATATCGTCGATTAGTAAAATCGAGAAAAATAATATATTTAGATTTGATTTAATATCGTTTAATTTTCTAGACATTTAACTATTTCGTTAATTATAGCCGAACTATAATGATTTTAAGTGAACGTGTATCACAATGACGAATCTTATCGGTTTATTAAATCGTAAAGCGATTTGCCATCCTTCCCGTTTCATAAATCCTCTCTCTCATGTACGTGGAATAAGAAAGTTTGGCTAGTGGAAGGTATATTTTAGTGGCGGAGGTATCCCAGCAGCCAAATTTTATGCGCACCAACGAACGGGTTTATGTACTTAAAGCGTTATCGCGCTCCGCTATTAACTTCATAAGTATGGATTTGAAACAGTAACTTTACGAGGCATCGTCCTCCACTCGAGCAAAAGTTCGAATCGAGCTTTTCGACCTCTCGATGAATACAATTTATTCCGTCCTCTCCAACGATGCAATCTCGCAAACTGAAATCATCAATTTCCTTTAATATATATATATATATATATATGTATGTATGTATATGTTGTGATCCATTTAAAATGATTAACATGGGTTAACATGATGCGTACATATACACTTATAGTTAAACATAAGAAGAAAAGTTATTTGAAGATTCTAAAAAAAAAAATCTAATTAAAATCGATGATAACGGAATTTCGAGATTACTTCGGAAAAATCGGGATTCTTATCGCAAAAATTAAGTATAGTTTGGATCTACGATAATCTACATAGATTAAAGATATTTCTTATTATCTCGTCGTGATGCTAACAAATCCTATGACGGTAAGTGAGAACATAATTCTTTTTATCTCTATCTCTTTATTATATATATATATATATATATATATATATATATATATATATATATATATATATATATATATATCTAAGGAAATGATGATGATGATGATGAAGAAGAAAAAGAAGAAGAAGGATATCTCGAAGCAGCAGGAAAAAAGGTAGTCAAAGTTTATATGCTCTACGATTTCTGTGTTAAAAAAATATCACGAGATAACCGAAGATAAAGTTTTATAAATTCGAATCCGATCTACCTCGTCCTACTTATTATCTTACAAATGAATAATGTTCTTTCAAAAATGTTGAAGCATCGGAAAAATAATTTTTTTATATATACATATATACGTATGTACATATATATTATGTGTATATATTATATATGTAAAAAAAAAAAAAAAATGGAAAAAGAAAGTAAGCTCTCTAATATCATTATGATCGTCATTTAAATAATTTCAGGCGTTATATCATGCATATATATATATATTTTCTATGAAATTAAATTTAAAATATGGAAATCCCCTTTTGACATAAAGAGGCAAAAAAATGATCGATCGATCAATCTTCGGCGATTCTACGAAAGTGCCAAGGTAAACGAAGATAATGACGTAATTAACTTAATTTACGATCTCCAATTTCCACTTAGATGGGATTTCAATGACATTCGTTCGTTCTTTCCTACATTTATGATCTTTCTCTCTCTTTCTCCTTCCCTCTCTCTCTCATTCGCTCTCTCTCTCTTTGTTATTTTTTTTTCTTTTTTCTATCTTTTTCTTCCTTCGCAGTCTCCGTCTCGTTATTTTACTCGTCGGAGAAACGACCGGCTGAGTCTTCGTTTCTTGCTTGAAAATTATAGTTCGCTGCGCGTCCTTCCTCCCTCGAAGGATGATTTAAGCGTTTGCCGAGTCAACAGAATTAATCGCGACGTCGATCCTGGAAAGACGAAGAAGAAACGATCTGCGTTTCGACTTCTTGCCGTTACTTTACCGTGTCACTCTGAACACGCCTTTCAAGAACATTTTCTTATCAGATTCGATTAATCAAGCTACGAGAAAATGTCGAACGTCCCTCTTCGATTACACGTGAAAGTAAAAAAGTATAACTTTTCTTTTATTTATGTTGTGCTTTAAAAAAAAGATTCTCTTTCTCTCTCTCTCTCTCTCTCTCTCTCTCTCTCTCTCTCTCTCTCTTTCTCTCTCTCTCTCTCTCTCTCTCTCTCTCTCTCTCTGTCTGTCTGTCTCTTTCTCTCTCTTTCTCTCTCTCTCTTCTTCGTTTTTTTTTTTCATATAGTTACATACATATTTTTCGTCGGCTGGGATTTATCACAGTCATAAATGAAAATTGTTACGGAATAAACTGATCAGGAATTTTTTTATATTTCTTTTTCTTTTTTTTTCTCAAATTCCACAGCTAGAATTTATCACAGTCATAAATGAAAATTGTTACGAAATAAACAGGTCGGGAATTTTCAAATCTTTTTTTTCTCTTTTTTCCCTTTTTCATTTGACAAATTAGCTTCATCGAATTTTCTCTTTCTCTGTCACCGAGATGCGAAATCCATTCGAATCACTAAAAAAAGAAAAAACAAAAAAAATAATAAAAAGATTATATTACTCAACTACGATTTATCAATGTCATTAATGGATATCATTAAGAGATAAACATCAATAATTTATTTATTTGTTTAATTTATTTTTCTTTATTTTATCAAATTAGTCTCATCGAATTTGCTCTTTTTGTATCGTTGTGATACGAAATCCATTCATTCGAATCATTAAAGAAACAAATTATACTCTTCATCTATCCCTATATTAGCAAAAGCCATAAATAAAAATCGTAACGAAATAAAAACCGATAATTTATTTATCTTTTTATTTATTTAACAAATTAGCTTTATTGAATTCTTCTTTTTTCTGTCTCTATATCATTGACAGTGAAATATTTCTTATCAGATTCGATTAATCGAGCTGCTTAAAATATGGAATCAATTTGAATCATAAAAAAATAAGAAAAACAAGTTATATTTCTCAAACTCTCAAATTTATAAACAAAAATTATAACGAATTAAAAATCAAAATTTATTTTCTATTCTTTTATTTTAATTATTTATTTATTTATTTTTCATTTAACGAATTACATAGCTCCGTCGAATACTCTCTTTCTATAAACGAAAACCGTTCGCATCATTGGAACAAAATTATCATGAAAATTTATAAACGAAAAAGGAAAACATTTTATAAATGGAAAATGTAAAATGTGTATGATATAATATTATTTTTCTTCTTCTTTTTTTGTCCTTTTTATAAAAACAAAATTAGCCTCATCTAATCATCTTCTCCTTTTACCGATATCACCAAGATACGAAAAACGTTCGTATCGTAAATAGAACGAGTAGAAATTCTCGACAAAGTTAATGGATTCTTCTTTCTCGAAATTCGCAAACGATTAACTTTAGCTGTTGGCTATGAAACGTTACTGTTCGATTAGAGAACGATATTGCGCGAATTCGCGTGAGACATTTACTTTTCGTCTCGGCAAAGGGTAGACGGAAATTAAAAGGGAATCGTAAGGGTGGAAAAAGGAATCGACGATCGTCTCTCTTTTGTGCTCGACCGTTCTGCTCAACTGTGTCGATGTCGATATTCGCGTGATGCGACAGTAGTGGTACCTTGACGATGACGACGGTGTGGTGTTTGAACCATAAAGAGAAGGACCAATGGTGA
>OU426995.1:3496479-3511479 GCA_911387935.1 Dolichovespula saxonica | reverse complement strand
TATAGAAAAAAGGTAGACTTCATATCTCACTCTCTCTTTCTCTCTCTCTCTCTCTCTCTCTTAAGTGAATTTTTTCTCTCTTTCTTTTTATCTTTTTTCTTTTTTTGTAGTACCAGTGTTGTTTTAATTATGAATGCTTTTTTTACAATTTTTCATTATTTTCGTTGGCTATATTAACGTTAATATTACCTTCAGCGTTTTTCAAACATTAAGAGAGGCCAAGGACTCTCGCACAAAGGAACGCAATTCTGCTTGAAATTTACGTCCAAGTTATTGCAGGAAGGATCACTCGCGATTAATCGCCTAGAAAGATTAGAACGTTCCGGGCAAGTATTTTTTATGATGTTGGAGAAATACCGGAGAGCTTGAAGGGCGACATTTTTTCTCTCTCTCTTTCTCTCTCTCCCTTTCTCCTTTTCTCTTTTTCTTTTCTTTTTACGTTCAAAGTGAAATTCGCCTTTCATTGCGGCTAATACAAACTTGAAAATGTAACAAAAAAATTCACGCCGACGAAATTCCATCCGACTTTTTGTTTCTGTTCCGCTCGAAAGAAATTCACGAAATTTTTATCAATGTATTTTCGCTATCTCTTTTTTTGTCAATATTTCGAACAATCGAAAACAATTTTTTTAATTTACTTTTTTTTTAATTTTAATTTACTTAAAATTAACTTTCCTTTCTTCCTTTTTTTTTTTTAATAGCATTTCGATCAATTGAATTTTATATATATATATATATTCTTTTTAATAACATTTCGAGCAATTAAAATTATTATTTATTTCTTTTTTTTTCTTTATCCTGAGCATGTTATTACAATTTATAAAGCAAGAAGATTGCTCATGATTTCGTTTCTTTCGTTAACAACAAGGCGAGAATCGGAAGTGGTTTCTGTTCAAGTTTCTATAGACTCGTTCACGATTCGGAAGGCCGTTAAATTTGCCGCGAGGGACTCAACTGCTTACAAGAAAGTAAAACGAGTATGGCCCCCGTCGTATTATGCATGAACGAAATACGGTCACGATTTCAAAAGAAAGAGAAAGGAAAAGAGAGGTGAAGAGAGAAAGAAAGAGAGATAAAAATATCAAACTGATTGGAATTCATGATAAAAATCATGATGGAATTATTCAAATGAACAACAATAGGTAATAAAAATTATTCAATAATAACATTTAATGAAAGGACCAATAAAAATTGAGAAATATCTTTTTAAACAATTTGTTTTTTTAAATACGCTCCGGGTACAGGATTCGTTAGATATGTTTTTTACAAGGAAAAAAAGATGAAAGAAGAAAAAGAGAAAGGATATTCACGAAAGATCGTGTTTTATCTTTCTTTTCCCTAGCGAATACCATTGAACGTGGTACACATGAATAAACAAGAAATAAATAAAAAAAAAAAAAAAGAAATAAAAAGAAACATACTGTAAGTTCTCAGAAAGAAGAATCGATCGAGCCCGTGTATTTCGTAGTAGCATTTATTTGAAAAAAGGTGGACCAAGAAGGAACGTCCCAGGCGCATTTATAATACTCGCGTGCATTTAAGGTCCTTCTCCTCCTTATATGCGTTTGTAAAACGGGCACGTCCGGACGGCAAAATGTTTCTTTTCCTTTTTTTTTATTTTTGTTTTCTTCTTTTTTTAATTTTCTCGTTTCCTTTTTTTTCATCCATTCATTATTATTACTTATCTTTTTTCTCTCGTTGCGCTTCGAACATTCGAGACGCCTAAACGGCGTTGCACTTGCATCGTAAGTTTCAGAACTGTTTCTATATATTCATAAAAAAGAAAAAAGTTATTAATAAAATTATTCCTTGCATATAATAATTAATATCAATCATTATTATATTGGAATATAATATAACCATAAATGATAATTTTATAATAATAATAATGATAAAGAATTTATTATAATATTAATATTATGATACAGTAGAAAAGAAATTAAATTTGAGATTATAATATTAATATACTATATCATGGATTTATAAAGTATATGTGTGTGTGTGTGTGTATTATAATTATTATAACATTATTAATTTAATAACAATGATTATATTAAGCAAGAGACAGTATAATATAATAATAAATTATAATCAATATCAATTACTAAATTAATGAAAATAATTAATATTAGATACGTTTGATACTAATACATAACAAATTTTATCTTATCATTTTTCTTTTTCTCCAACTTCACTAGTCTCTTAAATATCTCTTTAATTATGCGATTCTTTGAAAAATGATGGCTACTTATAACTTCTTTTTCTTCTTCTTTTTCATATAAGTTCTTCACCTTGAAATTAGCAAATTAATTAATGCTCTTTCGTTCGCACCGCCGTTCTTTATTTCTTGGTTCTTTTCTCTTGCTCGCTCGCTCTCTCTCCCTCTCTTTCTCTTTCTCTTTCTCTCTCTCTCTCTCTCTCTCTCTCTCTCTCTCTCTCTCTCGCTCGCTCTCTGTCTCTCGCTTTCTCTCATTTCTGATTTTGTTATTTCTTTTTTACGGACTTACATATATGAAACCTAAGTTATTTGATTTTTTTTGTCTCTTTTTTGACACGACGTACATCTTACACAGGCGATATTTGTCGTTCAGAGTCGTTTCGTTTTTTTATATCTTTTTACGAATCGCGTAGGACCGATCCATCATCGAAAAACATCGACGAATTTAAACATTCCTTTTTGGTCGATTATCCATTTCGAAATTTGAAACTTGAAACGAACTGAGAGAGAGAGAGAGAGAGAGAGGAGAGAGGGGGGTTGGAGGGTGGGAGGGAGAGAGTGGGAAGAAGTATCATGGCGAGCTTTTCTCTTGCGTTTTAAGAGACGACGAATCGACCATGTGCCTGAAATTCCGAGATAGAACGAGAGAGAGAGAGAGAGAGAGAGAGAGAGAGGGAGAGGGAGAGAGAGTGAAAGAGAAAGAAAGAAGAAAAGAAAATCCTTCGGGAAAAGCGAACGAGAAATATACGCGTAGGTATTCTCTTTCGACGAAAAAAGAAAAAAAAATATAAAAAAAAGAAAGTGAAAGAAAAAAACTCTGAGGAAAGCTTTCAATAACGAAGGAGAAGTTATTAAAGTAAATGAAAGTTTAAATTGGCGGGAATGGAACTGCGAGAACGAAAGAGAGAGAGAGAGAGAGAGAGAGACAAAGACGAAAAAAGAAAGAAAGAAAGAAAAGTCGAAGGCACGTTTTGTACACCGAAAAAGGAAAATATTGAAGAACGATCGCCGATTTAAATCGTCATAATTCAGCTGGCTAAAAGTGATTTAATTTCTTTTTTTCTTTTTTTTTTCCTCTCAATTACTCCCTTTGTTAACGTTGCTATCTGTCGATCGAAAAAATGTATAACCAAAAATGATAAAAAAAAAAAAAAAGAAAAAAGAGAAGAAGAAATTAGTAATAATAACAATTATAATAATAATTAAAACGAAGTTCTTTTTCATTTACTTCCATTCGGAATATTGGAAAATATTCGAACGAGTTTTATCACGTGACTACGTTGACCTCTATGTATATTTATTACTTCAATTTTATTTAGTGAATTAGTTTCATTCAGGTCGTTACAGAATGAACGACTAGGCCGAACGGATATGAACTCTTTAGTTCCTTTTCAACCTGCTTTTTATGTAGAGAGAGAGAGATAGAGAGAGAGAAAGAGAGATAGATAGATAGATAGATAGATAGATAAAGGGAGAGAGATCAACATCTATTTATAACTTAATCAATTTGATTAATCAATTTAAGCAAAAGGAACGACAAGTATATTTTTTAATCTGCACAACGATTTTTATAAAAACCGATCTTCGAAATGATACCTTATTTAGATTATAACATATTCTCGAATGCATCAGCAAAAAGTGATGATTCCAAAAGTGTTAAGTTAAAAATCATCCTAAATCTATTTTCTAATCGTCCGATTATAATAATAATGACAATAATAATAAAACAAAATGTTTAGAAAGCTCTTTTTAGTTTTTGTGTCAATTTGATTTAAACGTATCACGAATACATCGTAGAAGAAATAATTTAAGGACTCAATCAAAATACTCAATACGGTCGAACGTATATCAAGAGGATCGATGTATCGCCCAAGTTCGTGATTGGTGAACGTGTTGTATACATTCGAGGCTGGGTAGATCGCGTGTTAAGAGGTGGAAACTAGGAGAAAGGAAGGACGGAAGGAAGGAAGAAAGGAAGGAAGGAAGGAAGGAAGGAAGGAAGGAAATGGGTCGAGAATACGAGATCTACGAAGCAATCGGTTATGCCACTCCTGAGCCTCGCTTAACAGATACCACGATAGCGATTCAGTTCGAAAGGGAGCATATATCACTATCTCACTGATCTCCATGCCGAACTTGAGAAGCGTGAACGCAGAAATACGAGCGTATTCTCTCTCTCTCCCTGTCTCTCTCTCTCTCTCTCTCCCTCTCTCTCTCTCTCTCTCTCAATAAATATGGTGTACCATTTAACTCTTTGAGGCACAGGATTTAAGAAAATAAAAAAAAAAATAAAACAGACCCACGTTGCGCAGAAATTTTATCGCGTATTGAATTAAACAAAATTGGTATATTTCTATTAACAAAGGAATCACATAATATAAAAACATATAGAAATAATAATAATTCAATTCAATTTGTTTAGAAAGAAAAACCTAAATACAAACCTATGCGCATGCAGCTATTGCAATATTTCGAGGTGCGTTCTAAAAATGTTCCTCCATGCATTACCGTGCATCAAAAAGGTGGGACACTTTTAATCCCACCGTGATAAAATAATGATCCATCGAAACATTGAAATTATTGACGACATTAAATTAATTATAAATTTGTCTGATTAAATAATCAAATCATTTTCGAAAGGAACGTCCTTTGTATATAAAACTTTCCCGACCATATTTTAAAATGTAAGTGCATGCCAGTGATCTCACTGTTCGACTAGAAATATTTTCCATATTATTCGTAGAAGAATTATAAAAAAAAAAAAAGAAAGAAAGAAAAGAAATGTATTTTGTTTCTAGCTACGTCGATGTATCATACGAAATATTAGTAAATATGAAGGATGAACATGTATCACCATTTCACTGATCTCTTGATGCCAAACTTGAGACGCGTGAACGCAGAAATACGAGCGTATTCTCCATCTCTCTCTCTCTCTCTCTCTCTCTCTCTCTCTCTCTCTCTCTCTCTCTCTATCTATCTATCTCTCTATCTCTCTCTTTCTCTCTCTCTCTCTCTCTCCATATATATATATATATATATATATATATATATATATATATATATATATATATATATATATATATATATGAAACATTAAAATAATGGACGATATTAAGTCAATCATAAATTTTATCTAATCAAATAATCAAATGATCTTCGAGGGGACACCATTTGTATATAAACGTCATACATAACAATGTACATAAAATCAATTTTAAATATAATTATAGGACACATTGTGTCCTAACTATATTTAAAAATGAACATGTATGCTAGTAATGTTCACAGTTGAATTACAAATATATTTTTCATATTATTTATGAAATAATATATATATACATAGAAGAATAACAAAAAATAAATAAATAAAACGTATTTCGTTTTCAAATATGTCAAATGTATCTTTCTAAATATTCGTAAATATGAACGATGAAGAAATATATACCATATAGTATCGAACACGATAGGACAATGTTGTCGTTTGTTTGTCTCATCTGTTTACGTCAATATTCATACTATAACCTTACCTATAGGTACATATATATCCTCGAGATGGGTGTTTCTATTTAGTCACGCTTGAGACTTTGTATAGAGAGTATCGTACCATATTGTAGTATCGAAACAGAGTCGGTGTAAATAGAGGACCCTCGAGTAAATGCTAATCAAGTAGTGGTAACACTCAGGTAACGTATATACATATATACATATATGTATATGTAAATAACAACGTATTCTTTATTCCTTCGTATATTTCATCGAGAGAGCAAGAATTTTGAAATTAAATTCGATCGATTAACCCGTATCTTAACTTAGGTAACTGCCGATTCTATATCACGTTCTTGTGTGTTTAGGATACTAATGTGGGAACGCAAACTCGTCTGTCGCCTGTGAAATTGATACGTATATTAGAGTGTAGTAACTTGATGTTTAGTTTAGTTTCATCGTAACTATCTATCGATGAATGTGTGACAATGATATATAATTCGACATACCAAAATAATAAACACAACACTAATAATTAATTGTCATAAATGGATGTGTGTGTGTGTGTATACGATATTTGTCAAAACATAATGAATTACAATATGTGTTTAATCTGATAGCATCATCGAATTTAAATTAATATTCATAATTAATTCGAGATACTGTGTTGTGATGTTATTTATAACCCTTCGTTAATTTATTTGTACTTTGCAAAAAGAGACGAAGTAAAAGAAAAAAATAAATAAATATTTTCGGTACTTGGAATGATCATCATTAATTTGTTCGTTATTAGAAATTTTCGATATTATAGGGGTAATTGGTTTGGGGATATACATGTGTGTGTGTGTGTGTCGAGATATACCCTATGGCGTAATGCATTAGATTTTGTTTCTCCTGTCAGCGACGGTTTCGACGTTTCCACATCAATGCCGTTTAACTCAAATCCGTGGATCAACATATCGACTCGTGGCTTATCAAGAGGACCCTTTGATACCAATGCAGACGTTCGTTTACCAAGCTCCATCGAATCTATCCAATACTCCAGGGGTCTTTACCTTATATCTACGAAACATCGTTTGAGGTCAATAACGTTTTAGCATTGCGTGACAATTTGAATTAGTGTTGAGATCTCATCGACATAAACATTTCTAAATTTACATTGGGATACCAGGAAAGGGAATTCCTATATCCTAAATCGAATAGCTTCGTCTGTTAATCCTAGTTGTTGTGCACACCTCAAAATAATTTCTAATTGTGCACTTGGGGTGTGCCACATCCCAGCCACTTAGAGAAGCATTGTCATTTCTACGAAATGAATAATTTTGACTCGAAAAAAATTCATTGAACATTCTTTGAAATCTCGGAAACAATAATCAGTAGGTTTGGAAACGCATTTCCGATAACGTCGTTATAAAAAAAAAAATTAATGAATCACGCAATGCGCAAATTGTTTTAACTGAGCTCAAAGCTGGCTCATGGTGTCCAACACCGAAGGTTAACCCTTAAAACTAGAGTTAACGCGGAATATTTATGTTATTACATACGCGCATACGTGTGTTTTCATTGAATTTAACGAAAATCAATCCTCCTACTTTTACGATTACTGTCACATCGTATCTATTATTTATTAATTATCGTTTATATGTTACTATTTATTAATTATCGTTAAAAACTCGTATAACTATCAATATTATATTATATCAATTCTATCGAAACTTTTCAACTAATTTGAACGATACAATCTTTCAAAGATTATACGATAAAATGTCATTCGAAATTATTAACAAAATTGAATATTAAACGGACGGAAACATTTTTTTTCTCTATGTCCGTAACAGATGTTCTTAATGAAATAATTCTATAGTCGATTATATTCGAGGAAGAATATTTCTGAAGTAGAAGAAGTAGAAGGAAGAAGTAGAAGAAGTAGAAGAAGAAGTAGAAGAAAGGAAGAAGTAGTAGAGAATAAAAAAGAAAAAAGAAACATTGACGTGTATAAGGTATAAAACGATAATATCGTTCTTGAGAACCGTAACCATGGAGTACCTACCAACATATACTTGAAGATTGTTGATAAATCTTATAGAAAAGAAAGGAGATAGTACGTAGGGTAAAGACGAGTTCGTGCGGTTGCTCTATGATCAGGGATCTACGGATCGCTATGCTCTCTCTCTTTCTCTTTCTTTCTCTCTCTCTCTCTCTCTCTCTCTCTCTCTCTCTCTCTCTCTCACATTCTCGAAGGACTGTCTCGAGAAGAAGGGTGAAGGGAAGAGTAAATCGCGATTCAGTACCGACAAGAGGAGAAAGATATCTTCTTTAGAGTGGCTACTTGGTTGGTTGGACGGCATGCCGTGCTACTGAGCACCTCGGTCTCTTATCTAAAGTGCGAGCGTAATGTCTCTGTTCAAAGGACACTCCTCCTTACTCTCTCTTTCTCTCTCACTTTCTCTCTCTCTCTCTCTCTCTCTCTCTCTCTCTCTCTCTCTCTCTCTCTTTCTCTCTCTCTCACTGTAGATAGACAGAGACCAGGCCTCAAAGGTATTTATCGCGAATGAAAATTTTGTGATTAAAGAAATAAACCTTCTTAGATTTCGTACGACGTTAAATTTATTAACATTCGTTAATAAATTTAATTCGTTTATATTGATTTCATTTTTTTCTGAAACATTGATGTTTTTATTTTAATTTATTTGTTTGTTTTGTTTCGTTTCATTTCGTTTTCTTTATAATATTAGTTAGTATTGTTGAATAACAGTCGATGATATATATATATTGCTAAGAAATGATATTTGTTTGAGCTTTTAATAATTATTATACAAATGAAATATAAAATCTGTCTAATAAATCTAGTATAAATATATACATATATACATACATGCATATATATGTGTGTGTGTGTGTATGTGTGTGTATGAGTGTGTATAGAGGCCATCCGAAAAGTATGGGAACAAACTTATATTACATGTTACTGAGATCAAATGAATGAAAAAAAGTTTATATATATCGCTTTTTCTACACCTTGCATATGTATACAATAATTTTTTTTCATGCACGTTAATGTCACGTTTAGATAAGGGTAGTATCATTTATTAAAAATATATAAACGTGATATTTGTACTTTTTTAAACAAAACATCATCTCGACTTCTTAAATCTTTTTTCCTCGTCATAGTATTTTTTATTTAAATGTAGTAATAATAATAATAGTAATAATAATAATAATATATGAAGTTGAGATTGGAGATAATAATTCTCGTATATTTGTTCGTGAAATTTATTCGTAAATGTTCGAAAGAAAAGAGGAAAAAGAAAAAAGAAAAAAAAACTCCCAACAACAATGGAATCTCATACTACCGGATGAAAAATATCACGATAACCTTTTAGTTCGCACCACGCGTTCTCCAGAACAAGATACGACGTCGTATTGTGGCCGCACATTCGTTACGCAGCGGGTGGAAACCGCGAACCAATAGTTCGCGTGCGTCGAAGATATTTTACGAACACACTCTTTCCATTTCTCTCTTTCTCTCCATTTCTCTCTCTCTCTCTCTCTCTCTCTCTCTCTTTCATCTCAAAACGATTAATGATAGTAACGTTAATTAATCCATCACAATTAATTTGTTGCATGTTTAAAAATTTTATATATGATACAGACTGAATCAAAAGTTCTTACCTTTTTTTTTAACTTAGGTTCATTTCTTTTTTCCTTATTTCTTTTTCTTTGTTTTCTTTTCTTTTTAGAAAGATAGTAAACAATTTTTCAAGGCTTGCAATATAACGATTTAAAAAGGAAATTGGCCCGAATTGCGCCTCGAATGGGAGTAATTAATTTTTTCTTTTTCTCTTCCTTCTTTTTTTTTCAAATCACTCAGTTAACTTTCGTATTTTCGATCTTATATAAAAATTCCGTAACATAACTTAACAACTGGGGTAATTAACAAATTAATTACGTGCGAAGGGAATTAAGTAAGATTTAAAAAATCATTGATGCAACGTGATAGAGTAATATATTGTTGTTAGTCGTAATTAGATATTCGTCTCTCTCTCTCTCTCTCTCTCTCTCTCTCTCCCTCTCTCTCTCTCTCTCTCTCTCCCTCTCTCTCTCTCTCTCTCTCTCTCCCTTTGACCTTTATCTTAAATCTCGAGAAAACATTTACAGATTTTTGATCAACGCCTCGCACAGACTTTACGCCAACGGATGCTACGATTGTAACGATAACGCGTAACACTCTTGTCGAAACTTGTTACAGCCGGAAGTGCTTCCGTGACTATCTCATGATTTCGCAACATTGCCGCTTGTAAGCCTTTACAAGTGGGTCGAGAACACGCGAATGAATTTTCGTTATCGCTATTACCTTGTCTTTCATACTCTGTTTCCCCACTCCGCCACCCACCCCACCTATATCTTTATCTCTATATTTTAATATACAAATTGTTTGGGAATTTTTAATCGTCATGTAATTTTCAAATTAAATTACATCTTTCATAACGTCTTCGTCTTTTTACTTATTTATTTATTTAGTTAGTTATTTAGTTATTTATTCAGTTAGTTATTTAGTTATTTATTCAGTTGGTTATTTATTTATTTATTTATATTTTCCTTCTCTTCATTTTCTTCACATACATCCTATTCTTAGAACTTTATGATCCGTTCGTTCTTATTTTCGCTGACAAAACGTGTGTTTAGTCTTATCGAAAATAATAGGTTGTTTAAATTTTCTCGAGTTAGAGAGAAACAGAGAGAGAAAAGAGAGAGACAACAGAGATAGAGGGGAGGGGAGAAAAACCCAAACATAAAAGGAAAAAAAGAACATAGTGTAGTTATCTACACGAAAAGTGACGAGGTTGTGTGGAGAAAAGGTCAGAACAGAGAGAAAGAGAAGCGAAGAGTAGGAAGAGGAGGAAGAGGAAGAGGAGGAGGAACTGTAGTTTGTATCGGAGCTGGAAACTCTCGTTGCACGCGGAAACGTTTCCGTGACTATCGCATCGCGGCCACGGTGCAACTTACAAGTGGTTCGAAAACACGCGAGTAGCTTTCGGAATTAGGATTACGTAGAATCTCACGAACGCACGGATAATTGGAGGAAGGAAAAAAAAATCGACAGATTTTATACCTATCTCACCAATCTATCTCTCTCATCTCTCTCTCTCTCTCTCTCTCTCTCTCTCTCTCTCTCTCTCTCTCTCTCTCTCTCTCTCTTTCTCTCTTTTTAGATCTTTATCACTTGTGAAAGTAAAATCGTTATATCGATCGCTAGTGTAAAACGACGTGCATTTTCCTAGAGGAAAACGACTTTGTTGCTTCTTACGTATTATTCGAATTTTATCCGATTTGCGTATTTTAAATGACCGATGAAACGGGGAAAGATCTGTTTAAAAAAAAAAAAGGAAAGAAAAGAAAAATTGAGAAAAAGGCATAAAAATTATGTTGTATACCCAGCTGAGAAACGCCATTAAAGTAATCAAGTACTTCTCTTGGCACTTAAGAAAATATGTATAATTTTGCACGGTGACGCATCAATCCATTCCTACGGCGCATCACTTTAATCGGGTTGCATCGTTACGAGAGATTTGAATGGGGTGATGGTTGGAGGGTGGCGGGGGGAGGCCGAATGGGACGGGGGTTGGGAGGAGGTGATGGTTAGAAGGGTTATATAAGTCTGAACAGATGCAATCGTGAACAAGTTTGATTCGAACTTTCGCTGTAGCAACTAGTAATACTGCTAACTAATAATAAATCGCTGGAACGAGAACGTTATAATCATCTAGTTTCTGTGTTAGAACAAATAATACGAGTCGCAACGCACACAAACAATAATACATCAACACCATCGACGTTTATTACTATCGCGATTCAAAATTGAAATGTTAATTAAAAATTGTTTGTTGTGCATTTTTAATTTGCTTCCGTTTTCTTCTTTTTAAATTCCTCTATTATTTTTGTTTTTTTTCTTTTTTTTTTTTTTACTTTTTATTTCAATCCTTTTTTTCCTTTCTTTTATTTGTTCTTTTTTTTCTTTTTTCAATTCATTATCGTCGACTTTAAGTCGATGATAAAATGCAAGATAATTGGTATTTCTCACTATTCATAGAAGACGATCTACAAGTTCTTCCAATTTTCTTTCGATTCAATTCATTTTCAAAGGACATCTCGCGTTTATCGTCCTCATGGAAGGTTTCATAAAAGTCGACAGAGAGACGATATGTGTGTACGTGTATCTGTGTGTATAATGTCTCCGTGAGAATCTTCGTCGATCTTGAGAAGTGTTCTCTCTCTTTCTCTCTCTCTCTCTCTCTCTCTCTCTCTCTCTTTCTCTCTCTTTCTCTCTCTCTCTCTCTCTCTCTCTCTCTCTCTCTCTCTTACCTCTTTTCCGTTTGCTCTCGTCCATTATTGCACCCTCGTTATTGCCCTCGTCGTGTAATTTCAGATCTTTCTTTTTTTATCTTGGTTTTCATCAATCTTTTCTCTCTCTCTCTCTCTCTCTCTCTCTCTCTCTCTTTCTCTATCTATCTATCTGTCTATCTATCTATCTATCTATCTATCTATCTATCTATCTATCTATCTATCTATTTATTTATCTCTTTTGATTTATTCGTATGAAGGATACGACTCTATTAATTCTATTCCATAAAAATATTGTGTTCTTTTTATGGAAAGATCGAAAATAAAACAAAAATGTTTGATTTAGAGTTTTCTTTCTTCTAAAATAAAGAACCAGGGAGAGAGAAAAAGAAAAGATAGAGAGAGAGAGAGAGAGAGAGAGAGAGAGAGAGAGAGAAATAGACAAAATGCAATTTTTATCGACGATACATTCGTACTTTTTCTCTACGATAAAATTCTATAGATATTGTTCATCGTAGTACATATATTTTAGAAACGATTGAAAAGTATTTCATATTATACTTGTACCAAGGAATGGTAATATTCAAATCGACCGTACTAAAAAAGAGACTTCGTTTTCCTTTTATTTTCTTTTCTTTCCTTTTCTTTTCTTTTCTTTTCTTTTCTTTTCTTTTCTTCAACTCGTTTACTTCCTTATTTTGGCTTAATAAAAAATAAGAAAAGAACACGATAGGATATCGCATACAACTAACAACGCTATCCCTGACGCCTTATATTCACGAAGCAAAACGAGATTAGAGAAGACGTAGCCAAGTTGATCGTGAGCTAGTGGAAAATAGCGTGTTGCCGAGGGTGTTGCTCTACACATACTTACTCTCGTTTTCTTATTACACATACACACACACACACACACACGTACATATACAACATCATCTTTGAGCTGACTTAGCCACGATTTTCTAATGATAATAAAAAAGAAGATCTCTTGATCGAAATGTTTTTCTTCTTTCTTTTCTTTCTTTTTTTCCTTATTTATTTATTTATTTATAAAACGAATCGGAATTCATCACATCTAACAAGTCGTCGATCTCAGATTATATTTATAACGAAGATTTCACTTCTCTTCTGATAACATAATAAACATAATCGTTTGTTTGCAGCTACAATTAAAAAGAAAAAATAATATAAAGAAATAAAGACAAATCCGATTAACGATTCATTAATTTATTCAAAAAATAAAAAAAAATTAAAGAAGTATTAGTTGTAACAAAATTATGTTTAATCAAAAAAAAATCTAAAAAATTCGCGGAGACTTCATCGATTAACAGACTCGATAATCACAAGAATAATATCGGAAAGATATTATCGTCAATATTATTTACGACCGATTCGTGCTTCTCAAGCAATGTGATGTCTTTGTTAAAAATTCACGCACGTCTCTGATGTCATTTTGACGTCTTCGAAAATTCAAAGAAATATCGATCGATTTAAATAATTAATTTTCAATTATTCTATTCGAGCGATCATTAACTGTCTCGTATCATCGATCTTCATAAAGATCGAATTTCAATTCGGATTCATTAGAATCGAACTACATGACATAACACGATTATTATACGTCATTTCATATATGCGTTTGAAATATGGAAAGTTTACTTTTTTTTTTTTTATGATGACCGAGATTAGAAAATATTCCGAATTGAAATATCATCAAAACGAATTGAGATCATATTGAGATTCTTATTTGCGTTTATTTGTGTGTCTGAAAAAAAAAAGAAAGAAAAAGAAATTATTATGTTAAATATATTTTAAAGAATGATACTCCTTATCTAATAACAAAATTGCAAAATGTAGTATTATAGAAATATAAAATAATATTAGAAATAATTATTACACGCGCGCTCACACACACACGCACACACGCGCGCGCGCGCGGAGAGAGACACATACACATTAATGTAATTTATTGAGCCCATCAATTTGACTATATTGATTTAATAAATGAATTTATGTAAAATTTAAAAAAAAAAAGAAAGGAAATAATGAACCAACGTATCTAGAATATAAAATTAATATAGTTATTAGCTGAAATGACAAAGATGGGACACGCTGACATAACAATGGAACCAATCTTAAATTTGTCTTATTTTTTTCATTAGTCATGATGAAGAAATTCGTGCCCTTAAACGCTAATTCGACTAATTCATCCTACCGGCAAAGTTTCAGCGGAATTTTTTGCTTACTCGATTTAACGTCCAAGTGGATCCTTAATTGCCACTTTCGACTGGTGAATGCATTAAGAAGGCCAATTCCTTTTTTCCTCCAACCTGAAAGAGCACCAAGAGAGAGAGCAAGCGCCATTTCGGTGGATTTAAAGCGCGAACATTTGTTCTGCGATATTCTCATCCTGATACGAGAAAGAGAGAGAGAGAGAGAGAGAGAGAGAGAAGAGTTAAAAATTTCTTAGAAGCACAAGATCAAGTTCTTTCAAGCTAACGACCTTATAAAGCAACAAAGAGCCTCTTAACGTTGTCGAGCTTTCACTCGGCGTCTCACGTTTGTATTTCCATCTTTCTTCGATGCAAACCTGAAATCCTTTGGTTACTCATCGTTTCTCTCTCTCTCTCTCTCTCTCTCTCTCTCTCTCTCTCACTCTCTCTCTTGCCCTTTCTTTTTTCTCTCTTTTTCTCCCTTACTTTGAAACAAAATCGACCGATAAACCTCGCACGTTTTATGGACCACTCGCAGAAAACCACTCCCAATAAATAATCCTGACCCAACCTCGGACCCAGCTCTCACAGGATAACGCGAATAATGGCTTTTTGTGCGTTACGGATGAGTCCACATCCGAAAAATACTCGCATGATGATAAAGTCTACCTTAAGTTTTCATCAAAATTTTTGTTAAAAAAATGTTCAATTGAAATCGATTTCGATCAAATTATATCTCGACGAATT